>JADBJO010002187.1:167500-170000 GCA_016801955.1 Conus betulinus
CATGCATCCTATAATTTCTATCAGTATCTGTCAGTCCCTCAGGGCAGCTAACATTAGCAAACATGTTTACAAAGGCTTCTGCTTTTTCTTCAGCACTAGGAATATTATTATTGTTTATTTTTATGGGATACTGAGGAGATATAAATCCATTTTTCATAGCTTTTTATCTCTTCCCAAACTTTCCCCATATGTTTACAATCTCTAATTTCAGAATTACAAAAGTTATTCCAGTGTTGCGTCTTAGCATTTTCTATTACATCATCACTTTCCTTTCCAGACTCTTTCATTTTCTTATGATTACTTACTGACCTCTTTTTGCAACAAAGCTTAAATGCTTCTTTTTTCTTGTTGTTTGCAATTTCACATTCTTTATTCCGCCAAACATTCCCGCTATGTTTCTTTGAATTTGTGCTTTTTAGCTTTGGAATAGATGTATTTGCTGCTTCAAGAATGTATTTACAGAAACGTTTATATTGGTCTTCTATATTATCCACAGATGAAAACTCTATATCCATGTTTCTAAGACTATCTTTAAAAAGAGACCAATCTGCACATTTATAATTGTATTTTGGAATCATATCTTCTTCAAAATATTCTTTGTCCTCCATTTTATTATTCAATGATATTGTTATAGGAACGTGGTCTGATCCTAGAGGATCATTCCCTGTTTCCCATGAATAGTTCGCTGCCAGTGATGGAGAGGCAAATGTTAAGTCAATGGCGGTGGGATTATGGGTAGCTATATCAGGTATACGTGTAATATTCCCATTATTAAGTATGCATGAAATGGAGTCTGCAATATTATCTAATAATCGATCATTTGAAACAAAAGAACAGTTGTTGTCCCAAAAAGGTGCATGGGCGTTAAAGTCACCTCCTATGATCCATTTATCCCTTTGATCCTGAAATTCCTTCAACCATTCAGTGTTTTCGTTATTGGGTCCTTTTGGTAGATAGACTGAAGCAAGATTCAAAATTAATTTTGGTGAGAATTTACCACAACGGCACAACATGAAACAGATGATATGCTATTAGTTACAGGTCGTGTTCTTATGCAATGGTCCAGACCTTCACTTATATAAATAGCAGTTTGAACACGACGGTCTGGACATTGTTCAAAAACTGGAGGGTGGTAATATCCAGGTATGACAGGCAGTTTATCACTGCTTACATTCAACGATTGTTAGTACGTGAGTGAGTGTGTGTGTGTGTGTGTGTGTGTGTGTGTGTGTGTGTGTGTGTGTGTGTGTGTGTGTGTGTGTGTGTGTGTGTGTGTGCATTGGCATGCGCGCGCGAGCGCGTTTGTGTGTGTGTGTGTGTGTGTGTGTGTGTGTGTGTGTGTGTGTGTGTGTGTGTGTGTGTGTGTGTGTGTGTGTGTCCCCGCTCGCGCGTATGTGTGTGTGTGTGTGTGTGTGTGTGTGTGTGTGTGTGTGTGTGTGTGTGTGTGTGTGTGTGTGTGTGTGTGCGTGCGTGCGCGCGCTACAGTGAATTCTATTAACAATGTATACAGCAACCAGTACACTAAGCTACACAGCCCAGGGCCTTTATAATGAACAGTACGGTAAAAAGTGAACAGTCAGCGGTAGAAAGATCGTCAGAGCAGTGTCACTGGCTGTGTTGCAGTCTGTATGATGTACAGCACTTCTGGGTAAACCACTGATGCTAGACTGCAGTGCAGAAAATTGAATGATGAAGAAAGAAAGAAAGAAAGAAAAGAAGGGAAAAAATAAAGAAAGAAAGAAAGAAATGAAAAGATAGAAAAGAAACAGAAAGAAAGGAAGAAAAAAGAGAAAAAGAGAGAAAGAAAAAAAGAAAGAGAAAAAAGAAGAGAGAATATGAATGAACGGATGTAGAAAAAAGATTAAGTAAAGAAAGAATACGAATAAACGGATAAATAAATGATTAAGTAAAAATGAATACATAAACAGATAAATAAATAAATAATCAAATAATAAATAATCAAATAAATAGATAAATAAATGAGGAAAGAGCTGTCAAGAGGATGCATTGAGGAGACAAACAAACGCCTAACATACCCTGCTATCGTGGCCTGCTCCATCACCTTCATGGTGTGTGTGCACCACCGACTAGCATCTATTCACGTGAGTTTAGACCGAAAACAAAAGGACGCTTGACAGTGTAAGAAGTAAATGACGAAGCGAAATAGTGGAGTTACAGTGCGAAAATGTAATAATAATCACATAAGACGATAAAAAAAATATGCAGACATTGTTGAATCAAAAACGTTCAGGTCAACTACGATATAATAAACGTTTGCAAAATTGAATAAAAACTATGGGAAATCTGTCATTCACTTTTACTATCGAATCTTCAGAGAAAGCTGGAAAAGAATCGGATCGCAAACAAGAACAACAAAGAAAGAGAACTCTATGAGGGGAGCTATTTGTTTTCTCTTTAACATCTTATTAGACTACCTGTCTTCTATTTGTAGGTTTTTGATGCGACTGTTGTGGTACACGTTTTCGACGGCCAAATGTGT
>JADBJO010002187.1:187500-190000 GCA_016801955.1 Conus betulinus
ACTAAGCGGCGTCGGTCAAATCTAAACACCGGTGTAACGTTCTGTAATTACTCACACTTGAAATCACTCCCCGGCGGACGAGAAAAAGCTACGTGTCAAAATTCACTCGCAGGGGAGTACATTCAGAACCGACCTTCCCTGTATTCCGAAAATCACTCTCCTCTCCTTTAAATCCTAAAAGTGTCCAAGCAACAAACATGTGAATCAAAGCACATCGCGCCTGAATTGGAACTGTGCGGGGGGGGGGGGGGGGGGGGGGGGGGGGGGGGTATATTGCATCTGAGTCGGAGCTAACTCCTACTCTGGTCTAAAAATCACTCCATTGGGGGTGAGTTTGGGCATGGATCCAGAACTATCCCATGGAGTGAATAAATCGACAGGAATCCCAGTTGGTCAGCCTGTGTGACAGGGAGGTGGACGTGGGTAGGTAGGTGTCTATATTGTTTCGCATGGGTATTTCTGCACCATGCCACAAATCCCTCGTGCGCGCGCGTGAGCACCACAAACACTGGCACATAATTATGTTTACGGGCCTGTTCCCACACACGCATGCAGACATACGCGCGTGTGCAGTCACCACACACACATACAATGATTATAATGGCGCAGCCAGTGTTAGTAGGCACTCACGGTCTGACTAGTGCGTTGGGCTAATGCGTAGATCAGATCAGACATCTGCTAAGTCGTAGCTTCGAAGCCCTCTTCTTAAATCCTCTCATCTTAGTTCTTCATTCATTCATCCTTCAGCTTTACATCATGCGCAGTGTGGTCTCGAAACTCAACGGATGTGTTGTAGCGTTTAATGGACTAGTCCGCCCGCAGTGACGCCTTGGTGAAACTGAAACTGTGAAGTGCTTTGGGAACAGGGTAAAGTAGGGGGATAACTCCTGCTCAGGTTCAGAATCACTCTCCCGTGAAATTCAGTGTAGGCCTACTTCAGTTCATGTTCTGTTGTTTGAAACACTGCTGCTGAAAGTGGGAAGTAGTTTTTGAAGCTCGTAACTCTGGAACAGAGGTTAGAGGTCGGTCTGAATTTACCCTCCCGACAGAGTGGGGGGAGGGGGGATGAGGAGGGCTGAGTTTGGTCGAGCGCACTTTTAGCACCTGCCGCACCATTGGCTAGGGCGTGGAGTGAATGTGTCACGTCACACATATGTAACACTACGGGGCTGTGAGAACTACAACTGTTTTGTAGTTTGGTCAAAGCACGTTTTGTTTCATCTTATGGCGCGAGAAGGTGAAGTGGTGGGGGTGGTAGGGGGACCGAAACCAGACCGTATCATGACCGAAAAGACAGCGAAGTACAATGAAGACACAAAAGGTACAAGGTAATGGTTTGTTTTGTTTTGTGTTTTTTTTAACACTCAGTACCAAATAGAGAGGTGAACCTTCAACAAACAAGTCTTTTTGTTCAGACGTAACAAACAGCAGACATCCAAAACACAGAAAACAATACGCCCGATGTCACAGCTGGCATGAAAATTTTAAAACAAAATTTGCTTCTTGGCTCTAGATATCACAGGTAACATTTACTTTGATATATAATTTTTTTCAATGCTGATGCCAGTGTCCTGAGACCGAAGAAAGGATTTTATGTTTGTCAGCAATAAGCTTCATACCAATACTTTCTTTTTCTTTTCCAGGGGGATAGGGGGGGGGGGGGGGGGGGGGGGGAGGGGTGTATGTTCATCCTTCGAACGATCGTCAAAGTGGTAGCCACTAGCCACAATGAGGATTTTTGCGCTAAGTCACAATATAATCGATGAAAGCGTTTTGAGGCCTTGCATAGGTGTAAGCCAGCATTTGATACTGCACTGATAATTGATCAAAAGAATAATTCCTCGCCGGTCATTTTATTTGTTGTTGGGGGGATTCTCACCGATAACGGATAACATCATTCATAATCTTCAATTACATGACCTTCTCCTTAGCTGACGTCACATTTCAGGCCTTCTCAATTTCCCGTGACCCTATCTTTTCGCCATCCCCGCCCTCCCCCCCCCCCTCCCCCCCCCCCCCCCCCCCCACCACCACCACGCCCAAATAGTTTTATTTCTTTCATATTAATCTGCCTGCTTGGAACCACCTAGCATGTGCATGTGAAAGAAAAGATGATAAATCAACTTTAAGACACAATGGGAAAAAAAAAATCATCAAAACAATCTAATTGTGCCTGTCTATAAATACTCTGCCCCTTAAGCAAGACTTGCGCCTTAATTTTTCTGGTGTGCATCCAGGTGTCCTACAGCTATACGTGCTGTTTTTCGTTTTGCTACGGTTGCAAGAAGGCTGTCAAAATCTTGCTTTTTGTGGTCACATGCCTTTTCTCAGGCCATGATGAAAACAACGGCGAGTTTTTAAATTCACATTTTCGCCGTCGTTTGTCGTTGACAGGGGGGGAGAGAGGTAACAAGAAAAAACATTTCCCCTCTTCCTTTCCTGCAAACAAATAGTACACTTTCATTCCTATAGTGTGTATCAAATCCAAAGTTAAACAAAA
>JADBJO010002187.1:195000-200000 GCA_016801955.1 Conus betulinus
TTGAAACGTAATGTTATAGCCTACATAGCGAATTGTAGGCGAGATTTTTTTTTTGCTAAGTAAACTCACCCATCCTTCACTTTTTCTAAGAAGACCAAAGCTTTGACAAGGTACGCCTGCTGGTTGTTGTCACAAAACAAGGGAAGAGCACTCGTGAAACTGGAGTGGCGTATGGCAACTTATCCACTTTGTTTTGACGAGTGACACAAATGATCCGGACAACATAAAAAAACAAAACAGTATTAATTTGTGATTCCTACCTCAGACACTGTCATTTCCCAGTAATTCAAGCAACTTTTCAAGCCTATTCGCAAATGTCCGCAAAAGGTGCTTGATTGGCGCCCTTTGTCGCCTACACGAATAGCAGAATGGCATATTGGTATATTGGGCTAAGCTGACCTCTTCTTACATAATGGTGCTACCTGTATGCAGTGAAAGGAACAATTCATACGTTATTTTTCGTCAAATCACAGAGTTATACAAAACAAAGCTAAAAACTTCGTCTAGTAATACACACTCTTTCACCTCACTGAAAAGCCTTTGTCAATCTAGAGTCTAGACGTATGACAAAGTAAGACTCCTGTTTGACTGTCGAGTTTTGTTGTAATTTAGTCTAGATTGTCACTCCTGCCATTGGCTAAGAATGTCGTCATATACGAGTAAAGGAGCAGACTGACAGTAAGAAGGACTGCACAATATGAGCAGTGTTGTAGCCCAATATTGGAAGATGATGCCCAACTTGGAGCCATTATCTCAGAGAAAAAAAAATCGATACTATCAGGAAAATAAAGCCATGTATCGATTATATTCGGCATGCACAAAGTGCTCATTTATAGTGCCCGCAACCACTGTTTTGATTTTTAGCCCGATGAAAGAAACGGGGGTCAGTATACATGTGCTTCTCCCAACGTGCACGATTCTACCCGTGACTTGCGGCCTCTTGATAAATAACAAAAGAGAGAGCACTCCATGTGTGCGCATTTATATCTCCCATGCCGCCGGCCTCCCCCATCCTCCCCCACCTCCTCCCGCTAGATCCTTCTGCACATTTCTACACACAGTCTCATTTATGTGCGCGCACGTGCACAATACAGAGAGAGAGAGAGAGAGAGAGAGAGAGAGAGAGAGAGAGAGAGAGAGAGAGAGACAGAACAGTTTTATTTAGTATATGCATGTTCAAACTCGAAGTGTTTTCAAAGCCTAAAAAAAAAAAGAAAAAAAAAAAAAAAAAAACGACAACAACAACAAACATCAACAAATAGATCTAATCACAGTTATTTCGCCCGAATGTTTTGCTGATTAAACCAAAGGAGCGGTAGTTCTAATTCTTCGTCTGAACAATTTTCTCAGACCTACACCTCATGTATAATAATAAGTTGGTAACAGCCAATGGCTGCAGTACGGCAGATGACGTCACGATGTTGCCAACGTCGCGCTGTGGGCCGGGAGAAGGGAAGCAGACGATCTCACCAGACAGACGATTTCACCTCCACGTCTAAATATTCTCGCCGAGTTCTCAGGTTTGGAATAAACAAACCAACGGGAACCTGAGCATCTGCTTCTTAGGAGTGTTCCTGCGTGATTGTAATGTGGATTCTGTGAAGGTTGGATTCAAGGAACTGGCGTTTGTGCAGAAGGTAAGTGGGCTGGGCGTTGCCTTCACTCTTGCTATTCATGTTTCTCTTCCCAGTACCTCAACGGGCAGCACTTGGCTACATTGCTTGTGTTATGTTGTGCATATGTTGCTTGTCTTCTTTTAACTGCCACATATAGAAATACTTAGGAGGAAGTGTGATTATCACACAACAGCAACAGCACCGCACTGTTTGTTTGAGAGTACGTTTGCTGTGAAAGAGAAGAAAGGCTCGCTTGAGACAATGAAAATCGACGACTTTCTAATAATAACCCAGCAAAACAGTGAAGTCCCAAAGACAAAGTGTTAATCTGTCACATCTGTGGCTTAATAAATCATTTTTGTGAGCAGGAAAGTAATAATATATCTATGAAGCCTTGGTGTGTGCACAAACTGTATTCGTGTTCTGAGCAAAAGCCGAGTTGAGCAACCAACACAACAAAACGTGAGTCATGAGCTGAACCGGTTGGCCTACTGAATATTAATGACAGGACTACGCCAGTGTGTGGAATATCAAACGATTTTAAATGCAACAAAGAAAAAAAATAAATACATCATAAACTTTCTGTTGTTTATACCAGACGGGAACACAACAGGAGAAGCATTTTGAGCTGATGTTTTTTAGACTGCGACTATGGAATGTTCCTTGTTACACATGCTCTCACCGTGTTCGGAACGAGTCCAGAGCGTGGTATGTTAATGATATGCTCATCTCATTATTGGGTTTACATTGCCAGCATGAACTGCTACTGCAACGCACGCGCGGCCGGGGCAATGGCGCTCATGTCTGGAGTTCATTGGCGTTGAGCACTTGCCGCTAGGAATGCATCTGCTTTGTGTCGCTCTCCGCTCATCTGTAAAGAACATACAGACAAAGGCAGTGGCAACGTGTGAGTGCATTGCACGTAAGACTCATGACAAAACATTAAGAAAATACTGAGATGTGTAGCATTTTCAATAACAAAATAAGCAGTACATTGTGATCCCATTATTGATTCGGTTGACGGATTTGATGGTCGTGTTTTTTTGTTTTGTGTTTTGCTTTGTTTTTGTTTTTCTCTCAAAGATTTCGTTGCTTTCTTTTGTTATTGGTGTTAGTGTTGTTGTCTCCCCCCCCCCCCCCCCCCCCCCCCCCCCCCCCCCCCCCCCCCCCCCCCCCTTTCTTTTTGAAAATTGCTTTGTATCTTCCGATTTATTGTTTGAAATCTGCAGATCTAAATGTACTTTACATTTTTTGTGTTAAAGAAATCCAACCATTAGAGATTTTGCAATGTAATGCATATGAAAGTTATGGAAAAAGAATGCTACTTTTATAAGTGTAATTACAGATAACCTTGTTGAAGAAAGTTATAAACACCGTGATTGTTTTCTGTTGCGGCAATTCGTCATAACATTTTCCCTGAAAAAAAGTTCCAGCTTGAACAAAAAAAATTCCATACGCAATTGAGGTTTCAGGTCAGTTCTCGTCTAAACATGACGATCAGCTGTCATAATTCAAGTACTAGTCTGTGTTAATGATAGACGATGCAGTGCACACGCACAATGTGTATGCACATATGAGGCTCACTGATTTAATGTCTCTTTACAACAGAGAGAGAGAGGGAGAGAGAGAGACAGAGACAGAGAGACAACCAGAAAGAGACAACGACACTCATATGTAGTTAGACAGAGGTAGACAAACAGACAGACGGAGAGATAGATAACTACATGTATTTAGTAACTACATGTATTTCTTTCTTTTCTTCTTTTTTATATTCGTAAGGCGAGAGTGATATTGAGTAGGAGTGTACGTGTTTGACGGGAGGTGAGATGTACAAAGGGAGAGAGAGAGAGAGGGAGGGAGAGAGAGAGAGAGGGGGGGAGAGAGAGAGAGAGAGAGAGAGAGAGAGAGAGAGAGAGAGAGAGGTGGAGAGCTTTGCAGTGGTGGCGGCAGGTGTGAGTATTATTGTACACTTGTGTGTGTGTGTGTGTGTGTTTGTGTGTGTGTGTGTCGTTAAGTGTTTCTGGCCTTCCATAGGTGAGCGCCATTTTGGGAATGCAAATAGATGACCAACAGAGGAAGTCGCATCGTAGGAAATCATTGGCATGTTCTACTGTGTATTCAAATCTCAAAACTTATTCAATCGATCAAGGTACTCGGGCATTTAAACTCCCATGTAAATTTTACTGTCGTGCTTGCTCTCGCTCTCTCTCTCTCTCTCTCATGCTTCCTCGCTCTTGCTCTCTCGCTCTCTCTCTCTCTCTCTCTCTCTCTCTCTCTCTCTCTCTCTCTCACACACACACACACACACACACACACCACACACACACACACACACACACGCACGCACGTACGCACGCACGCACGCACGCACACACATGTACATACATAACATACACACATACATGCATACACGAAAACATACACAAGAGTGCATGTGCGCGCGCGCAAACGCGCGCGCGCAACACCACACACACACACACACACACACACACACACACACACACACACACACACACACACACTCACTCACTCACACACACACACACACACACACACACACACTCACACACAAACAACACACACACACACACACACACACACACACACACACACACACACACACACACACACACACATACACACACACATTCCACACACACACACACACACACAACCACACACACACACACACTGAATCACAGCATACACACACACACACACACACACACACACACACACACACACACACACACACACACACACACACACACACACACACACACACACACACACATGGAATTAACACACCTCCCCGGTACTGCGGTAGGCTTGGCTATATAACACAACATGAGCTGGACTAGCAGCTCTCGTTACTTTGCAGCCTGAACTTGGGCTTGAACCGCTCACCCCCTCCCCCCCCCCCCCCCCCCCACACACACACACACACATAATACATTACACAATGCGGTGACCAATACCAAACACACTGCAGTACAGCACAACTCAGGCATTAACCCCCACGATACATTACACAAATGCGGTGACCAATACCCAACGCACTGCAGTACACACACACAGCTCAGACATTAACCACCCCCCCCCCTCCCCCAATACATTACAAAATGCGGTGGCCAATACCCAACACACCGCAGTATAGCACAACTCGGACATTAACCCCCACAATACATTACACAATGCGGGTGACCAATACCAAACACACTGCAGTACAGCACAACTCGGACATTAACCCCCACAATACATTACACAGTGCGGTGACCAATACCCAACCCACGGCAGAACAGCACAAACTCGGACATTACGAGATGGCGTTAAGACAAAGAATGCCGTGAAACCAATAATTAGGAGGTACCGAACACTACGTTT
>JADBJO010002187.1:207500-210000 GCA_016801955.1 Conus betulinus
TGCCAGTAGTGGTTCGTGGGAGCTATCTAGGTTAGTGACCAGGTTCCGCACACATAATCATTGGTCTTGTGTTCTTTGTAGGAGATGCGGAGTAGTTTCCTCAGGCACCTGGTCTCAAATGCATTGATTCTTCTTTCTGTTTCGGCCATAAGTGTCCATGTCTGGCAATCATATAAGAGGATCGAGACCACTAGTGACTCGTAGAGCCGGAATTTTGTGTGGAATTTGATGTTGCTCTTCCACACTCTGTTCAGTCTGGCCATCGCTGCTGATGCGGAGTTGATCCTGATTCGGATTTTTGCTGCGCAGGTGCCAACTTTGGACAGGGTTGCTCCCACGTACCTGAAGCTGGTCTCTTCTTCCAGGTCTTTCCATTCATGGTTATGTTGGCACTGTTATTAGTCGTGCTGTTAACCATCACCTTTGACTTCTCTGTGCTGACCTCCATGCCGTAGGCACTTGCTCTTGTGACAAGTCTGTTTGTAAGATATTTAAACATTTTACAGCAGACTTCATGAGAACCTTGTTCACAAATGTCCAACGTGATGTGATCTTTGAATTTCTCTGAAAGAGATTAATTAACATTTTTTCTTCTGATCTAACATTTTACAGTAGAAAGATTTTCAACAAAATTTCTGGTGTGTTTTTAGAAGGCATATTTTTAAGAGAGGTGTGCGTGTGTGTGTGTGCGTGTGTGTGTGTGTGTATGTGTGTTGTGTTGTTGTTGTTGTTGTTGTTGTTTTGTTTTTGTTTTATATGACTTGTGAGTTGACTATAACTCGGTGACAGCCCTGATATGGCCCTTTGCTGACGGCTAGGCTATAAGCAACACTACCTGACCTTACCTGTACTGGGGCACCTCGCCAGGGAGATTCGGACAGGCAACACTGCGTTTCGTTTTACCTTCAACACTGTTTTTGTGTGACGCTCTTTTGATGGCCAGTAAGCACCTGATGCTAATGAAGGCTGAGCGTTAATTGATCACTGCCTGACACACAGAAAGCTACAGCCGGCCACGTCAATTCCACAGGCTGCTGACATTCGACAACATGATAGTCGGTTGCCGTTGACGCGTGTCATTCCGAAGTGCTATGTTTATGACCGTGAGATGCTTTTAAGAGTGTTGGGGGGGGGGAGGCGTGGGTGTGAGTGAAAGGGATGAGAGAGAGAGAGAGAGAGAGAGAGAGAGAGAGAGAGATTTTATAGTAGATATCCAGAATGTGTTTCTTTTCGGCTAGTTCTATGCAGTTCGTGTACTACTGTTAGCCGTGGTGACCCCGGTATCTGCACCATGACATTTTTTGGTGCCAGATTCTGGAAAGTATTACATTTATAGAACAAGTACCTTTACATATACGCACATACGACCATGGATTGATTAATTTTCATCAGTAAAGTCACCGTCGCAGGTAAACAAAAGCTTTCCAGTGTATGTTTTAGTGCATAACGACGAAGCAGTAGAGTTGTGAGGCCTGCAATCGTGGTGCTGTCTTTTCCAGCTAACTACACGTTAGATTAAATAAGAATGTACACAAACACCAAATAAATAAATAAATAATAACATTCAGGAGCACAGTTTCTTAACTTGCTGGAGTCTACAAACATTTGGAGACGTAGAGCGGAAGCCATAGCAATCAGAAAACAAAAGAATGAGCAAAACAAAAAAGGTTTTACAGCTGAACTATCACATGTAAACAAACAAAGCAAACGAGTCTAGCTCAACGATGGGCACATAATTAAAAGTCCCACATCATTAAAAGCTGAAACCACTCGGGGAATTATGCCTGGATTTTCTTTTGTTGCTGTTTTATCTCTTCTTGCTTTCTTTCCTTTTCTTTCTTTCTTTCTGAAATATGGATTTCTTAGCAGTTCCAAGATGTAACTGATCAATCAGACTTCATTCTTTGCAGCACCTGGAAATGCCACAAGTAACAGTGGTAGATAGATACTGATACGTTTGTGTGGATAAAGCAAGACCCTTCATTGCTGGATATTGTATTCCGCTGTGCAGCTCTTCACGTTAATGGGCGTTCTTTCTTTAATGTTGAGGTAGAGATTTCAGCAGCTTACACCAGTGTTTCAGTCTTGCAGTTTCAATCAGTCTCTGAGATGCTATACATGAAGCCGAATTAATAATGTACTGAGTGGATACCTTCTAGGATGCATGAGAGGGCGACTGGGCGTTCACTTGCTGCACATGCATTCTGTTAATTTTGTACTTGGTTAATTATTTATTGATTTTATTTTGCTCAGAGTGTTCAGCTAGGTTCGTGGTAAAATCTGTTATTTACTGTTCATCTTTACAAGATGATCCTTAATTAAGTGGTGGGGGGGTGGGGGAAACAAAAAAAAATGACGGAAAGAATTACTGGCAAAGCCAGTGGTAGCTTTCTTTTGTATTCGTTTGTTTTGTTTTGTTTTGTTTTTTGTTTCGTTTTGTTTTGTGTGCGTGTGTGTGTGTGTGTGGGGGGGGGGGGGGGGGGGGGTTAGGGGGGAGGCA
>JADBJO010002187.1:215000-225000 GCA_016801955.1 Conus betulinus
ATTGAATGAAAACAGCGGTGTTT
Organism: Conus betulinus; assembly: GCA_016801955.1. Lineage (NCBI taxonomy): Eukaryota > Metazoa > Mollusca > Gastropoda > Neogastropoda > Conidae > Conus > Conus betulinus. The sequence continues at coordinate 215,024 of JADBJO010002187.1, forward strand.
TTGTCAGATGCAGGTTCCGCCCTCTGAGTCAGTTATTGAATGAAAAACGGTGGTGTTTTTGTCAGATGCTAGATCCGCCCTCCGAGTTAGGTATTGAATGAAAACAGCGGTGTTTTTGTCAGATGCTGGATTCGCCCTCTGAGTCAGTTATTGAATGAAAACAGCGGTGTTTTTGTCAGATGCTGATTCCGCCCTCTGAATCAGTTATTGAATGAAAACTGTGGTGTTTTTGTCAGACGCTGGATCCGCCCTCTGAGTCAGTTATTGAATGAAAACAGCGGTGTTTTTGTCAGATGCTGGTTCCGCCGTGTTGATCCTGAGTCACAGTACAGACCCACACCAACATGTACCTGGCCTGTTCTCGGGGGCTCATTTCATCTCTCTACAAACATCATTAAAATCAGATACATACACACACACACACACACACACACACACACACACACACACACACACACACACACACACACACACACACACATCGTTCTTCATTTTTCGTTGTCCTGAATGTTTTTTAAGTATCTTACCAGAAGAAGACCTAAGAGGTCGAAAACGCGTCCTGTTTTGTTTTGTAATTCGTTTGTCCATGTTGTTCGGCGGTGTTATTTCAAAAAAGTTTTTTTAAAGATTTGTTTAGATTTCCGCCTGCAGTCGCCTCACTTGACACCCGGTAAGGTAGAGATAGAGAAGGGGGCGGGGGGAGGGGGGGGGTCAGACTGAAAACACCCGTATACGATCATGGAAGTCGTTTTGATTTCAATCTGAACGTGGCATTTGGTTGACTAAAGGACCCAAGGGATAGAATTCACGGATTACGAACTGATACCACATCTCAACACTACAGGACATTTTGGAACACAGACCACATGACATTTCGGAACAGTATTGTTATCATATTAAGGTGAAAATTCCCCCCTTGCAAATGTGTAGCTGCGTGTTGTGTTCTCATAGAAATCACTGTGTCACCAGCCCTTTACTTCGTTGTCAGCGGGGCGTTACAGCTCAAAACAAACACTGCTCGGTCCTCTCCTGCAGAACCTCAAGCCATCTGTCTCTCCCTCGCTCCTTCCCTCCATCCCACTCCTGTTGGCGTCTCCGGTGAAGCGGCAAGATGGGGTCATGCTTCAGCAGTCAGAGCGCAGTTGACCGTAACCCCCTGATCATCGACGTGGAACAGACCATAGCCAACGCGCCTGGGACATGTTCTACCACTCCAAGAGCAGGTAGAGATGCATAGACACGCAGGTATGGGGGCTGAAGGGGGAGGGATGAGAAGAGGAGGAAGTGGGGGGGGGGGTGAAGGTGGAAGAATAGAAAGAGAAGGGGGGTAAGGTGTTCTGTTTTGTACTCGTGTGTTACGTGTTGGCTGTTTGTGTCGTTTGTGTTTCTGTGTTAGATTTGTACGTCTGCATGTATGTGTGTGTGTGTGTGTATGTGTGTTGTGTGTGTGTGTGTGTGTGTGTGTGTGTGTGTCTCTCTCTCTCTCTCTCTCTCTCTCTCTCTCTCTCTCTCTCTCTGCATTTGTGTGTGCCTGTGTCTCTGGTCTCTCTCGCTCCTGCACTCTCTGTCTCTGTCTCTGTCTCTCTCTCTCTCTCTCTCTCTCTCTCTCTCTCTCTCTCTCTCTCTCTCTCTCTCACATTCTCTCTCTCGTCTGCATTTGTGTGTGTGTGCCTGCACTTGTGTCTGTCTGTCTGTCTGTCTGTCTCTCTCTCTCTCTCTCTCTCTCTCTCTCTCTCTCTCTCTTGTCTGCATTTGTCTGTTGGCCTCTCTCTCTCTCTCTCTCTCTCTCTCTCTCTCTCTCTCTCTGTCTTTCGACTTTCGACTCATATATATAGCAAAGTGATTCCATGTAATCATGGTGTTTTGATTATTCATTGTTTGTCCTTATGTGTATATAGACATATAATGTGTGTGTGTGTGTGCGCGCGCGCGCGTGTGTGTGTGTGTGTGTGTGTGTGTGTGTGTGTGTGTGTTTTGTTTTGTTTTGGTTTGTTTTGTTTTGTTTTGTTTTTTTTTTTTTGTTTTTTTGTTTGTTTTTTGTTGCCTACTTGCTTGCTTGATTTTTTTTTTAGAGGAATACGGGGCTAGTGACATTTGGGAGGGCAGGGGGGGGGGGGGGGGGGACTTTATCAACATTGGGAATTTCTCGGCAAATGTTAAAATGGTAAAAAATAATGACTGATTGTCGTTGTCCTTGTTTAAACCGTCCTCTGTTCGAAGATAGCGCCAAGTAGTAAACGTCATCAAGCGTTTTAATCAACGTTTTCACCCAACAGCCATTTTGCGCCGAATATGAAGAGACTAGTGGTTTCTCGTTCTTCGTTTTCACTGTCCTAAATGTTGTTTGTTTTTTTGCCTGAAGAAGACCCAAGATGTTAAAATGCATTGTGTTTTGTCCTGTAATCTGTTTGTCTGTGTCCTTGGCAGTAACTAACCCCTTTTGTTTCTAAACAACGTTTTCAATGCTACAGAATTGACGTTTTACTCAAAAAGAAATGTGATCAGTGACAAGTTATTGTTTGGCTCTTTGAGAAAAAAAATTGTCTGAATTATGTTTCAAATAGCTAATGCAGCAAAATGGTTTTGCCGGTAACAGAACACTTCTGTTTGCTCCCTGCAAACGTGACATTGTGCAGCATAGTGGTCAAGTGGTAACGTCAGATCAACTAGACGTAGCACAGGAACGGCACAGTGTTACCACCAATTTTGCCCACAATAACCAATGACTCGACTGTAACTATCAACAAACTTAACAGAAAAGTTACTGTTCCGCCGAACGAAACAGACAAAGACATTTACCAGACAAAACACGAGGCGCTTCAACCTCTTCGCTCTTTGGTCTTTTGTCTCTTTTGTAAGAGAAATACTATTCCAAGACAATGAAAACGAAGGGCTATCTACCACTTATTTCCTCCCATTTGGCGCAAAATGGACGTGTAACTATCAAGGCTGATTGTTGTATTTGGGAGAGTGTTACCGCTTTGAAAGTTCTAAGCTAACGGAAGTGGAGGAGTACTTAACTGAAGATCAAGGGGACTAAACTGAAGGCTGGTGGTGCTCTGCTGCTTTGGCGTGGCGTTGGCACAACTATTCCCCGCTGTGAACACCACGAAAATGATCACGTTTATGTTGAGCCACAGGCTCTTATGGGCAAAATGGTGCCCAGACCGCTCAGTATGGAGTTCTGTGGATTCTGTCATGCTCCATTTTTTTATAATCAGCTGTCTCACTCCCTCTCGTCCAGAATCCAAAGGCAGTGTTGATCTGCTATTTCAGCGTCTGTCTCACCCTCTCTTCTTCAGATGGCAGAGGCTGTTTGCTGTTTTATCAGCTGTCCCTTTCTCTATCCTCTGGATGACAAAGGCTGTCGGCTGTTTTATCAGCTGTCTCTTCCCTATCCTCTGGATGGTAAAGGCTGTCTGCTGTTTTATCAGCTGTCCCTTTCCCTGTCCTCATGATCACAAAGGCTGTCTGCTGTTTTATCAGCTGTCTGTCCCCAATTCTCTGGATGGCAAAGGCTGTCTGCTGTTTTATTAGTTGTCCCTTTCCCTGTCCTCTAGATGACAAAGGCTGTCTGCTGTTTTATCAGCTGTCCCGTTCCCTGTCCTCTGGATGGCGAAGGCTGTCTGCTGTTTTAACAGTTGTCGCTTTCCCTGTCCTCTAGATGACAAAGGCTGTCTGCTGTTTCTTCAGCTGCCCGATCTCTGTCCCCCAGATGGCAAAGGCCGTGCCTGCGGAGGAAGAACTTCAAGGTGGAGGTGCCGATGAACTATTTCCACTTCCAAGTGACTGACGAGAAGCTCTTCCGGGTGCAGAAGGAGAAGGACCGCAAGAAGAAGGACGGCAACGACAACGGAGACAACAGGACACGGGTAATGTGGGACGTAAATCAGTCTTTTGCCTGACGATGATGGAATAATTAGTCGGGAGATTAATTGGTGGAGAGTGGGGTTGGTTGCAGGGTGAATGAGTTAGCAGACTGATTCATTCGTTCGCAGGACAAGTGAACCGTATTAGTTCTTAAGACGATTGGTGTTGTTAGTTAGATAACTGGATGAACATCCGACTGGTTTATTGGTCAGTTCGTTGGTTGGTTCGATGGATGGATGGGTAAAAATCTGGTTGGTGGGCTGGTTCACTTTATTATAGATATATCATTGGTTGGCTGGCTTGTTGGTTGGTTTGTTGATTAGCTAAATGGGTAGATACGTGATTTCTGGTTGATGGGTGGGTTGACTGATTGGAAGGATAGATCAATGGCTGACTGGTTGATTGAGGGGCTGGCTTGCTATCCATTCATATTTTGACGGATCAAAAACGCCCAGGAAGGACGATCATGTTCTCACTTGGTAGACGTAAGATAGAAGACAAAACATAGAGCAAACGATTGGTCAGGTGGTTGGTAGACGACAGATAGTAGAAGACAAAGCATACAGTTAACGATTGGTCATTTGGTTGGTTGGTAGACGTAACATAGTAGAAGACAAAGCATACAGCAAATGATTAGTCAGGTGGGTGGTTGACAATCTTTTTTTTCTTTCTTTTTCTTTCTTTGGTTCTTTGTTTCTTCGTTCATCACGAAATATACAAACACAAGTGACGTATTTCTTTCTTTCCTTTTTATTGTTTGTGAACTACGTAGAAAAGAAAAAAAAAAGATCGCTGGATTCGTTGTTTTTTTTAAATTTTTTTGTTTTTATTGTTGTTGTTGTTGTTGTTTTATGACAGCCCAAATATACGCGGAAGTCATGCCATAATTCGCCCATAAAGTAATTTCGGTATTCTTCTCCCACGCCCACCCCTATCCTTATACCTCCAACCCCTCCCCTGTCCTCTATCTCCCTTTCACCAAGCATGTGGCCAGCTTGTTTGTCGAATGTACTGTGTCGGCGGATCCTTGGGTGTGCTGCTGGATCAGCTCATGAATACCCAGCCTACCCAGGGTCATAAAACATGTTGTTATCAGCACTATGTACACAAACGAAATCTTCGAGTTTAATCCCCAACCGAATCAGTTCACTGTTTGCAGAGACGGTTCATGTTTGTTTGGACTATGCAGATTGGCTGTCAAGGTGTAAGCAAAGGCCTAGCGTAGAATGCGCGCTTGCTGTAATGAATGCGAATGGGTATTACAATAAACGACCGAATTCTCAGCAGTCATGCAGGATCTCGTTTTGTGGGGGCACCTGTAGTGCTGTAACATCGATAGTTTCTCATCAACTGCCGTCTGTCAAACTGCAACAGCGGTATGAGAAGGAAGGATGACTAGTTTCAAAAGATTGCAGTTTCTTTTTGTTTACTCTGAAAACAGTAATTATTGCACTGAAAGAAAAGCTGTCACTATGATGTAAAAACAGTATTTTCAGGTGGAGACGGTGAAACAGTCATTTTGGTGAAACAGTCATTGCAGGGTGAAAACAGTCACTTTCACTGGTTTTGATGCTGTTAATGTATCAGATAGTAGGTCAACGAAAACTGAAAGAAAGGAACAGTTGACCCTCTACAGCTTAAGCAGTTACTTCCGGCTTCGGGCATTCTGTAGCTCCGAAAAAAAAGTCTCTTATTAAGTTCAGCGGTCCGCAAATTGACACATGAATCATGGTTACATCATTTCTTGAAACTTTGTACGGTTTTATTTATCCTAAGTACTGTTTTATGGTAGTCACGCTCGACTGCCATAGTATTACGAAGGACAGCAAGATAACGAGTATTTATGAATCAAAAGCATCAGTGTTGACTTTTCAGTGCTTATTATGAAGCTTTCAAAGCTCCAAGACTTAAAATTCCAATCGTGTCATGCACCAATCAGTAGGGCTTTCGAAGCGATTGGAACTCGGAGATTCAAAATGCCGGTCATTTTGTGCACCAATCACGGTGTTACTATTTATAGTGCTTACGGATGGGGACGGGGTTAGGATCGTTGATAATGGCGGGGCAACGCTAGAAGAGATTTCTGTTCAAAGCTCAAGCCCTCAGAGGCAACATTGATCTTCTTTGAATAAAAATGAAACGGGATATAAGCCGGACAGCTGAATTAGATTGTAGTGTGTGTGAAACTTGGCCTTCGCTTTTAAGCCTTGTCTATTATTTATATATATACATGAACGGACATGCCTGGCTGCCTTTGCTTTTAAGCCTTGTCTGTTATTTATATATACATGAACGGATATGCCTGGCTGCCAGACAAAGGTATACATCATTTGTCAGATCTAAGACTTTACGGGAGAAAGATTTTTAAAGCCATTTCAGCGTGTTTTTTCGGGGGGGGGAGGGGGGGGGGATCTGTATTAATTAGTTGTGTTTTTTGTACTCCCAGTTCTTATAGAAAAAGGGAGTACTTTAGAATGGGAACGAAAGAAATGCTGCTGGTGTGTGTCCGTCCGTCCCATGGCCCAAAATGTGTTCCACTCGCTCCAGACAAACTACTGGGCCGATCTTTCTGAAAATTTGTAGGTATGTTCATTATGGGTCAAGGATGATGCCCGATGTTTTAGTTCACTTTTAGAGCCGTTACTAACGGTTGTAATGGCCTGTAACGGTTTTTCTTCTATATGGAATATTCCGAAAGTACATGGCCGATCTTTGTGAAAATTAGCAGGTATGTTCATTATGGGTCACGGATGATGCCCGATGTTTTAGTTTACCCCGTTATAGACGTTACTAACGGCTGTAACGGCTGTAACGGTTTTACTTCTTTATGGAATATCTCAAAAGTACCTGGCCGATCTTTGTGAAAATTTGTAGGTATGTTCATTATGGGTCACGAAGAATGCCGATGTTTTAGTTTACCGTTATAGCCGTTACTAACGGCCTGTAACGGTTTTTCTCTTTTATGGAATATCTCCGAAAGTACTCGGCCGATCTTTGTGAAAATTAGCAGGTTATGTTCATTATGGGTCACAGATGATGCCTGATGTTTTAGTTTACCCCGTTATAGCCGTTACTAAACGGCCTGTAACGGTTTTTTCTTCTTCATGGAATATCTGAGAAAGTACGTGGCCGAACTTTGTGAAAATTAGCAGGTATGTTCATTATGGGTCATGGATGATATTGAATGTTTTAGTTTCGTTATAGCCGTTACTAACGGCTGTAACGGCCTGTAACGTTTTTTCTTTTTTATGGAATATCTCCGAAAGTACTTGGCCGATTTTTCTAAAAAAAAAAATAGCAGGTACGTTCACTATGGATTACGGATGATGCCCTATGTTTTAGTTTACCGTTATAACAAATTACTAACGGCTATAACGGCCCATAACGGTTTTTTTCTTCTTTATGGAATATCTCAGAAAGTACTTGGCCGATCTTTGTGAAAATTTGTAGGTATGTTCATTATGGGCGACGGATGATGCCAGACGTTTTAGTTTACCGTTATAGCCGTTACTAACGGCTGTAACGGTCCATAATGGTTTTTCTTTTTTATGGAATTTCTCAGAAAGTGCTTGGCCGATTTTTCTGAAAATTTGTAGTTGTGTTCATTATGGTTCACGGATCATGCCCGACGTTTTAATGTACCGTTATAGCCGTTACTAATGGCTATACAGATCCATAACGGTTTTTTCTTTTTTATGGAATATCTCAGAAAGTACGTGGCCGATCTTTCTGAAAATTTGTAGGTATGTTCATTATGGGTCAAGATGATGCCTGATGTGTTATTTTACCGTTTATAGCCGTTACTAACGGCTATAACGGCCCCTAACGTTTTTTTTTCTTTTTCACGGAATATCTCAGGAAATACGTGGCCGATATTTCTGAAAAATGTGTAGGTATGTTGATTATGGGTCACGGATGATGCCCGATGTTTAAGTTTACCGTTATAGCTTTTTATTAATGGCCCATTATGGCTTTCTTCTCGATGGAAAATCTCAGAAAGTTCTTGGCCGATCTTTAATTAAAATGTGTAAGTATGTTCATTGTAGGTCACAGAGATGATGGCTGATGTTTACCAGAATAGCCATTACTAATGGTTACACCAGCCCAGGACGGTCTTTCCTCTTTATGGAAATGTATCACGCGTATTCAGGATAAACTGGGAGTACGTTTATATGCTTTGCGTCTTGTTTTTCTTTAACATCTGTGAAGAGCGTTGACTTCAACTAATTTACAACAGTGAAGTGACCTTTAGTTTACTGTCAGCTGGGCTGCAAGCAAGCATGAATGAAAGAACGAATGCGATTCGCCGAACTTTGTCCATTGGGGCCGACCAAAATGCGGATTACATCAGTGGACTCTCGCTCTAGAACGGCTGTGTTCGGAGGGGAAAAACACACGGAAGCGATGTAAGAGTAACATCAGAGGACAAGTCGAACAATATTGGGGAACCCCGGGTGAACTAGTCATGTGTATTGATTATCTGTCGTCTTTCTGGTGTATTCGTTCGTTCATTCTGTTCCTTTCATTTGCTTTGTTGCTACATCCACAGATTCAAATCAAGATATTTTGTGCATGTGTAGTCCCTGGGCCTCTTAAAAAGGACTACATGAAAACGATATATAACAAACAGAAACCAACACCAGAAATGATGACCACAACCTGGATCAGAAATAGAATATATAACAACACCAGAAATGATGACTACAACCTGGATCAGAAGAGACAATATATAACAACACCAGAAATGATGGCTGCAACCTGGATCAGAATAGACAATATATAACAACACCAGAAATGATGACTACAACCTGGATCAGAATAGACAATATATAACAACAACAGAAATGATGGCTACAACCTGGATCAGAATAGACAATATATAACAACACACAGAAATGATGGCTACAACCTGGATCAGAATAGACAATATATAGACAACAACAGAAATGATGACTACAGCCTGGATCAGAATAGACAGTATATAACAACAACAGAAATGATGACTACAGCCTGGATCAGAACAGACAATATTGTTCCTTTCATGTTGTGGCCGATTCTCTTAGCTTAAATGCTTGATGTAGAAACAATGAAAACTTTTGAGAAACTTAATAGAGGTTGAAGACATTAACATGCACAAATTGAATAAAGAAGGCTGTCAGTAGCATTTAGAGCAAATGACCGTTTTGAGAATGGTCTGGAGAGCTGGACAGCAAATGACCGTTTTGAGAATAGTCTGGAGAGCTGGACAGCAAAGAGCAAAGTGAACCTCATTTTTCATGCGACTTTTTACGTGATGGACAAAGAAAATTATTGTCATTGAAAGATCTGTATCTGTAATGATGGACAGCTATTTCTGATATACAAATTTTAATCTCGTTGTTATAAATTTAGACGCCTGTCCATATCAAGCTATAGATAAGATTTAAGATCAGGATAATTGCAAAAATGCGTGTAAAAACTAAATCGTTTACTATTTTCAATGTGATCACTGTCAGGAAAAATCTGTTGATCTCCGACGGAAAATACGCATAAAATCAGAGCCATGACCAGCACTGTGACATAAACCAAACAAACCAAAGCCATATCCAAACAGAGCCGTGTTTTTTTAGCTACCCAGGTTTTCTTCCCTCTGGCATCAAATCAGACAACACGTTGTATGCTCGCTACATCCACAGGGCGAGCTAGAAGGACGAGAGCTGACGCACAAGACAGCGACCTCTCCAGAGCATGTGGGTCTGGAGACTGAATTCAACAACAGCACGGGATGGAGAGCAAACCTACAATTTTAGGTCAGTTGTGTGCTTGTGTGTCTTTTTTTCCACTTCAAACTTCTTTGTCAGACGCCCCTTTTTACGATTTTTGCTTTTACTGTTGCTGCCTTCGTAGTACTGCACACGATAGGGTAACGATGCTTGTAGTTTCGGAATTGCATGCGAAATCGCATGGACGTTTGTTACAGTTGTTGTACAAATCATCGAAGAGGATACATCTTCGAAGAACTCGCATATGAAAAGCATTAAGAAATATTACGCGACACTAAATGTAACAGTTCTATTTGGCAGAAAAAAAAAAAAAAAAAGAAATCATGAATTAAACGTGAAATCCAT
>JADBJO010002187.1:230000-277500 GCA_016801955.1 Conus betulinus
GTCTGGTTGGTGACCTATACTTTCCCCCGCCAGCACTTTGACTGCAAGTGCAGTTTGCCGCCATTTTCCGGACCTCCATGCCTGTACTTTTGCCATGCCAAATGTGTTAGTTTGATGGGGAACTCTTCACTTTGCCTCCTATATCTTGGCATGAAGAAACCCACTGGGGAGTTTTTCACAGCGGGTCATCCGGTCTTTTAGCTTGTACCACATACGGTGTCTTGTAGTGTTTCGACATACCTTTGTGAGCACTTATCAGGCAGATTTTTTTTCTCCCAAAGTATTAGAGCATGCAGACTAACCAAGTTTGCTGAGATTTGTTTTGGGCTCAGGCATCAGTCAAAGAGGACAAAGCATGTCTAACTGGAAGTGTGAATTCGTGCACTGCCAGTTTATATGCTCATGGAATCAAGTGCTTTGGAGAGAAAAATACTTAATTAAAGAGGAAACCAGACTCTGGCAAGTGCTGTCTGTCAGTGTCATAATCTTCAGTCTTGAAGGCAGATAAACAGATGAACGCCAGCAGAGAGAGAGAGATTTTTTTTTCTCCCCCTTTCCATACTGTGAAAGATGCTCCACTTGGCAGTGAAAGTACTGACGGCAAAACTGCAGATAGCTAGATTACAGTCGGTGAAGGTACAGGACATTATCCATCTCCGTTTCTCTCACAGTCTAATGTGTGTGTGTGTGTGTGTGTGTGTGTGTGTGTTGTGTTGACGTATGGATAGCACTGTTCACACCCTGTAAATTACCCTTTTTTCTGCAGGTATGGGTAAGGATGTCCATGCCGGCCAAAGAAGCACGCGCCATTATCAAGAACAAGGACGGGGACAGCATCTTTTTCTTCAAGCTTCGCAATCTCGCCGAGCTCTTCCCAAAGGACACGCATCTTGAGGACGATGATGGCTCCACTCGCTCCGACGCTGTGGAATTTGTGATCGAGGGTCGCGTGGATGGCACGCAGATGTCCAATCATCGCATCAACCTGGTGGACCACAAGAAGCCACAAGACACCCAGAGACAGACCCACAGTACCGGTGGCAGTGGCGGTGGGGAGCCTTAGACGCCCGAGTTCTGCTGAAATTCTCATGGTTTGATCAGTGGCACGTAAGTGAAAGTGATAATGAGCAGAGGAGAAGGGAAGGAGAGGGGTGGACGGATAATCTGTTCTGGAAAGAGTCTGAGTTTGTCGAGGAAGGTCAGGATAATTGTGTACATTCATGTTTCATGTGCGAGAGAGAGAGAGAGAGAGAGAGAGAGAGAGCAAGCAAGAGAGAAGGGGGGGGGTGGGGAGGTGTAAATAAAGGGTGGAAGGGGGGAAAGGGAAAGGTTGTTTACACAGTCAGATTAGGAAGTTGCCTAAGTGTACAATGTATGTGTGGGGGTGGGTGTCTCAAGTCTAAGGAGGAAAGTGTTTGCAGGTGCACATATGTACACATTCTGACACAAACAGTAAGAAAGAGAGACAGTGGCGAAATGGTTAGAGTCTCGGACTCCCGGCTGCGAAGTCATGGTTTTGATTCTCATCAGAGTCATGTTGGATTTTTCTGTCCTGACCGGCTTCTGCCCAGAGCTGAGTTTGCTGTGGGCTCTGTTAGGAAGACTGGGGACGCACACGCGAGTTTCATCCCCAGAATGGATGCGTCTCTGAGAGTGTTGCTCACATTTCCTGACCAACACTGCAGGTGTCTGCATCTTTCGGGCCTGGTTGATGCCAGGATTTATTATGAAAGTAAGCATAGAATACAGCCCTGTCATGCAATCTCAGACCAGAATGGAAATCTGTAGCATCCTATCTCATCATCTCATTCTCTGCATTAAGAATGTCCTCTCCACTCTATGGCCTTGAGTTTTTTTTTTTTTTTTTTTTGATTTTTTTTTTTTTTTTTTTTTTCCACAGCCAGTGTGTGGTCAACTAATATCGCCACCTCAGAGGCAGTGGGGGCGAACAAAGTCTCAAAAATTTTGTGGCCATTCATGCCCTGCTCTCATGGTGAGCTCAGTTCAATGTCCTCTCCACTCTATGGCGAGTGATTTGATTCCGATGGGGTCACTACTAATATCGGCAAGTTCATGGGGGCTGTCGTTGCCAACGGACATGTTGGTGCCCTCCGGTGGGAGAGCTCACTCACATCGGCTCTGAAGGGCACAGAATTTGAGAAGCAGAATTATTGTCAGTGACAGGGCTGACTTAGTAGGTGGTATCCTACGTATGTTAGATCAGAACAGGCACTACTGATAACCACTGAAGTGACTTGGCAGCAGTTCTTTGTCTCTTCTGATGGGTCGTCTCTTGACGAAGTGACTTGACATTGACTGCTCTCTGACGACTTGACATTTGCCTGTGGAGTGCCAGGGCTGCAGCGGGACAGGCTGGGCTGTGGCTGTGGACAGGGGATTGGAATTAGCAGTGTGGGTGCAGTGCCACTGAGTTGGCACAGACTGTGGGACAGCAGAAAAAAAAAAAAAAGAGATCTATTTGTGACAGAGTTCAAGTGCACATACATGTGTGTACGTGCATATGTGCACACACACACACAAAAATAATCATTATAAAATTTGGTCTTCCCTATGAATAGTGAGAGAGAGGGAACTGGTGCGTTTGGGGTATGTATGTGTGATCAGCCTCTGTATTTCAGAGGTAGACCTTGGAATGGAAGATGTGTATGCTTTCACGCCTACCATGTATATTACTTTGGTCTGATAGTTCCAACTTGTAGACTTCTATGATACCAGTCGACTGGAATGAAAGAGGAACAAAGAATGAGCAACTCTAGATCAGACACATAGCAAAAGACTTAAAGATGGCCACTGACCACTGGATGAAGATTTTACTTACTGGACGATAACATGAAATTCAGTCTAAGACAGGTGTTTTAAAGTCAAGGAGTACAACTAAATCTGTTCTACACAACCTGTTTTAATCAAATTCTACAACTAGAATTTATAGCAGAAATACATTCTTCAGCTAGAAATAAACATTTTAATTGAATTCAGCAAGTACAGTTTGTATGCTTATACACTCTTCAGCTAGAAATACAAATTCTAATTAAATTCTGCTCCTGGAGATTGTAATTAAAAAAATACATTCTTCAGCTACAAATAAAAATTAGAGCCAGAGCAATTTCTGTTTAACTATATTTTGTTAAGGACCCACCTTCGACAACAAGCAGCAGAAGCTGCTGAACAAATATGGAACATATCTCATTTGGAAATCAAGAACTGTGAACATTTCAAAACTGTATATCTTGTTGCCATTATGTACTTTCATGTTACAAATCTTAATGTTGATCAGTAATGCTTTTAAGGCTCATCACGAATGTTGGTGATTCAAAAACTTAAGTTACACTTTTTTAAAAACTAAAAAAATCAAAATGTATTTTTAAGTATTGTTATCTTAAAACCTGTATATCATCGTAAATTGGTTGATTGTGTATGGCTCATGTTTACCATATTTTACTGACATCTTCAGATAACTTTCTCTTCTTTCACATGATACAAGTGACTAACTTGGGACAGATTTTGTCCGTGTCGAAATGTTTAGGAAAAAAAAGAAAAAAGCTTTCGCCAACTGTCCTGAATTGTTCGATTAGGCAACTGGTTGGTTGGCATATGACTTTATGATCAGTAGTTGATGGTTTGAGAGAGAGAGTTGATGAACTGACCAATCGGCATATGCTAACTAAAAGATGGACCGACAGGATGAACAGATGCAACAACTGGCCATCGGTTTTCAAAGACTCTGCTCTTGATTCATACATTGCTTTGATGTCCGATTCATGGCTCATACATTTGTATTTTCTTGAAATATTTTGATGTACTGAATGACTTATGTCGCAGCCATTTTGACTTATGTTGCAGCCATTCTGACTTATGTCGCAACCATTTTCTGAAAAAAAAAAAGAAATCAATGATGCCTTTGACAAGTATGGTGTTTTCTTGCACTGAGAGGTAGTACTAATGTTATTAAACCAACCACCATTGTCTGGGCGTGCATGCACAAGCGCAAGAGAGAGAGACAAAGACTGTGTATATGTGTTTATGTAGATTTTTTTGCTGATTAGCATCACGTTTACGGACTTACTCATTCAGGTATTTAAAAAGCATAAGAAAAGTATCCTTACCTCTGCAAAAGACTTTTCTAAGTGTATTAATATATTCTAAGAGTAGTGTACTTCCCCAACACACTTCTGTGATGAAGTCTGACATACAGCAAACTTGAACCAAGTGTCCAATGCGTGTTTCCCAACCCTCCGTCTACCTGTCCATGAAGATCTTGATTACAGGTAAAACTAGCTATAATACTGTCGTGACAGGAAATAGTGTAATGATAATAATGAATGGTAACTTGTTCTGTTCCCAACTTTTTGTGTATGCCACTTGTAGTTTTTTTTTTTTTCTTCCTAAGAAACGAGCTGTCTAGTATAAAAACAAAATAAAACAAAACAAAAAATGGGGGAGGAGGGGGAGAAAGGAACAGTAATTTAAATCTCATGAACATAAGACATTTGTAGGTTTTGAGCAGCTGTGCGATTAACAGAAATCTTTTTCCACAACAATATTTACTAAATTCATTATCAGAATTATCTTGTTTTCCCTCCCACTTTCTTTCTCCTTCGGCCCCCACCCTACCACTCCTCTTTCTTTCTCACTCAACTCATTTCAATTCAGTCTTGCTGTTGCTTTTACCCACAGCTGTCTTATCAGTTATTGACTTACTGTATATGTCTCTTAGTTTGTGAGCCTTCCCATCTTGTACTCTGTGTGTATATGTGTGTTTGTGTGTGTGTGTGTGTGTGTGTGTGTGTGTGTGTGTGTGTCTGCCCGCCTGCTTTTGTGAATGTGTGTCTTGAGTGAGTGAAAGAGAAAATAAGCAATGATAAGAAACTGTACAAAACAAAATACTGACATTTTAAACAAGAGTTTAAATCAGAGTTTATTTGTTCATTGACCAATACAGAAGATATAAACAGATACACGCAAGAAACTGATGTAAATTTCATGCACTACATGTCAGCTAGCAACATTTATTCACGGATCATAAAATGTAACCAAAACTGGAGAGTAAGTCAACAATAAAGTGAGAAAGTCACTCTAATTGGCAAAATTAGTAAACAAAAACCCAGAAGTACACAAAAATTGTCCTTGAAAGAATAAGTCAACAAATAAGTGAGAAAGTCACTCTAAAATTGGCAAAATTAGTAAACAAAAACCCAGGAGAAGTACACAAAAATTGTCAAACAAGAAAACAAAGGACTGAAAACTTTCCTTTTCAAGTATGTAAAATGTGTGTTAAAATCATAAAAGGTGTACAATACTGCACTTGTAATAACATACATTTTCTGTTTATGTTGATGTAAAAGCAAAATGTTTCAAAACTGATAGTTATAGAGTTGATGTCCTTATACCTGGGACACCCACACATGCAATGTGTACATTATCAAAACTGATACGACTTGCTCATAAGCAAATATACACATTTGAAAGGGCCATAACTGCTGTTAACGCGAGCTGTCTAGTTTGAGACGCTTCATCTCTGGTGTGTTCCTACATCCACTCTCTACACCAAATCTCTGAATGCAGGAATATCACAGCGTTTACATGGTTGCAGTTGAGCACGAGGGTTTAAAGATGTGAGGTCTGAACTTTAAATAAAAACCAACATGAGCAGAAAATAATTGCCTGGCAGTGCTATATTAAAGGATGCTTTGGTGAGCACAGTTACTAGATCAAGATATATCGGCCCAAGTTCGAGGCTGCACAGAAGAAAAACAAGTTACAGGTTTTTTTAACACCTAGGAGACTTTCCTAGAATCCGCTGCAGTTCAGCTTCTTGAAAACAAGCGGAGTTTGCTTTACGTAACATGCACCCTTTAGCAGGCAAAGGGCTGCAGTACGAGGCATTGAAAGAAAGGATAGAACGACTTGCATGCTTGTCTCGTTTTACACGCTTGTGACCTCCTCCCCTATCGGCATAATCTTGCCGACTAGATATACTAACATAACGTGAACATTCCAAGAAAATTTCAATACAAGGATGCACAATAACATTGTTTGCGTACACACAGCGATTCACAAATAATGTTGTTTGCATACACTGAACATTTACAATGCTGGTGGGTGTTGCTCACAGACTGCCATGACTGTCCTGTGCACAGTCTCGTCACCGGCAGACAACAAGCATACAGATCGTATGTTATGTGTCTTTTGTATGTTCAGTCAGTTGTTCGAACACTTGTCACTATGCTATATGCTTATGGTGCTCATTTTCATTTCGGCTGATACTATTTCTGAACCAATGTCTCAGTGCACAGAGCAGTTCAGAACTCTCAGGAAGGAGATACGTGGTCAAAATGGCTCTGTGATCATGCAAATGGTCAGGGGAGGGCGAGGGCTGACAAGTAATGTTAGATCAGAACAGGCATCGCTGAGCATCGGTGTTAATGACCTGGATGCAGCGCAGTGTCCCCTCCAGTGGGTTGCCTTATGGAGACTGTTCTTGATTGCTCCCTGTGGAATGCTAGGGCTGCAACACAATCTGCGTTTGGCTGTATATGGGCTGGCCAGAACGATCAAAGGCAGCATGCAGGGTTCACACACACACACACACACACACACACACACACACACACACAAATATTTGTATGCACATGAACACACACACAAATAACTTGCACAGATGTGAACACACACGCGCACACAAATATTTGTACACACGTGAACACACACACACACGAGTACTTGCACCGACGTGAACACACACAGACACGCACACAAATACTTGCATGGACATGAACACACACACAGACACACATTTTCTGGCTACTAGATCCTAGCTGACACTTGAGCAAATAGAAAAGTCTCAAACACACACACACACACACACACACACATACACACACAGAGTTTTTCCCAAGTTAACCGCAAAAAAATATAAAATGAAAAGACTGACAGTATACCTCTTTTTCATCCTCATGGGCAGAGGTGGAAGTACCTGTCTAGAGAACCTGTCAATGAGCCAGTTAAGTGGTGCACAGCACGCAGTTTGTTTTAGACAAGCAACAGAGATAGCACAATCCTCACGTTGAATCATAACAACTGAACATACAACAGGCAGTAAATGGACTAACAGAGATGGCTGAATCCTCACTTTGAATCGTAACAATTGAACATATAACAAAGTCAAAAGCAAGCACACAAACACTGATTCCATCCAACAATAATTTGCATCCGTATTTTTACTGATAGTGAAATGTAAATTAACAAACTTCAGTGTTGTCTTGTTGATAATCCCCTATGAATCCTATCTATCAATCCAAGTCAAACTCGCATTTCTCTTTCATTTTCAATAACATGCAAATTGACAAATTTAATGTTACCCTGTTGATAATTCCCTATGAATCCTATCTATCAATCCAAGTCAAACTCACATTTCTCTTTCATTTTCATAAAAATACAAATTAAGAAACTTTGATGTTATCTTGTGGATAATCCCCCAAGAATCCTATCTATTAATCGAAAAAAACTCACATTTCTCTTTCATCTTCAGTAAAATTCTTCAAAGATTTTCACTGCCAACTATGTTCATAAAAGCACACACAATTTACTATTGTTCACACATAAAACAAACATATGTTTTTATTTCAAAGATGGCTATTTCTTTTTTTTTTTTTTTTTGCAAAAAGCATAACACATCTGCTCCCCAACCAACCAACAAGTGAAATCCCACTACTCCAGCCCCTTTCCATACAAGGAAATTACACTTTAATTATCAAAAATTGGATCAAAGGAATTAACAGGAGGCATGACCATTCACTGGCTCAGCAGGCAAGTCAGTGTAAGTTGGTACTACAGGGACAGAAGAGATAAATCCTGTCATCAATCTTTCATCTTAAAGTGAACAAGGCCATTTCAGTTCATTTCCTGGTCAGCCATCACTCCCTTTTCTTGGCTTAGCTGTCAAAACATGCCCTGCTTCCTCACCAACACTTTCACTGATAATGCTTTCCAATGTACTTTCAGAGCCCATCCAAGCCCTGGAATGATTCACTGAACATTAGAATCAGTACCCACCTCTGAGATTTACATTGATAGTAGACTGACAGCATGTGCTATCGTAATCTCACTTCCGGCGGACGCTAGGGTCGCTTCAAACGCCCCAGGCTGAAGCCTAACACTTCAATCAAATCATCTCTCAGGGAGTAAAAACTTCACTCCCTGTTACTTGACAAATGCAGCTGATTGTCAGTTTTTGTTGAGATTAATGTGAAAGTTTTCTCATTTGATTGTTAGTTTTTGTTGAGATTAATGTGAAAGTTTTCTCATTTAATGAGCAATGTGCCAAGTCATGAAGTACATGGCCAGTAGTAGAGTAACCTTTGTCATCTTGGCTCAAGAAATAACATAGCTGACTTCTATAGATGCAAATAATATATATGATAAAAATTCATCATACACTGGTCCAGGGTGCACTAAAATTGGTTCACTTTGCCAAAAGTCACAGTTTACACACACACACACACACACACACACACACACACACACACACACACACACACACACACACACACACACACCATTTTCCCTTTTAAACAACCAGGCCTTGATATATATTTTCAACTGTTCAATACTAGAGAAATAAACAAACAGTATGCAAGAAATGTGCATGTGTCTTCCCAAACCTGAGGGTAAAAGGCTATCTACTTTCCAGGCCATTTTCTGGTACATATCAATTCCCAAATTAAGAATAACCAGTTACAAAATGTCCAAATTCCATCAGTAATGTTTCATCAAAAAAGACAAATGTTTGCAATTATTCACTATAAGAAACAGTATCCAAGAAACGATATGCACATGTCTTATAAAACCTGAAAATAACAGGGTGTCTATTTCCTAGACTATATCATCAATCCACAAATAATGCATCATTAAAAATGACCAGTATTTTGTACAACAGAAAACAGATAGTCATAATTACCTCTTGACCATTGAAGTACAATTAATATGGAAACAAAAGTTACTACAAATTAAAAAGCCTGTAACCCAATTAAAATGAATAGAATGGATAAGTATAAAACACACACACACACACACACACACACACACACACACACACACACACACACACACACACACTGTGTGTGTGCAAGCTGAGAAAACTTTGCAGAATCTGAAAGACTTGGATATCCTTTCAGAGGAGAAGATAACAACAACAATGTGTGTGCGTGTGTGTGTGTGTGTGTGTGTGTGTGTGTGTGTGTGTGTGTGCGTGCCGGTTTAAATTGTACTGTAATACTGTAAATACTGTATGCAAACTAGGCATTTGATTGTTACTCGAAATTGCGTATATGCTCATGTTTTTCCACATTTTCCTCACAAAAAAAAAAAAAACAAAAACAAAAAATCCACAACAGGGTAGATGAAATGATTATGGGGAAAAATCCGGGCAGGCAGGGGTGGGGAAGAAATGAGGATGTCGTACACATCCAGTCACAAACAGGATTACAGCGTCTCCTCATACTTTGTCTGGAATATCTGAGGACAAAAGCTCATGAATGCACTTCAGAAAGTATGTAGGATGTCATCAGACTCGAACAAAAGCGACAGAAATTCAGTGTCTGTGTGTGCAGCATCCCTGGCTCTGTCTGTCATTCTCTGTCTGATATGTGGGATTTTCAGTCCACCATAAAACCTACTGTGCTTTACTTGCTTAAGCAAAACAATATACTGGTGTGTTTTTCACGATGTATGCCTACAAGCATGTGCTGGCATGCGCTTGAGTGTATATTTATATTGGGGTGTGTGTGTGTGTGTGTGTGTGTGTGTATGTGGTGTGTGTGTGTGTGTGTGTGTGTGTGTGTGTATGCATGTATGTCTGTGTGTGTGTGTGTGTGTGTGTGTGTGTGTGTGTGTGTGTGTGCGCGCGCATGCTCGCGTGCACGTGTCTCCCTGTACAAGTGGTACGAGTCCAAACCCGATTTATCTGTAACTGTATAAATCTATGCCGTGTCTTTCATATGTGTTTGTCAAAACAAGGCGTTTCCTATCCTGCAAGTGGTGCGAGTCCAAAGCAGAGTTATGTATGGTCATGTAGACTGATAACATTCTAATGAGAAAATACCACAAAGCAGACAGTACTGTATGAAGGTGTAGACTGATACATTCTAATGA
Source organism: Conus betulinus (assembly GCA_016801955.1). Classification (NCBI taxonomy): domain Eukaryota; kingdom Metazoa; phylum Mollusca; class Gastropoda; order Neogastropoda; family Conidae; genus Conus; species Conus betulinus. The sequence goes on from JADBJO010002187.1 coordinate 240,171, forward strand.
GAAAATACCACAATCCACATTAGTGCCTACACCCCAAATATAACATAAAACAGCGGTCGCATCTTCCTCAAGACTTGTTGAAGTACTTTTCAATACTGACGTCCTCCTTACTCCGTGACATTTTCACCTTGTAGTAATCGCCATCCCGAGACTTGTCAGGCTGTATTGACACAGGAATCAAACGGTAAAATAACAATCACATGGAGTTTCCTAAACAAACTGTTCTCTTTTGTTTCAAAGCAGAGTGACTGAGGGTGGAAAATGAAGCAAAATGTAGAAAGAGAGGGGTTAGTTACCGCCACGGACACACACAAAGAAAGCACAGGACAAGACAACAATGCATCTTGACCTCATGAGTCTTCTTCAGGCAAAAACAGACAACATTAAGAACAGTACGAACCAAGAATGTAAAGTCACTTATCTTGCCATATATTTCGGCACCCTGGCAAAATGGCCGCCGGATGGAGGAGGAGGACAGACATTATGTCTTGTCCTGCGCTTTGTTGTCTATGTCCTTGGCGTTAACTAACCCCCTCGCTTTCAAAACTGTTCTCGCTCAAACATCACCTTCTGTGATCACTTTGCTGGGACATACACATGTTACAATAGTCACACACACCCACAATACACTACAATAGACTTGCATGTCTACAAAATTTATGGACTTGGCAATCAAAAGTGTCTGCAAAACTTTTAAAGAAACAAGCCCAGTCTTCCTCTATCTCCATCCCCTCCACCCCATCCCCCAACACCCTCCATTCCTCCTCTTTATGTCTCTCTTTCTTTCTTTTTTTCTCTCTCTCTCTCTTCTCTCTCTAAGTCTCTCTATCTTGTCATTTCTTTTGAATTTATCCACTGACATTCTTTCAAAGTACTTTTTTTTAATTACTTACTACTTTTATTCATTCCTCTCAGTGCTGTACTTCAGTTTTGTTCAAGACAGAAGCAAAAAAAAAAAAAAAAAAAATGTAAAAACGCGATTTTATCCAAGATAATCTCTCTGTGAATAGCTGAGGTGTATGTTTGTCTGGGTTGGGTGGATGGATGCAAGAGCATGTCGAATTTTTTTTAGCTCCCACCTCCTCCGTCTTTTAGTTCACCTTCTTCTTAACAAATTTCAGCGTAACCCAAAGCAAGAAATAACCCAAACAATTTTGCTTCATATACCTATTTGCTTAACAATGAAGTTTTACTTTTCAGAGCATTTTTAGAACGTAAACACACTTTTATCCATGCTATGCAAACTCATTTTGCAGACCTGCACATTTTTTTCTACAATAACGGAAGGAGGACTACTCCCCTCTCCCTACTTGAGATCAATTGAGCACAAGACTTGAAGGTCCGTTTTTCAACCACTTGCTGGTAAGAACTGTAACAGGCAGTTTTGTTGTTGGTATCTCTCTTACAGTTTATTAATGATCCAACAGAAAGGTGAAATAACAGAATACTTGTTAGATGCATATTTTGTCGTTGTTTGTCGACAGGGGAGACTCAACAGCTCGCAGACAATGATGCCTTTCCTCACTGCTGTGAACACAGATGTAACAGTAGTTTTAGTGTGTTATTTTCCATATCGTCGTTGTGTTTTGTTTGTTGTCCTATTCTCAGTAGCTGAACTTCCATGCTGCTCGTTCCCCACTCTTCCCTGCACACCTACGACTAGGATCTGGTCCTGTCACATCCCAGACACCAGGGTTTTCCTCATCATTACTTTATTCTTCTCATATCCCTGATTTGCTTTGTAATTCTTGGTTTAAAAACTGAATGCTAATGACATCAAACTAAATGAGTAACAGTCAGAGGTTTTCAGATGCCCTTCTCAGAGTGGCCTGTACAGCACACAGAAAACAAAAAGAACTTATTTCATTTCCTGACCTTTCCAGTTTCTGGTAATCATCATCGGGGATGGGTTGTGACCTATGACCTCGCTGACTCTCATGGCCAGTCATCTCAGCAACATGGACAGCATTACCTCTGGGGATAAAGGGAAATAAATAAGAGTGTGAATGAATACAAATACAGCCACAAAAAAGTAACATAATTCCTCATAAGTATTGTTTTATACATAAATGTTCATATTGCTGTACAATTTCAGTCAGATGCAGCTTTGGGAGCAACCATCAAGACCTCAAGAAGATGGTGGGATTCACGGTGGCGACAAGATTGAAGATCTGACGTAACCAATAAAATCGACAGCAGAAGAAAAAGTACGACCACCAGGGAAGTTTACAGCATTTCATAAAGTTCTGCATAGATGCCTGACATGACACATTACATACTGAACACTGCACTATACATCACCAACTTTACAACAAAATTATTAAACTATTCATTAGGTGCTGAGTTTCATGATTATTATAAAGAAAAATAAGAAAGGGTGGTTTAAAAAAAAAAAAAAAAAAAAAAAGTGGTGCTGTTTAAACCCATCTAAAAATTAATGACATTATTTACACCACTCACTGGTCAGACTGCAGATGAACCCATTCCCATGTGATTTGCTTCTTCTTGTCGGGGATCCTGTACATCAGTGTGATGGTTTTTTTCTCTTCAAGCACTCCACACGTCACTGCAACAGCCACAGAATTTGTCTCAATTTTAGCTTTAGCATGTGCCCACACGCCGCGCCGCACGCACGCCGCACACACGCACACACACACACACACCCACACACACACACAGAGCCCATAAATGAGTTTCACTTTGGAATGGGGGAGGGAGGTGAAGTGGTCAGTAGAACAGGAGAGGATAAGGGAGGTAAGGGAAGAGATCCCTGTAACCAGTGACGATGAAATATCAATTCACAACACCAACTTTTTGACGCAACTTCTATCAATTTGATTTTGGTGAACTCTGAATCTTAAAAGCATCTCTAACTTACGGTTATACTCATTTTCGCTCGCAACACAGCAAACCCACAAAAAGATAGCCTGAACATAAGTGTGTCTCTTGCCTGGTTCTTTTCACTTAATTCTAGTTCATCATGGGACATGGCTGACATGGAAAACCATCTGTGCTGACACCCCTAAACTACATACATACAAAGATGCTGATTTCCATGTTGCTGACCACTGAAACTGAACACAAACTCAGTATACATACTACAAAATCTCTGACCAACTGAACAGTTTAGGTGTCTTAATGCGTTTTGATCGAGTGACGCCAAGTCACATCTTTGGTCAAAATCATAAAAAACTAAACAAAACAAAATATTAATAGAAAAGAAAAAAAAAAAAAAAAGAAAGAGAAAAGGTCATAAAGCTAACAATGATCAGTATTCTTATTCCATACTTAGAAATAGATTTTTTCTCAGTCAATACAATGTTGTTAACAAAAGTAATTCAATAACACCTGGCAACTTAAACTTAAAGAAGGTTGTGCGTTATTTCAAATCAATTTTGAAAAAATGATTGCTAGTGGACTAGTACTAGCAAAAGCCTAAAACTGTAGGTTAAAAAAAAAAAAAAAAAAAAGGGCAGATACGGTACATTCATCCTGCGGTGTGCCTTAGGCGAATTCAGCCCAGCTGAGCCCATCCCCCTCCTGGACAGATTTTGTTGGGTTTACTGCCACATGAAGCAGGTAGAATGGGGTTATATGCTGACCACTGGTAGCTGACCAGAAATATGACCTGACCTTCACAGTCAGCTGATTTTCGTGTTAAACCATTTGCAAAGACCCAGCCCTTGGCACACAACAGAGCTGGAGGATTTGGGTGAATATTTCTTCAGTGCAGCTGCCTCATAACTATGAAGAAGAAGAGAGACTTACACTATGTAATTTTGCGATATTATACACAAAAAGGTGGAGAACATACCATTTTTGAAGCACGTTTTGAAAAGTGAAATTTATTTAAATGTTTTCTTCTTGACACCTTCTTTACAGACAAACCAAAAAAAAAAGCATCAGAATACTACCATTCAAATCGTTTTTCAACAACATTACTGCTTCGTCCAAGCTGGCTGACGCAACTCTGAATAATATGAGATGAGACTCATTCAATAAATTCAGCTGAAGTTCTTTCTATATTTTCAAATGGTATGATCATCAGGCTGCATGATGTTTCCTGCCATTACCTTTGACATCTGAAACAGGACAGACCCTACAAGCTACCCACAAGCATTCTATTGTAAAATGGTGTGTCTGTGTCTTCATCTCCATCCATTAGACAGTCACAGTCTGCATGCTGATTACTCGGCCGATTTACGGGTTGCGCATGTAGAAAGCAATGAACAGGGGAAAAAAAAAGGACTGAAACAGGGAAGGAAGGTTAAAATGCTGTTCCACAATATGTCTTATCAGCAGGCTGCCACTTTTCAATTTTAACTCCTAAGACTTGATGATACTGGCAACCCCCATAACAGAACCATGCCCCAAACAACTTTTTGTTCTTAATTCTTAGGATCAGATAGGATAAGGGACAACATGTGCCTGCCTATTCTAAGTACAGTCTGGCTTTTCACTATGTGCTGAGCCTCCTTGGTTTGAAAGCCAAGGGTGTCTGCTGCCACAGCTGCATTGGTCAGTATGTTCCAATCTCTGATGGAGGCTGGCTGACTGCAGTCATTAAATTACATTTTGTACAGCACTGGATTTGCTGCAGCCGGGGAAGACTGCATGGTCACTGTCAGATGATAATGTTCTGACTCACAACTGTCAGGTCATTTCAATGTTTCTTAGCATGGTCAAACTTGCTGCTTTTCTTGTGGTGGTGGTGTTTTTCAATCATAGCTCTGTGTGTGTGTGTGTGTGTGTGTGTGTGTGTGTGTGTGTGTGTGTGTGTGTGTGGGTGTGCATGCATGTGTTCTATAATAATTATTGCTGCAATTTGAATTCAAGGTGGGAAAAGTGAAGACTGCTGAATCGACCAGTGCTGGGCTATTGCCTTCACAATGAAAGCATCAGCTGACACAGCCAAGCCTGTCTAATGGAAGAAGTTCTAATGGTCACTGACTCCCTGACGGCTTGTTTGAGCAATGCTGTTTCTCAGTCTAAAACCTTGATCAAATCTCATCAGTTACGAACAACTGTTTAAAAAAAAAGAAAAAAAAAAAAAAAACTGCATTAAACGTACACAGAATCATAATACCATCATACTTAATATTCCCAGCGGTGGCCATCCTTGATCTCAACCTTGTGAAAAGACAATAAACTTTCAGTTTCTGTTATCTTAGCTGGATCAACCCACACAGCCAGTGTTACCTGCTTGGGTCGTCTCCCAATTTATCCTTGTGTGCTTGCTCGCACACACACACACACACACACACATGCACAGTGATACACATACTCCAGGTTGTGTATGTAGACAACCGTGATCAGGAAAAAAAAAAAGACCTAAAACAAGGAAGATTAAAATCTTGGCCCACAATATGTGTGTTTTATCAACAGGCTACTACTTTTCACTTTCACCCCCAGGACATGATGATCTTGGTACCTCCTAAGACAGAGACCATGCTGAAAATAACTTAGTAATTCTTTTAATTTTTTTTCAAAATAATAAACTTATCAGGGTCGGATGGGGTAAGGGACAACCTTCGCCTATTTGAAGTACAGTCTGGCTTTCCTCTATGTGTATGGCAACCTTGATTTGAATGCCAGGGGTGTCTGCTGTCACTGCTGCTTCTGGCAGTATGTTTCAAATCCCTGATGGTGGCTGGCTGAAAGCAGCTGTTATTACCGTCTGTACAGTGCGGGATTTGTTGCAGCCGGTGGGGATAACATTTATTCATTATGGAATGTAGCAATGATAATTTTTTTTTTTACCCCAAACTGTCATTTCATTTATAATTTTCCATAGCGTGGTCAACCATGGTAATGGACTTTGGCTATGGTTTACGGACAATGAGAATGATAGTGAACGTGATCAGAGCATACAAATGGACTGCCTACAAGTACAACACTACCCCCCCCCCCCCCCCCGCCCCCAACACCTTTATGTGCCGGAATGAACATCCCCCATGATCGTGGGCACCAAAGAAAAAAGAAGAAGAAGAAGACAACCAAGCTACTTTTCTGTGATGTTGAGGGGAAGACCATTGGTGCTGTTGTTGTTCCAATCATGGCCGAGTCAGTGTGTGTATTATGTTCATCACTTCCACATGTGCGCATGCATGCATCATTGCATGTGTTCTATAACTGTTGCTCCAGTTTGGCTGCAAGGCTGTGTCGGCAAGTACAGAACTAGCGCCTTGAACTAGCGCCTTCAAAATGAATGCATCAACTGTCCCTGACGAGTACAGAACTAGCGCCTTCAAAATGAATGCATCAACTGTCCCTGACAAGTACAGAACTAGCGCCTTCAAAATGAATGCATCAACTGTCCCTGACAAGTACAGAACTAGCGCCTTCAAAATGAATGCATCAACTGTCCCTGACAAGACTTGTTTCCAAGAAAGAGTTCTAGTCACCGACTCCCTAGCGGTTTGTGCAATGCCGCTGTCTCAAACTATGGCAAATTCCTTCGTTTACAAACAACTGCATAAAAAAAATATATAGATGCATACGTACCATCATACTTAATATTTCCAGCGGTGGCCATTCTTCATTTCAACCTTTACATGTGAAAAGAAAATGAACTTATATTGTTCGCAATCTTGGATGGGTCAGTACTCAGCGATTGTTGCCTACTAGAGTCGTCTCCCATTTCAGCCTTGTGCGCACTAGAGCGCGCCAACACTCTATCTCTCTCTCTCTCTCTCTCTCTCTCTCTCTGCCGGCGCACACACTGAAGAAGAGTAAGCAGTTGTGAACTACATTACAGGAATTCTTTAAGAAAACAAAAGACAACTCTGCGTTGCCTCAGAAAATATGTGCTTGATGTTTGCCGTCATTTGCCGACAGTCTCCATCTACGTACTATCTTATTGTGCGAGTTCCCTCCTCACCCCACCCCCCACATCTAAAATATTATAGTAAGCTTACTCCTCCTGCTGTGTGTTGCAAACTGTGTGACGCGATCTAGACGCTGTAACTGGAACAGACGACTTTAAACATTCGAAGCATCTGCTCTCATGACAGGAGAGACAGGATGATTAGAGAAGTGGGATTCATTAAATTTGCTCTTATCTTTTCTTTTTCTTCCCCCCCCCCCCCCCCCCCCCCCCCTTTTTTTTTTTTTTTTTTTTTTTTTTCATGCAGTGAGTGTCCGGTATTAATGTGATTAGCTTCCATTTTATATAGAACTTGGTATATTTGTGTGTTTTCCATAGTTTGTATCCTACCTCTCTCTCTCTCTCTCTCTCTCTCTCTCTCTCTCTCTCTCTCTCTCTCTCTCTCTCTCTCTCTCTCTCTCTCTCTCTCGTGCTTTAAAGTTAGTTGTCTCCATACTTCATGAATGTTCCATGTATTCCTCGGCATTTTCTATTTGTTTGATTGTTTTTTCTGAATATGCATTTAACTATGTGCCCTTCCCCGCACCCCGGCTTCCTCCCTCTCCCCGCACCCCGGCTTCTCTCTCTCTCTCTCTCTTCTCTCTCTCTCTCTCTCTCTCCTCTCTCTCTCTCTCTCTCTCTCCTCTCCTCCCAACATTCCTACTCCTGCGTCTCTGTCCCGCCCCCTCCTCCCCCCCCCCCTCTCTCTCTCTCTCTCTCTCTCTCTCTCTCTCTCTCTCTCTCTCTCTCTCCTCTTTTTAATATTATTTGCACCAAGGAAAGTCATTGTTATCTTGGCTTCAAAGACATGGACTCTGCATTGGCCATACAAACATTAACAGCATTCAAAACAAATTGTATGTGCCATCTTCTATTGCAAAATGCAGACAAACCATTTCATAGCTTTGATTTTTGCAGAATCAGTACTCTCAGGCGTTACTCCTAACAATGACGTTGTCATTTTTCAGTGGCTATCGTGGTATTCGTAAAGACCCCATGCTTCACAGATCCACAGATATAAGCCTACCAGTTTTCGTTGATGAAACTTCAAACACGCATCGTTTACATTATCGTGAAGATTTTCAAACTGAGTCAGTTTGGCTGGAAATTAAGCCGAAAAGAACCAGACAGAAACCCCTTTGAAATTTATGAATGGACGCAAGTTCACTGTCTTGTGGGAGGCAGCATCTCTTGATACTGCTGAAATTGTAATGCGTATCCGTAGGTGACTTTGATAATGATGTTGTGGAACCTCATCAGTCACGGACAAGTATGTTTTCCTCATACAGCTTACCTCAGGTTATTGACTTGCCTACCCGTTCATGTTACTTCAACTATCGGAACAGTAATTTAAAACATTCACACATGGGCTGAAAAAAAAAGGAAATGAAATCCCCCAAACAGGTTACAAACATGTGACTTACAATTCTTTAGCAAGATAGATTTCTTGCAGGTCTCTTTCACTCCTCATTTTCCAATGTCTACATTTACAGTAATCAAGAAGAAAAACACCAGAGTACTGGCTATGTATACGTTCAATACTGTTTATGACAGACATGCTCCATAATATATATAACACGTAAACTCACTCCTCAACCTAAATGGATGGCTGAGGAAATACAAGCTGCAATACTTCTTCGTGAAGATTTGTTTCGAAAAAGGATGGAAATCAGATAAAAAAAAAAAAAAAAAAAAGGAAAATATGCTGCACAAAAGAAACATTACTACGATCTTATTTGTCTCTACCAAACAAATCAAAAAAGTCAGTATAGCAGAGCGTGCCATAAGACAAAATCATACTCAACTAAATGACTTAGAAAAATTAACAATGTTCTGCAATTCCAAGAAGATTTTTGTTCCCGACTGTCGTTACCCTAATGTCTGTGACTGGCATGCAGTATTCCTCATGTCGTTTGAAGGAGACAGGAAGTCTAGATTTGATGGTAATATTCTAAAACGTTCGGCTCCAGTCATATCTGTAACGCTTATATACGTCTACAACTTGTGTATTTAAAAAAAAAAAAAAAAAAAAAAAGTCACTTTCTTTCCAACACCATTGAAATGCTTATATACGTCTACAACTTGTGTATTTTAAAAAAAAAAAAGTCACTTTCCAACACAGTTTGAAACGCTTATATAAAGGGCTTACGTCTACAACTTGTGTATAAAAAAAAAAAAAACACGTCACTTCCCACACAGTTCAAAGCCATAAAAGTCATTCCCATCTACAATTTGGTGGCAATTGCGAACCAATACCACAGACCAATATCTATTTTGCAAGTATTATCATGCCATTAGAAAAGCACATGCATACATAATAAGTACTATATTCATACTTGCGATCACCTTGAGTCATATAAAATGCTAAACGATCGTCCGTCTGAGGTTTCAGGAAAAAATGATTTATGTCATATTCCTCTAATAAACTCAACAGGTCACTGGTATATTTGAATTTATCAAAATAATTTTGTGGCGCATTATTTGTCGATTTTGCGAAGGCTTTTAAATGTTAAGACCACAAGTTACTATGCAACAAAAAATAATTGTATGACATGATAAAAAAAAAAGAGAAAAAAACGCACTCCAAATGATTTCATCAGTCCTAGAAAGCCGTCTTAATTCTTCAACTTCAGATATATTACCTTGTCAGATATGAAGTACCTCAGGGCCCAGTTTAAGGTAATCTTCTATTTTCTGTTATATGTAATGATCTCCCTCTTCATCTTGAAGAATCTGTTGAGCTTTGTCTGTGATGATAACACGACTTCTGAAGAAACTTGAGCTTACTGCATTTCAGGGGTGGAGAATACAACAGCAAGTGATTTTTTTCGTTTTTTTCTTTTACTTTTTTTTTTTTTTTTTTTTTTTTTTTTTTCGAGGAGGGGCTTGTGACAGCTCTGCCTCCTGAGGTTTTTTTTCCCATAAGCCTGACAGCTTTATTCCTTCACGAATTTACCGCCAGTACTTTTATTTCAAGCAATGTGATCAACACCTACGTTTACAACAGCGGCTGACCTCCAGGAGTATTATCATTAAACCCTTCTCAATCGATCAAAGGATACAGAAATTCTTTCCTTTAATCTATAGCCGCTGCTGAATGGAAGCATACTGACAACAGTGTGATTCACGCCAAAACTATCACCTCTTTTTGGACTTATTATCAAGAGGGCTGGCCACCAACTATCAAAGGACTAGCGTCTGGTATGGGCCCAGTCAACTGGATTCTATAACGTCACCGAGGCAGCTTGCACTGAGAAACAGCTGAGAAACATACAGACATTCAGACGTTTATGACAAACACGCTTCAATAGAAACTCAGCCTTGTATTATTTTCTCGATCTCCATTATGCAAGCTGGGTTTTTTTTTTTCAAGCTGATATTAGCGTTCATGCGTACACTTGAAACTATTTCGAAAGACTATGCACTGAAACCCATGTTGAGTCTGCATAAACGCGCGAACAGAATTAGTTGCTAAAACAACTAGCTTCAAGAACTCTGATTTAAAAGACTAAGCATTCTTTACTTAATCCACAATTACAGTTTAAAGATCATGAGGGAACGTACCTGAAACATCAATGGACAGGTCTGGATTAATTCCTCAGCTGAAGGATCCTCTCCCAAATCAATGTCCTAGTTTGAGTGGCGATGTGTGTGACAATCGTTTTTAAAAAGGCAGCGTCTTGAGACGCCCACCCGTCCAGAAATTGCTGGTTCGAATCAGGCAGCGCCAGGAAAAATAACTGACAGCAGTTGGAAGGACATCTACTAGGCATGACCTGGATGTGGCCCGGTCCCTTGCTTATAGTGTAAGGAGTTCAGGGCTGATTACCTGAGGAGGGATGAGGGCGGGGGGTGGGGGTGGGGGGGGTGGTTCTGTTCTACTGTCAAGATGTTCTGCTATCACGCTCTCCCTAGACTCTTCCTGCTAATACACGGACGGACCACAGACTTTCGAGAAAAAAAAAGTCCAAAAGACGTCAGTCCAAGAAAAACTGGATTACGTCAGAAAGATCAGATATACGTGGTGTGTGGGCTGGCCATTCCTTCTGTAGGATGCATTTGTAATGCCATACCCATAACCGCATATGGCGCGTAAAAGTTATGCTTGTGGGTGAGATGGTGTATACACACACTAACGACTTTATGAAATACTGAAATACATGCAACTCATTCGGGATGCACAGGACCTAGTCGTCGTGCTACCACTATCTTTGAAAAATAAAAATCTTGCAGGTATATCTTTGCTCAATGGAAAAATGTATAACATGACGTTCCGGCACTGAGGCCGCAATCCATATTCATTCCCCGGTGTTTTTAAAACGATTCTTTCGTGCACAGTTAATTCAGCCCTAAGAGTTAAAAGAATTGCTGTGGTGTGATGGAGTTCAGTTCAGCGGTGAAGGAGATGTAGCTAGCTGCACGACGCCACTGCTGGTCTTTAGGTAGACGCCATGTTTACACAATAGTCACTGTCCCGCGACGCAATGGCCCACCGCTGAGAGTCCTATCTACCCCAGACAAAGGCTAAGCCTACATGTACGCACTTCAAATCTAAAATTTGCATGGTGGAATGGGGGAGGGGGGGCAGGGAGGGAGGGAGGGAGAGGTATCTTTGCCTCCACGAAAAGACTGGTTCATTCAAAAACGAGTACGTCACCAGCGCGCATGTAAAAAAATAAAATAAAATAAATTGCGACTCAGCCTGTTGGCCCCTGGAGCAAAATTTGCCAACAAGGGGTCGCACACGATATTCAAAAAGTTAAAAGCAATGGCCAGATTCAGGCCCAGGTAACTGTAAAATATCTGGGGAAGTTAAAATAGAAAAATCAGTCAATATGCAGATCTAAAGACTATCGTATCAATTTGATTTTTAAATGAGACTGCATTTGTGGCAATCTTGATGGCACCCAGCAGTGAGTACAGTACAGACTAGGATAAAATGAATGTAAATGGCCGTCAATATTTGTCAATATTTGATGCATTGACCGCCACTGCTGGTGCTACTTTTATTCAATATTAGTTGTTCCAGTCGTTGATATTCCTGTATATAGAAAGCTAAGATGTTATTTGCTTTCTTACATACTAAATTGTAATGTTCTTTTCATTTGAGACGACTATCTATAATCACGCCTACCTAATTGCTTCCTTTAAGAATAGTATTGTGAAAAGAATATTCTGATCTAGTTGGTGAGCGGTTATTACATATACGAAACACTTGGCACTTCTGGGGATGAAATTCCATTTTCCAAGTTCTTTCCTACTCTTGTAAACCGTTTAGATTTTCTTGTAGAATGCGTGTATCATTCTTGCTTCTGATTGTTCTATACTAAGCTATCATCTGCAAAAAGCCTTATAGTAGTTCCAGGAGAGAGATTTCTACTTATGTCATTTATTTAAATTAAAAAAGGGCCCCAGAACAGTTCCCTGTGGTACACCTGACAAGACTGGTTTACAATGGGATGACGACCCTTCCACAACAAAGTTTTGTGTTCTCCCAACGAGGAACGATCTAGACCATTTTAGCAAAGAACTGCCAATGCCGATGAGTTCTAATTTAAGCAGCAGGCCCTCATGGTCAGCCTTATCAAAGGCTTTAGAAAAGTCTAATAAAAATAGCATCTAGTTGCTCTCTGTTGTTAAGACAGTTATTAAAATCATTGAGAGTTGTTACGAGTTGAGTCTCACAACTCCTTCACTGTCTAAAACCATGCTGGGCGCTATTTAAGAAGTCGTATTTGTCAAGATGGTCCATTATGCTACTATGTATTATGTGTTCAAGTACTTTTGCTGCGCATATTGAAGGAATTTGGCCACTTCCTGTCGACCCAAACTGGCTCTCCAGCCGTTCACGTCCTATTCACGGCTTGGCTGTCAGTTTGCCACAGCTTCCCGCGGATAGAGTCAGACTGTTAACTTTGAAGCACGCACATGGGAGTTTGCACACAGGTAAAGACAATGTGCAGGCAAAGGGCCGCCCTCTCAGAGCAGCAGACAAGAAGATGAAACAGGAGATTACCTGAGAGGGCATGCCGGCCTACTGAACAAACCCCTCGTGACGCACAGTCCTGATATGACCGTTTGCGGACGGCTGGGCTATCAGCAACATAACCTTACTATCCCAGCAGGTCCCAGACACAGACGATCTACTGTTGTGTTTCCCGGAAGTACTTTAGCTCCCTGCACACACACACACACACACACTCACACACACAAAAACCCGGGATTTTCTTAAACAGTTGAAATGCAAGGTATTACTTATCCTGCCTCATCTTTTAACGTCAGCCTCTCTCTCTCTTCTCTCTCTCTCTCTCTCTCTCTCTCTCTCTGTGTGTGTGTGTGTGTGTGTGTGTGTGGAGTAAACAACGAAATAAATTACGTGTGAAGATTCCAAGAAGCTATTGTTTGATGTAAGCTCGGAACAGGGTTGAACTTGCAACGCTACAGTTTCAGCCACTCGGGCTAGCAAGACGTTAATACCTCACCATTGACGGTCAAATATGTCACACTTGGTAGTGCACAAGCAAAGCTGCTTTTCTCCTGTCCCAACTCAAAGGCTTAGACATGATTAGACTTTGAAAAAAAAATCTAATAACACCGACATAATTAGACTTTGGGGAAAAAAAAAAAAATCTAGTAACACCGACACAATAAGACTTTGAAAAAAAAAAAAATCTAATAACACCGAGTAAACGCAAGTGAATCAAGTTATGTGTTGAAAATGGTGTGGAAAAGACGGATGGAACGAGTAAGGAGAGAGGCAAGACGGGAGGTATGGGGGGGGGGGGGGGGGGGGGGGGGGGGGGGTGACGTGTCTGTCTGTGGCTCAGTCAAGGTAGGTCAGTCAAGGTAGGTAAAAGAAAGCTAAAGCTGAACTTGGGGCGGATGGGGAGAGAAGCATCGCGAGAGGATGCATTAGATTGGTCTTGGGGGGTAGGGAGGAGGTAGGAGGGAGAGACCGGAAGGGGAGGAGCGCGTGAAGGATAAATTAGTTTTCTTCATTTTCACTGGCAGTTTAATCAAAGTAGCGACAAAGTGTATAAACTAGTCCATGCACGCGACACCACATCGGCTATACCATGAAGTCGCAATGAATAATATGCGAAGTTACAGCTATGGGAACACACCCACATCTGGGAACACACGCACACGCGCGCGCGCGCGCATGCACGCACGCACACACACACACACACACACACACACACACACACACACACACACACACACATACACACACGAACGCGCGCGCGCAAGCACATACACACACACACACACACACACACACACGCACGCACGCACGCGCGCGCGCACGCACACACACACACACACACACACACACACACACACACACACACACTCTCTCTCTCTCTCTCTCTCTCTCTCTCTCTCTCTCTCTCTCTCTCTCTCTCTTAAGCTCATCATGTAGGAAGAGACGGTCGCGCGAGCAGGCAGCTGACCCCGAGGGTCACGCCTTGAGAGCTTCAGGACAAAGTCTAAGTTAGTGTACCAGCCGCTGTGGCGAGGTGGTTAGCGCGTCACGGACTCCCGGCTGGGAGGTCGTGGGTCGTAGGTTCGAAGTACATCAGAGTCATTCATTTGCGGGATTTTTCTGCCCTGACTGGCTCTAACCCAGAGAGTTGATTTTGCTACGGGGTCAGCTGAGAAGACTTGGGCCATACAGTTGCGTTTCACCCTCTGAATGAATGCATCTCTGAGTTTTGCCCAAATTTCCTGACAAACACTGCAAGTGCTTGTTTATCTCAGGCCTAGCTGACGCAGGGATATATCATGAAAGTAAGTGTTGAGTATAGCCCTGTCATGCAGTCTCAGACAAGAACAGAAATCCGTGGCATTATCATCATCCTCATCCTCATTGATCAGCATTGAAAAAAAAAAAAGTTACAAATCCTGTGTCGCGTTATGCCCTGTTCTTATGGTGACCTCAGTTTCGATATCCTCTCCACATCTATGGCCTTGGCTTAATTCTGTCGGACCGGGGTCAATAGTATCGGCAAATTCACGGGTGCTGTCATTGGACGAAGTGATGCCGCCTTCATGAGGGAGACCTCACTCACCATGGCTCCGCGACTAAACAAACTGTTGTGGTCAGTAGGGGCTGACTCGGCAGCAGTGCAGTGTTTCCTCCAGCGGGTTGCCTTTTGACGACGTGACATTGACTGCTGCCTTTGGATTGCCGGTGTGGGGGCTGCGGCGGGATGCGCCGAACTGTGGCTGTGGACGGTGACTCGGGATGAGCGGCGTGGGTGCGATGCCACTGAGGTGGCACAGAAGATGGGACAGAAAAAGGTCAACATTAGTCCCCCCCCCCCCCTTTTCCCCCTCTCCATATCCATACCCCTCCCTAGACTTCTGTGCTGACCCTATCTCACCCCCAAAGAAAAAAAAAAACCCAGTCGGGGTTGTTAAAAAAAAACAAACAAACAACAAACAAGCTTAGTGAGTGAGTTCCTTTCGCAGCGAAAGACTGATCATAACAATGCAAGTAGCCCTACTCTTGAAGCTTGCAAAATGTGTTGAAACCATGCTACACCAACAAATACGTGTGTATGTGCATTCGAAGATGTACAAGGAAGGGATAAGTATCTTGCCTCGTCTTCTTTCTCTATTTCCTATTTTGGAGTCCCCTTTGATTGCACGGTCACTAACCACTTCTAGGCGAGAGAATGGTTCAGTTGTTTGGTGAGTGGAGAGGCAACCCACACACTCAGGCAACCCACACACATCAGTTTCTTGTTGTCTGCTGTGTAAAGACACCACTCAAAGTCACCAGTCAACAACTTGAAACAGTCAAAGAATTCAAATTCCTTGGTGCTATCATCCGCCAAGAAGGATTCAAGCCAGAAGTCCAAGAAAGAACTGTACTGACAACAGCTGCGATGGCAAAGTGAAAATCAGTTTGGAGACATAAAAAAGTCGCCCTCCAAACCAAACTGAAACTGTTGCATGCTCTCGTTGTGTCAGTTCTCCTGTATGCATACGAGTCATATACTCTAACAGCAGAACTCCAAAGGAAGATCCAAGCTGCAGAAATGAGCCACCTCAAGACAACTCGTTGGCATTTCACACACTGACCGCTTCACTAACAAAGAGGTGCGTAGAAGAGTGGGTCAACAGATGGGTTACCATGAAAACTTGCTGTCGACCATAAAGAAGAGGAAACTGAAGTGGTATAGCCATATAACGAAATCGCGAGCCCGGCCAAGACCATTCTACAAGGAACGGAACAAGGAACCAGGAGAAGGGGACGCCAGAGAAGGAGAGATGGTCAGACAACGTCATAGAATGGACCGGCAAAGAGTTCTGCCCAAACCCAGGCGCTAGCCAACGACCGGGTCAAATGGACGCTTCTTCTTAGGCAAGCCACCCTGCAGCGCCCCTTCGCCCTGGGCGGGGTATGTGACAGGTGACAGTTTGTTGTTGTTGTTGTTGTTGTTGTTGTTGTTGTCGTCGTCGTATCCTGGCTAAAAGGCTCCAGGGATCACCCAAACAGCCGAAGTACTTGAACACTATACAAATGCATCGGCTGGGGATGAGAACATTACGTGTGTGACCGCTTTTGATTACCCCGCCACATGGGCAGCCACACTCCGACTTCGGGGTAGGTGACAGTTTCAGAGGTGGGCCTACAGAGTGCATGCAGGTTTTCCCTGCATGTGAACCACTGTGTGTGTGTGCTTCACACTTCAACACTGTCAGTTGTGGAATGTGGCAGATAAATTAATAGCCAATCCGTGACAGGAGGCAGGCGGAAGGCCAGTTTGTCAGGAAGTGTTGAATGCCTTCAGTTATGCCTGCAGAGGAACCCAAAAGACATGACGGGTGATTTTCCCCTCTATGTCATTGCTGTATTTATTACACAAGATCTGTTCTTCATTGTTGCGCTGCTGATTTGTTTGTTTGTTATCTTCCATACCCCACATGGTGTGAATGGATTGAATTCATGTTCAAGTTCAAATGATACGTATTCTCATGACGATGCGCGCACGTACGTGTGTGCGTGTGCGTGTGTGTGTGTGCGCGCGCGCGCATGTGTTTGTGGTCATCCATCATTTCATGTTCCATCGAACGTTTACAAAATGTATGAAAACAATCCGAGTAAAACCATGAAATGAGATAGCCCATTGCCAGCGGGTTTCTATGCAAGCAGCTCGGAAGTCGGGGTGATAATCTTTGTTCACGCGAGTATTGATTGCTTACGAAAGGTACCGAGTCTGCCCCGAGTTGTGCCGGAGTGGCTCGGATGGTGTCTGCTGGGACCGGGGTCAACTCAGGTCGTACCGAGACCGGAAGTGGTGTGGCCGAAAGCGGTCCAATCTTGTTTTGACTGGAGAGATGTTTTGACGGCAAGCGAAGGCTCTGATGCAGGAAGATGACATTCATCAAAATGTTGCGAATCAGATCTTGGAAGATAACCTTCGCATTTATATTCGTGCTGTGTGCTTGCAGTATCTTGTTCTCCATTTACTTTCTTCATGGACGAGACAAAGGCTCTCCACTGGCGTTCAAGTCGGATTTTGAAGCGTATTTTGCCGGCAGGTTTCTACAGAGGAAGTTCAGAAACGACGAAGTTAACAAAGACTATAATCTAGACCTCGAAAACGAAGATGTGATAGTGTTTCTGCACATCCAGAAAACGGGCGGGACTGCGTTTGGCAAGCACTTGGTGGAGAATCTGGATGTGGATTCACCGTGTAATTGCTACAAGAGAGGGTGAAAAAAAACACTGCGACTGTCTGACCAAAACCAAGCAATGTGTGCTGTTTAGCCGCTTTTCGACTGGCTGGGAGTGTGGACTGCATGCATGCGGATTGGGACAGAACTGACAGCGTGTGTTGATAAATGGTTCCAGTCAAACTACGGGACCAAGAGAAGACGGTAAGAGTAAACACGCGCGCGCGCGCGCGCACACACACACACACACACACACACACACACACACACACACACACAGAGGAGTAGCAGTCAGTTGAGATTTCTTTTTCGTAAGTGTAAGAGGTTGCATGTTGGCTGAGGAAATTAATTTGGCAGAATTTTATTTCTAGGTGTTCAGGATACACGAAAAACCCAAAAAAGTACACTTGTACATCGTGTGCTCACATGTGTGTGCATGCATAAGCACACATTCATACACACACACACACACACACACACACACACACACACACACACACACACACACTCAAACATTCACTTTAACACACAGAGGTGCACACTGACTGACTGAAACCAATTTATTGTCAGATTAACTCAAAGTTGTACTGACTGAGATGCACACACACACACACACACACACACACACACACACACACACACACACACTGACACACGCGCTCACACACGCATGCACACACACATGCGCATGCACGCACATGTGCGCGCGCGCGCACACACACACACACACACACACACACACACACACACACACACACACACACACACACACACACTCACAGTGAGAGGATTGGAGAAAGTTAAATGTTTGCATTGCACACTTATATGATGTTACAAAGTGCTTCAGCTGTTCAAACTAAAAAACCTCATAATTGATTTTTATGTTTAGTGGTTACAATCACTCATTCACAGTAACCTTTCTGACTTTTGTAATGAAATGTATAGGCTGGCATGCGTATCATACAAGTTCTATGGTGTGTGTTAAAATCATTTGGCCATAGTTTGTTGGTTTTAATAATTAAGTTTTCATGCACTGCTTTTTGGGGGGTTTTTGCTTAAATTTTTTTTTTATTTTTTTTATTTTTTTTAACAATTCCATTTTGTTATCCTAGCTACTTTCTTGTTGCAGCCAGATGTGACTACCATTCAGCTTCATTTAAACATGAACATGGTTTGGGGATTAGTTGGTGGCTACCACTCTGTGTTGGATCAGAACATCGTACAGTATACCATTGCACACTTACCGACTAAGGAAGCGATTCACAGTGCTCAGTGCAGTGTGTTCTGTGGCAGGCTGCCTCATGGTGGCATAATACTGATTGTACATGGTGGATTGTGGTGCCGTACTGATTGTACATGGTGGATTGTGGTACTGGAGCTGTGGCAGGACACTTGGTGTGGTCAGGCCTGTGCAGGTGGTAGTCAGAAGGAACAAAGAGCACAAGTCATGCCACACAGGTGATGAAAAGGATAATAATACATTGATGATGATGATGGTGATAAGAACAAGAATTTTGCTCCACTTACTAGTACTGTTACTAGTACTATTACTGGTGAAAATAAAATGAATATGACAGTGATAGTAGTACTAGTTACTGCTAGTACTAGTAGTAGCAGGGGCAGTAGTAGTTAGAACAAGTAGGTAGAAGGGAATAAAATTGTTGAGTGAGTAAAAACTCAGTAAGTTATACTGAAACAGGACAAGAAAGCGGGAAGGATAAGAAAAAAAATATGGTTAAAAAAATTTTTTTAAGTAAATGATAGTGAGAAAAGGGGATGAATTCTTTATTTAAGTAAGTGAAGAACAGATTGATACAGGACATGAAGTTCAAGTAATGGAAGGAGAAAAGAGAGAATAGCTGTGAATGGTTTATGTCAATCTGATCGATGGGTTAAGGGTCTGAACAAAGTAAAGGAAACTGACCAGCTGCTGTGGCAAAGTGGTTAGCAACACGGACTCCCAGCTGGGAGGTCTTGGGTTCGGTTCCCATCAGTCGTGTGGGATTTTTCTGCTCTGACCAGCTCCTACCCAGCTATGGGCTCAGTTGGGAATCTTGACTGGGACCACACAGTTGAATTTCATCCACTTAATGGATTCGTCTCTGAGAGTGTTGTTCACATTGCCTGACCAACACTGCAGGTGTCTGTATCATTCGGGTCTGGTTGACACCGGGATACATTATGGAAGGAAGCGTAGAGTGCAGACCTGTCATGTAGTGACTGGAATGGAAATCCATAGCATCATCTTAATCATTCTCATTCTCATCGATCAGCGTAAAAAAGTCTCAAAATCTGTGGCCCTTCATGCCCTGCTCATAAGGTGACCTCAGTTCGATGTCTTCACCACGTCTGTGGCTTTTGTTTTGTTCCGTCAAGGTCACTGGTAGCGGCAAGTCCATGGGGGCTGTCGTTGGATGGATGTGATGGCACTCTCTGGTGGGAGAGCTCACTCACGCCGGCTCTGTGACTAAGCAATTATTGTTGTTAGTAGGGGGCTTAGTAGGTGGTGTCCTGCATATGTTAGATCAGAACATGCACCACTGAACACCATTGAAGTGACTTGGCAGCAGTGCAGTGTGTCCTCCGGTGAATTGTCTCTTGAGGACTTGACATTGACTGAGCACTCCCTTTGGATTGCCGGTGCCGGGCTATGGTGGGGCTAAACGGGCTGTGGCTGTGGATGGGGTGTCAGAAATGAGCAGCGTGGGTGCAGTGCTGCTGAGGTGGCTCAGAAGATGAGACAGCACAAAAAAAAAAATTTTTAAAGTAAAGGAAATTGGAAGTTGATGAGAGGTGGTGTTCTGGCACTAATTTCACTTCAGGTTCAGTTTCATCAAGAAGGCGTCACCGCATGTAGACTAGTCCATAATACGCTACACCACATCTGTGAAGTTTTGAGACCACACAGTGCATGATTTTAAGCTGATGCATAAATAAATTAACAACTAAGATGAGAGAATTGAAGAAGAGGGTTTCGCTGCTATGACTTACCAGATGTCTGACATACACTTTAGCCCAATGCACTGTTCAGGCCTTAAGTGCCTATCTAACACTGGTTGTCTTTTTTTTTTATTTAATTTTTTTTTTAATGTGTGTGTTAGTGTGTGTACGTGTGTGTATGTATATATAATATATATATATAATATATAGATATATAGACATATGTGTGTGTGTGTGTGTGTGCATGCATGAGTGTGCGCTTGTGTGTATGTGTGTGTGTATATATATGTGTGTGTGTGTGCACAGGTGTGCCTTCATGTATGTGCACGTGTGTGTGCATGTGCAGAAGTGGGTGGCATGTGTGTATGCGTGTAATTTATGGCTTTGTGTGAGCATACACACCTATCTGCATATGTGTACATGTGTGTGTGTGTGTATGTGTGTGTCTTTTTATGAGGGTGTGTATGAATGGGCGTTTGTGTATGCATTTGTGTGTTTATGTGTGTATGCATTTGTGTGTTCATGTGTATGTGTGTATGCGCACACACGCGTGGGTGTGGATGTGCACATGCATGCATGTGCACATATGTGTGTGTGTAAGAAGGTATCAGGTGATGTTCCAGGTGTGCCATGGAAAGGCATGGGTAAGATAGTTCCAGTTTGGTTCCATGTCGACAACACTGACTTATGAGAAAGTGTGATTGTTGAATTCAGAGATGTTGCAGGTGATGACTAATTCAGCAAGTCCTGTCAGTGTGGGTGTGGGAAGGTGTCGTTGGTCATGTGGCCATTTGTTGAGGAAGAAAGGGCAGACCTCAGACTGTTAACATGAGGTATTGAAGTGTAAAGAGAGATAACATCTTGTGTCAAAAGGAGGCCAGATTGGAAAATGGGGTCTGTGTTGAATGAGTTTATCAGGTTGAGTGTGAGAGTTGAGTCTGAGGTATGTGGGAAGGCTTTGCAGTATGGTTTTGGAGGGGAGTCACTACAGAGTGTGAGATGTCTTCTGTGAGGCAGCAACAAGCAGAGACAATTGGTCTGCCAGGTGTGTCAAGTTGTGTATTTTTTGGGGAGTCAGTAGAAAGTGGTTCGTTTGGTGTGGAGGAATTAGGCCACAAGAGCAAGACCCAGTCAGTTGAAACATGTTGTGTCTTGTTTTCTATGCTTTGTTCCTTCTTTTGGTGGCTCAGTAGTTCAACTTACGTTTTTATTTTCCAAAGCTGTGAAAGTTGTAACAAACAAGTATGGTAAGTCATGCTCCCATAATGAGATAATTAGTAAATTACAGGTCCATAACTCCAAATGAATGTTGCTAATGACACCAGACTGCATAGCTCAAATGCCAACGCAAAGCACACAAAGCACAGAGAACAAACCAGGAGTTATGGGCATGTGGTTATCTCACCTTGGGAGCAAGAGTTACCCTGTTTGCTTGTTATTTGCAGTGTACTCTCCCCTGCCTCTTTTAAGATTTTCTATTCTATGAAAGGTGGTGGTCAATACCGTGACAAGACTGCAGAGGCGGACTGACTTTTTTCTTCTTTTTTTTTTTCAAAATACAAGCACTCAAGGATAGATTTGGAGACAAATATATGTCTTTTTCAGGGAATTTAAAAGGTACAGCTTGAACTTGATTTTCAGGGCTGTAGCTGTTTATTACTGTGCAGGAGTATGTTGGAAATTTCATATTTTAAGACACAGTGTTCACCCAGTTTCAGAGACAGGTTTGAATGATGAATTCTTGATCTTCACGCTCGGGTGAAAAAATTTCATTACTATGTTTATTGCCTAGTGAGGGTTTGGAAACTGCCCAAACACCTCAGATCTTGTGATGGTGGTCTGTTGACAATTTTTATTCATCGGTATGTCCACAGGGCATAAGTTATGTCTGATTCTGTATGCCTTCAGTTTTTAGGCTTGGGTGGAATAGGGAATTTTGTGGCTTCCATCTTGTTTCTAATGATCATAGACACATCATTGCATCCAGCACAAAGAAAACACAACATTTGGAGGAAATATTAAGTATTCTTCATATATATATATATATATATATATATATATATATATATATATATATATATATATATATATCAATATATAGATCTTTGCCAAGTCATTACTATAATGATGGAAGAATTGTTAACCTGCACTTTTTTTCCCCACTACTTAATTGTTCAGCATATATATATATATATATATATATCCCCCCCCCCCCCCCCCCATATATATACTAGTCACATAAAGTTAAGCACAGTTTACATGTACCCGCATAATTTCCAAAATATAAAAGCCACGATTTTGAAATTGGGAACAGATTTAATTCATTATCTTGTTCCAACTTACATTGAATTTCATTGGGATCGAATGAACGGTTGTTGATTTACAGACAATTTAAACAGAGGATGGGTCGAAATCAAAGTTCGCAAAATCTGTTCAGTTCACAAAATCATTTCAATAGTGGGTGTGGCCACCGCCATTGGCGAGACATTCCACGCAGCGACTCCTCATCGAGTTGACCAGTGTTCTGATGACCCTCTGAGGGATTCTCTGCCATTCCAGTTGCAGCATTTGGAAGAGATCCTGGCGGTCTCTGGGAGGTGGGTGGATGGTTCTCCTTCACACGTCTCCCCAACTCATCCCACATATGCTCGATGGGATTAAGGTCGGGACTATATGCCGGGAAGATCATCCTGTTGATGCCGGCCTGCACAATGAAGTTTTCGGCCACCCGGGCCCTATGTGGCCGAGCATTGTCGTCTTGGAAGACTGCCATGGGTCCTATCCGTTGCATGGTCGGAACAACGAAAAGGCGCCAGGATTTCATCCCGATAGCGGATGCCTGTGAGGTTTCCATCAATATGGTAGAGTGGTGTCTTGTGGTGGAGGCTGAAGGCACCCCATACCATAACAGATCCTCCCCAAAGGCCCTGGTCTGGCGAACAGCTGCATCAATGTAACATTCACCAACACGCCTCCAACTCTAGTTCGGCCGTCATTGTGTGTCAAGACTAAACCGCGACTCATTGAAAAGAGGACCTGGGACCACTGTTGTTGGTTCCATCTCACATGACGATGGCAGAAAGCTCGGCGAGCCAGCCTATGGGCTGCTAGCAGTCGTGGTCGAACAGCTGGGCGACGTGATCTGAGGCCGAAGTGGTGAAGACGGTTTCGTATGGCTTGACGGCTGAGGATGGTGTTATTTGCCATACGAAGCTGCCTTTGGATGCTGGTGGAAGTGGTATCCCGCTGCAATAGGGCCTGCCTCTCGATGAAACGATCTTCTCTGGGAGTAGTGCCTAGGCCGACCTGACCGTGGCCTCTCTTCAACGCTGTTGGTCGCCCTAAAACGCTGATTCAGTCTAACAATAACTGAATGATGCACACCAAGTCGTCGCGCCACTTAAGCCTTTGCAATGCCATCTTGTATCCACGCAATCGCCCTGGTTTTGTCAAAGGTGCTAAGTTTTTTTCTTCGTGGTGGCATGGTGAGAAAAGGGCTGACAGTAACCAACCCCGCGCTTAAAACAGCCAAAAAGAAGGGGCATAAAACTCACTTGAGAGACTGCTCTTGCACGGGAAAAAAGAATTTTTCATTTTACACATCTTGTGTCGCCAGCAAGCTTGATGCAAAACAGGCACAGTTAACGCAACTTTGCACTTTTTATCCCGCGCGGTAACGAGGTCACCAAGACCCCCGTGCGCACTACCAGTTGACACACAGCTGGATTACACACTGCTGTGTGAGATTCCATCATTGGTTGCCGCATAACAAAAAACAATGTTTTTTGAAGGGGATGAATCAACCCCCTGTGTGCAAAGGCCTGTGCTTACTTTATGTGACTAGTATATTTATTCATATCCTTTACATAATGCATTCTGAAACAAACATGAAGTTGACTTAAACTTGCAAGATTGAGGCCACAGATATCAAGACTTATATCTCATTCAGATACAGTTATTGAGCTACAAATACAGCCATTGACTAAGTGATTTTTTTTTTTTTTTTTTTTTTTTTTTTTTTTTTTTAATAGAGCTCATGAGATGAGGTTGTACAGCAGTGTATGGAAGTCGTCATCAGGTTTATGATGATGATCCCACTGACAAGAAGCAAAATTGAAGGAGGAGAAGCATCATTATTGAGTGAATATTGATCATGATATTATTTGTTTTATCTGCTTATTGATATTGAAATATTAAGATGGTTTAGTTTTGAAATCACTAATCTTAAATGTTTCCATTCTTTAGAAATGGTGTAGCAATTGATGGATAGATATTGTCAAGCAGGTTTATGACACAAATGGCCTGAGTATGCTCAGGCTCTAGGTTAACTGTAACATTGAGAGCTTGAATAGTTTATTCAGAATGGGAAGTACTCTGTAACAACTTTAGTCAGATCCTGCTGACAATTTTATGTCTGCTTATAATACTAGTAATTTTCTCCATATAAGCGGAAGTTGTCATAAACAAGATTTCTGTAGTTCATTTGAAAGTTATGTGAAGTCTTGAAACATGATCTTTCAAACTATGTTTTTAGAAAAAGATCAGTTCTACTTCCAGGCTGATTTCATGTGGTTGGTTCATTCATTTCTAGCACTGATAGTAGTGGCACTGTAGACTGCATACTACAAGGGCCACCAGCTAACTGTCTAGTGTCATGGATGTTTGACAACAGAGCTCCATTCTTGTAGACCAAAGTTAGACAATGAAAAAGTCACAAACCAGGCCAGGTAAGCATAAGACCACTACTGGAAAAAATGCTACAGTAAGGACATGAAGATGTATATCAAATCAATGATAAGCTGAAGTGATACATTGCTGTATGGTACCAGTGCAGCAAAGTTGGAGATAGAAAGATTTATCACATGTGCTGATTGAGTGCCTCACCCTCAGGTTCGTTGGAGATAGAAAGATTTATCACACATGTGCTGATTGAGTGCCTCGCCCTCAGGTTCATTGGAGACAGAGTGATTTATCACATGAACTGATTGAGTGCCTCGCCCTCAGGTTCATTGGAGATAGAGTGATTTATCACATGAACTGATTGAGTGCCTCGCCCTCAGGTTCGTTGGAGATAGAATGATTTATCACATGAACTGATTGAGTGCCTCGCCCTCAGGTTCATTGGAGATAGAGTGATTTATCACATGAACTGATTGAGTGCCTCGCCCTCAGGTTCGTTGGAGATAGAATGATTTATCACATGAACTGATTGAGTGCCTCGCCCTCAGGTTCGTTGGAGATAGAGTGATTTATCACATGAACTGATTGAGTTGCCTCGCCCTCAGGTTCGTTGGAGATAGAGTGATTTATCACATCACACTGATTGAGTGCCTCACCCTCAGGTTCGTTGGTGATAGAATGATTTATCACATGAACTGATTGAGTGCCTTGCCCTCAGGTTCCATTACCTCACCCTGTTAAGAGACCCAGTGGCCCGCTTTGTCAGTGAGTGGATGCATGTGCGAAGAGGAGCGACCTGGAAAATGGCTAAACTTCGCTGCAACGGGAGACAGGCGACCCTGGAGGAAGTCCCTTTCTGCTTCACCTCAAAAAACTGGAAGGTAGCCTTTTGCATTTGTTGTAGGCTTTGTCGGGGCTTGGAAGATATGACTGGTTATAAATTTGTATCATTTTCATAAAGATCAGGTAAGACTGGGTTTATTCTTCACAGCGGAACTTCTGTACAGTGGTGTAGACAGTGTCATGAAAAATAGGTCTGTGTAGAAAGGGGACTTTACAGAGAAGCCATCTGCAAAATGGCATGAACGCAAACATGGGAATAAACATTGTGCACCATACACTTAAACCAGACAGACAAACAGACAAACCAACAGACAGAGAGTAAAGGAATCATGGAAGAGGAGAGCTCATTCTTCTAACAACTTTTGACAATTTACCATCAATGAGGCCAAACTACTATACGTAAGTTCATCCCCCCAAAATGCTGGCAACCAAGAGCGTAGTGATCCCAAACACTGCAACATTAATACCATACATTTATTTGGTAGAGCTCAGAAAGAAAGCCTAGTTTTATTTCCTTTACACATGTTCAGAAAACAAACAGAAGAATAGAAGAGTGCATAATTTATAACTTGACCAAAATCTGAAAGTCTTTTCACTCAGTCATCAACCACCATGGCTCTGACTTCTCCAGGACTGAACTGCACCAAGAGCAGAAGCTGGTTAATGGTTGGTTTTTGTATGTTTTCATGGTTGTGTAGTAAAATGCAATATAAAAAAATAACACAGAGAAGAAAATACAAAGATATATTTTTTGTAGTCACATTGTCTGAAATGACAGGCTGAAGGGGCGATGAATATCAAAAGTTAATCACGTTGTGTGATTTATGGTGCTGCCTGCAGAATTTTAAATTGAAGATCGAAATGACCCTCTGTCCCTGGAACTGGGGAACAGATCTGAAAACAGGGGGGGGGGGGGGGGGGGGGGGGGGGGGAGGTGTCACATTCAAAGAGAAATCAAAACATTGAATTTCATTTTAAAAAGTTACCAACCGAAACCAGTGTATGCGCTCTTTCTTTTTTTTTTTTTTTTTTTTTTTTTTTGGGGGGGTTGCTTTTTTTGCATGTTTCAGTAAATGAATGACAACTGAATGAAACCACCATAATCACTTATGAGCTGGCTTACTTTGCATATCACTGACTGACCAGTCTCTCATTTCACATTGCACCATGTACTGATAACCACCAGGTGTCATTAAACAGTAGTACAAAATTGCAACAAAAAAATTCTGTACCTTATGCTTTGTGAAGGTATAAAAACAGTGGGGGAAAAAACCCAATACCCCTGACACACAAAAAGAGACGTGCTTGCCCACACATGATTATTATCATTATTATTATTATCAACATCAACATTTTCATCATACACACACTGCGATGAACTTTATTTCATTTGCATTTTCTAGATTTCTATGCATTAATGTCTTCCTTAGATTGAATTATTTTTATGACTACATTTATGGGTATCATTGTAATTATTGGTATATTTCTTACATTCTCTTTTACTATCTTTCCCATTATCTGTCTGATCTGTCTTCTTCTTCTCTTTCTTCTTATCCTTCCTCTCCGCCTCCTTCGTCCACTCATTCTCTTCTGTGTTACCATCATCATTTTTAATATTGCTAGTATAATTATACTTTCTGTTGTTCTAGCTACTATAAACAAATTACTGTAACAATCCTCTCCTTCCTGTTCTTTAATTAATAGCGTTATTGTTGTCACTACAGTACTTTTTTCGTTATTGTTAGTGTTATTATTATATGATTATACTACCTGTAGTTGTTGTAGTAGTAATGTTTTCTTTATTTTATTATCATTATGATTATTTCAGTCTGTACTGTCTCCCCTTCAGTCATGGTTCCATTACGTAGTCCCTTTTGCAACCGGGTTCAAAGAGATAAACAACCGTCTGTCTGTCCTTCATTTTCATACTCTTGAATGTTGTTTTTCTTGCCAGAAAAAAAACAAATATGTTGAGACATCTTGTGTTTTTTCTGTATTATGTTTATTCTTTCATTTGGGAGGGCAGTAATTCAGTCTTTGAACTATGAGTGTATGAAAATTCATTGGGTAAAGCATTAAACTCATTGTTTATCCGTCCAAGGATATTAATGGAGCTGGAGTGAGAGGGAAGGATGGGGTGTCATTGCCGTCACTATGACAGTCATCATCATCAGACTTTTTTTTCAACATCCCTGCTAGCGACTCTTTTTCTTGTTCCACTGTCCAATAACAGAAAAACAAAAAAGGCTTTCAGTCATCTGTTATTCACTGATTTATCAGTGTTTTATTTTTTGAAATAGATACACAAGTTGATGTGCAATTGGTAAAGCTTGTAAAATCATGGGGTTTCTGCTGTAACATGGCATAGAACTAAACAGACCTAAGCAACTGTACGAATGTCATGTTTCTCTGTCATCAATCACACAATGTATGGTTCTGTGTCTGCAGGGCGTCAGTCTAAAGGACTTCATGGCTTGTAAACACAACCTGGCTTTCAACCGCCAGACCCGCATGTTGGCCAACCTGTCTCAGATCAACTGCTACAGCGCCTGGAAGGACAACAGCCCCGTGCGCCAACGTCACATGCTGGAGAGTGCCAAGCGGAACCTCCTCAACCTTTCCTTCTTTGGCCTGGTTGAGTTTCAGGCCTATACACAGTTCCTCTTCGAGCACACCCTCAACATCAACTTCATCCACAACTTTGAGCAGGAGAACCTCACGCACAGCAGCAATCACAACCTGACCCGGATGAGCTGAAGGCCATCGCAGAGC
Source organism: Conus betulinus (assembly GCA_016801955.1). Lineage (NCBI taxonomy): Eukaryota > Metazoa > Mollusca > Gastropoda > Neogastropoda > Conidae > Conus > Conus betulinus. The sequence goes on from JADBJO010002187.1 coordinate 268,960, forward strand.
TGAACCACCTGGACGTGGAGCTGTACCAGTTTGCCAAAGACCTCTTCCTGCAGAGAGTGAAGCAGGCCTTTGTGGACGAGGACATTCCTGTGCCGGAGCACCTCCAGCAGTTAGTGTTACAGACCAGCAAGGAAGGGAATCAGGGGACCCTGTTCCCCCCGCCTTATGTCCTGGGTGATAGCTTTGGGAGTGACAGTTTCCAGTCAGAGAATGAGTTCAAGAGCTTCAGGCATAAACGTTTCATCAGCAGACATCCCATCTCTGCCAGACTGAGTTGATTGGGGAGCTTGTCCTAGTAGTGATTGTGGATGGAGGTTGAGAGAGGGAGAACCGTTGTTGTATCCATATATTGAAAATGAGAATAAGTTATGTCAGATTTGGTGCTGATCACGACGTTGTATGTTGACGTTGCTCTCAAATGAAGCACTAGCTCCAGAACCAACAGGGTTTTTGCAAACAACTTGTACAGGTGTTCATTTCATTGAAGCGAGACTTTGAATTTTGATTTGGAATTAGCAAATTAATTTGAAATATTTTTTATGAATTTTAAAGTGCGAGAGTTTGTGTACCATGTATGTATGTGTGTGTATATGAAGCATGATCCAGAGTGCTGGTTATAATTGAAGGTTTATGCTGTTGTTTGTCACTCTTATATTTCATGTTCTTGGGCATTGTCTTGACCTTGATGGAGTTCTATTGTCTATTGTGATGAAATCATGGTGCATAGCTTTTTAACATAATGTTGACTCATGAGTCATACTGAACACTACACTGCCTGCAGTTGTGTTTGTTTTGAGGATGTGGAGGGGCATAGGGAGGGGGCTGCTTGAACTTTAACAATTGTAATGGCAGTAGATGGAATAAAATATTTGAATAAGAATTATTGTTATAAATGGACAGGAACAAAAAATACTTTTAACCGGTTACACCTCCTGTCAGGGGTTATGTGGCTAAAATGAGGTTCATTCATGCAACAGTTCTGTTGATCAATAAGTATTGTACAAAATGGGAAAAGTGACTCAGAAGCTGTTGTTGAAGGCATACACAAAATAAACTGTTCAATGGCAGTACATAGGGACTAAACAAAAGCTGTGTCAATATATGTGGAGATCGATGAATAACGGGGGTGCATTGTTAAAGAGAGGGGAGGAACTTAATGACAGAAAGCAGAAGTGGTTTACTAAAGACATGAAGGTAAGTTATGGCTGGAAGCAGACATGCATAAAAAAAGAAAGCAGAAGTGCATTATGAAAAAAGACAAAGCAGACTGCATATGAATGGAAGGGGAAGTGTGTGTGTTTTTTTTTTTTTTTCTCCTGTCCCATCTTCTGTGCCGTTTCATTGGCAATACTTGCACTGTTCATTCCAACTCCTTAGCCACAGCCACAGCCCAGCCCGACCCGCCATAGCCCCAGCACCGGCAAACCACAAAGAGCAGTCGATATGTATATATGAATACCTCCACTGAAGATAATGCCCGGAGTTATACAGGTATATCAACAGCTTGTATTCCGCAAAAGATAATGCAAAGCATTATATACTTACGTTAATAGCTTTTGGTTCACAAAAGATAATGCTGAGTGTTACACAGGTATACATGAATAGCTCTTGTTTCCAAAAAAAAGATACTGCCAGGTATTATACAAATGTAACATTTGCTTTTGTTCTGCAGAAGATGATGTGAGAATTACACAGGTATATCACAGCTCTTGCTCCATACAAGGTAAGCCCAGCTATTGTAGAGGTTGGGTCACAGAAGCTAATGCCAGGAATTAGACAGGTATATTAATAGCATTTTTTCCACAAAAGGTAATAGCAGGTTTTGTTCAAGCATGCTCTTATCATGGAGGATAATACAAGGTATGCTGCCAGCTCTTGTCCACAGAAGAGATAATACCAGATATTATACAATTATCCAATAGTTCGTTTCCTAGAAAAAAAAAAAGCCAAACGGTATACAGGTCTGCTAACAGCTCTAGTTCCACAGTGGATAACACCAAGTATTTCTTGTTTCACAGAGTGCCTGCAGGTACGTCTGCTAATAGCTCTCGTTTTACAAAAGGTATGGCCAGATATTACTGTCGGGTATTTTGATTGCTCTCATCTCTCAAAGGTGTTATATGTTGCTTTTCTGTTAGTTTTTGTTTCTCGAAAGGTGTTACCTTTGATACTCTGTTAGCTTTTGTTTCTCAAAAGTTAAGACCATGTATTATGTTTTGTTATTCTTTTAGCTGTTGTTTCTCAACACCAGGTGTTACCGTTTGTCATTCTGTTAGCACTTTTTTCCTCAAAGGGTAATACCAGGTGTTTCCTTTTGATGTTCTATGAGCTCTTTCTTTTTCTCAAAAAATGATACTAGGTTTTATCCTTTGTTAATCTGCTAGCTCTTTTTTCTCAAAAGGTAATACCAGGTGTTACCTTTTGACATTCTGTTAGCTCCTTTTTCTCAAAAGGTTGTACCAGATGTTATTTGTTGATGTTCTGTTAGCTCTTTTTTTTCTCAAAAAGATGAAACAAGGTGTTAATTTTTTTCTGTTACTTTCGGCTGTTGTTTCTCAAAAGGAAATACTACATGTTAGCTTTTGTTATTCTTTTGACTCTTGTTTCTAAAAGATAATACTAAGTGTTGCCTGTTGTTCTGCAGAAGATAATCATATTGCCCTGACATCTGCTAGTAGCTATTGTGCCAAAGGTAAAGAAGGCTAAGTATTATTCAGATCTAGAGCTGCTAATAGCTCGTGTTATGCTGTTACATTTTGGGGGTGGATGGGGGTCCAGGATTGTGGATGAGGGTAGGTGGAGGGGTAAATTGGAATCTCTTAAGAAAAAAGATCTGATACATAGTATTGACATTGATAATATATTTGTAAATGCTACATGCTCTTGTGTAACTTTTTCTTTTCCTCAGTGCAGTTGAAATCATAGCGTGAAATTTGTACAAAATTAATTTATTGCAGCTGAAATGTTTGATATACTGTCAGTTTTGGGAACACAGGGTAACTGTTATTTCTGATTCTGTGACAGAGTTTCAGATGAGTGCGTTTCTGTGTTTGTGGGTGCACATGTATTCATGACGGTTTGTGTGTGCGCATGCAAGTGCATGCATGTTTATACTGCAGAACTGCCAATTTCTATGTGTGACCATAGTTTTTTTGTAAAGATTTGCCATTGGAAATGATTGATTATGATTGCATTTTTGCTGTTACCATTGCTGTTAGGTGACAAGTATGTTCCTCCCAGAAGACTACATTTTCATGACTTTTTACTTTGCTTCTCTTTGTGGTAATGTATCTTGTCTGTGACCATCAGATCTTGGAACTCACTATAGTGGGTTTGAAGAGCAAGGGAAGTAGCTTCTTGTGGTTACCTCTATCACAGCATCTGTGACCAACAGAAACTTTGAATCTCATTTTCCAGTGTGTGTTTTGAGATCAGTTGCATGAATGTTTTTCAACATTTATGATCAGTCCAAAGAAAATCTGATCTCTGACAATCATACTCAGAACTGCCACTTCTCGGCGCATTTCCTTTCAAAGTAAAAATGAGTATGCACGAAAAAAAACATAAATGGATATTTGTCTTGAAAACAAATAAAAGGATATTTCTCTGGAAAAAAAAATAAAAGGACATTTCTCTGGAAAAAATAAAAGGATATATCTCTGGAAAAAAAATTAAATTAGCAGCAGAATCTCCAGGGGGCAGGTGGGGTTATCAGTTTCTTTGCTGATCTCGCTGGCATCATAAAATTTCATGTAAACTCTTTCTTGAGAGCAGGCGGTTGCCATTTTGTCCTGCTGGTTTAATGCAAAGTATTGTCATGCCCTAACATTGTGCAGCACCAAGACACTGCACACAAGAAAGAGACTGACAAAAGCTGTATAAACAAATGGTCCTGGATGCAGTTAGACCAGAAACGTAGGGGATGCACCGCTCAGTGCTCAGATTTCAAATTTCCCAGGCGACAGAGGGTGTGCCCACCAAATCCCTCTTGAAAATTTCACAGGGATTTTGGGTTTATAGAAGCTCTGAATGAATAACTATCATACTACAGAGCCTGTGACCACTGACTTTGAAAATATTACAGGCGTTTTTGTATGTTTATAGACGTTTCGTTTGTGAGGAGAAGGGCCTACACTGTGTGGTAGACTGGTCACAGTGTGTAAATGTAAAACAAAGTTCAGAACGCATTATACTGTGATGGCTGTGTCGGTGCATTGAAGAATGAATAAAGACCCATTCAGACTGTGCCTCACTGGGGTCAGATGACATGTTTTATATATTGGAGGTTTCCTTTAGCCTAGCGTGATCACCGGGTGGATGTTCTTTGCTTGATTGGTAGAGAATGGAGAAGACTTAAAGGCCCCTACACAGCATGTACAATTTGTCTGTGACAGTTTCTTATTTTAAGCGGTTATACTGTGACGATTACTTAGGGGTAGGACTTGGGTCAGGGTCAGATCAGGTTAGGGTTTGGAGAAGTATTAGGGCCTGGTTAGGGTTAAGGTCATTCATACAGATAAGAAGCTTCCATCTCTAATGCATGAAGATACTGCCAGGTGGAAAAATTGCTCTTCTTGTTCTGCAGAAGATAATGCCTGGAATTACCAAGGTATATCACAACTTTTTCTCCACACAAGATCATGCTGGGAATTACACAGACCTGTACATGAATAGCATTTGTTTCACACGAAGGTAATAACAGGTTTTGTACTGGTATGCAAGTATAGCTCTTATCATAGAAGATAATACAAGGTATTGTTCAGGTATGCTGCTAGCTCTTGTTCACAGAAGATACAACCAGATATTATACAGTTATTCAGATAATTGTTTTGTAGAAAAACAAAAATGGCTCAAGTGACCGTGCAATGGACGCCAGTGGGGGTGATTCAGATATGTAAAGAATGGGCTATGAAGAAGACGATGCTGAATTTTAAAAAAAAAATTGTTTTTAATAGTCAGTGATTTTACACACACATGAAAACTGTTGTATAGACTGCGGGTAAGTGGGTCAATACTTAGTATAACAAGGTGTCAAAAATAGTTTCACATGGATATCGAAATGATCTATCACAGAATGGGGGCTGTAGTGAGTAAATAGGGGTGGGATGTCATTAATGAGGAAATGATCTATCACAGAATGGGGGCTGTAGTGAGTAAATAGGGGTGGGGTGTTATTAATGAGGAAATGATCTATCACAGAATGGGGGCTGTAGTGAGTAAATAGGGGTGTGGTGTCATTAATGAGGAAATGATCTATCACAGAATGGGGGCTGTAGTGAGTCAATAGGGGTGGGGTGTCATTAATGAGGAAATGATCTATCACAGAATGGGGGCTGTAGTGAGTCAATAGGGATGGGGTGTCATTAATGAGGAAATGATCTATCACAGAATGGGGCCTGTAGTGAGTCAATAGGGATGGGGGTGTCATTAATGAGGAAATAATCTATCACAGAATGGGGCCTGTAGGAGTAAATAGGGGTGGAGTGTCATTAATGAGGAAATGATCCATCACAGAATGGGGGCTGTAGTGAGTCAATAGGGGTGGGGTGTCATTAATGAAGCAAATGTTCTATCACAGAATGGGGGCTGTAGTGAGTAAATAGGGGTGGAGGGTCATTAATGAAGGTCCCACATTGTGACAGAGCCAGTGTTGTTTATGAAGTGAGATGACAGACTGTGAACAGCGTTCATGTTCTAGGACAGAAAAAGGAGGCATGACGGGTTTCAGCAATCACAGTCTTGCGTCACGCTGTGTTTGTTTCTTCCTATTTCACATTGACCTTATCCCAGTAGATGTATTTGGGGGAGGTTTCCGTTTTCAGCATTTATCTTTGTCTAAATGAATTATTATCAAAACAGTACCTCTAGGACTATGAATTGACTCCGTGGAGATGATGGAAACCCTATAGTGCAAACTGCTCTGCTACCTTGTTAAAGATCAGTGCTAGTAATTTCTGTTTTCTGTCAAAAAAAAAAAAATGTATAATCTGCCCCTTTTAAGTTGTCTTTTCTTATGGTCTTTCACTGTTTTTCTGGCTTTTTGGACCATTCTCCTGTGCTTGGTGTTGAAATTCTTTTACATTTTGAGTGAGTGAGTGAGTGTGTGTGTGTGTGTGTGTGTATGTGTATGTGTGTGTGTGTGTGTGTGTGTGTGTGTGTGTGTGTGTGTGTGTGTGTGTGTGTGTGGTTCACTTTTAGACATGTTATCTTTTTTATAGTAATGTGTCGACTATGTTGTGAACATTGTACACACTGCCCATTCTACAGTGTCTTTTTTTTGCCAATACAGCCTTTTTGGTTAGTTTTTTTGTGTCTTTAATTTGAAAGTGGATAAGCAGAATGGCTGGCCCTGTCACCACAACCTAATTCTCGTCATCTTGGGTATGAATACAGAAACTGTCATATGATTAAATATCAGCTAAATAGTGTCTTTGTGTTTGTCGCTTTTTCATGATGCGACTTTTTTTTTTTTTTCCTTAACCCTTCCTTTGGGACATAACCCTTTTTTTCCCCTTGCATATTGACAGCCCTGAAAAAAGCCCCATGTGATTGGAACCTTTTTTTTCCTACATATTGACAACCCTGAAAAAGCCCCATGTGATTGGCTTGGCTATGATAATAACCACAAAATCTTGCCACAGAACATCCAACATAGACCGTCTGTGTTTTTCCCAGTATTGTTAAGTATTATGAATAGATGAAATAACTGGAAGAAGAATGCTGAGGATCATCTTTGAGGTTTGTGTGATGGGTCAGTGAAAAAACATTTGTAATTGTGTGAATTTAGAATAAGTTCAGTTCATTCCAGGTCTATGTTATACTCTTACTAGCTTAGGGCTTCATTTATTTAAAAATGAATTCGTTGAATTCATTACTGGATGATGGTGCATGTGTTATTATTATTTTATTTATTTATTTTTTCGCTTTGGAGCAAATTGGTGCCATATGATTGTCACAGAGTATTTGACGAGGGGGGTGGGTGGGGGGGGGGGGGGGGGGGGGGTTGTAGTTTGTATACTCTAGGTCTTGTATCTGACCTCAAGGTAAAACTTAGGGTGCAAGTTTATAGCAGCGCAGGGTACAGAGCAATTTTTTTCTTCTTCTGACTTCTACTTCGATAAAGGGTTTGAGATTTTTGTTGTTGTTTGCGATCATGACTATATGCTAGGAATGCTATGCTCCTGGTGAAACCAGACAGAAATATCTGGGTCATTGCAAACTTTTTATGAGCAAGTCTCAGTCTATGTCTGTCTGTCTGTCTTCGTATCAATCTCTCTCTCTCTCTCTCTCTCTCTCTCTCTCTCTGTCTCTCTCTCTCTCTCTTTCATTTTCTTGATCCCATATTTCTTTTCTGTGTTATGATGTAAGGATTTAATGTACAGCAGACAACATACTGACATGTTTTGTAAAGAAGGATCCAGGTTATTGAGGGGCAAATTTTGGATGTGGAATGAAATCCGTTTTCACATTTGCTGTGTCTGTGATTCTCATGCCTTTGATCTTCATTTGCTGTTTTCTGCCGTGCCGTCATCTCTGTCTTCCATGATTGTCTTCTTGATGTCATTTTGCCCTCATTTTGCTCTTGCACAATCCCCCGTGTGTAGCCACATGTGACTCAATCTATTGCAGTCACAGTCAAAGCATTATACAGGCAAGATTTTGTTTTATTTAAAAAAAAATTTTTGTTATGAAGACAGATTACAGACAACATAACAAATAACAGCTAGATTGGCTGTCTGGCACACAGCACTTTACGAGAAGAACAAAGGAAAATGATCAAGGTACATACATACATGAGTATGTTGTTTAATTGACTGCACACACACATTTCCGCTTCTTTGTTTATAATGTGTATGGCAAAGAAGAGAAAAATATTGATGGCCTGACAACACTGCAGAGTGGACAGAGAAAACAGGGGCAGAGAACCAGCCCTTGGAACACAGCCGACAGAACTGGAGAGACCTGGTGAACTGTTCTTCAGTGCGGTGCCCCAGACACTCCCCTCGGAGTTAAAGGAGAAGAACGAAGGATTGTGCATGATAACACTGCATGTCTTTTTTAATGCATGCTGGGGCTGTACTATCCCCATCTCATTTAAACTGTTGCATTTCCCTGCAAATCCCCCCCCCCCCCTCCTCCCCACCTCATTTTCCCATGAAAGTGGATGGGGGAGGGGGGTGGTGGTCTGGGGGATGGAAGAGGATTTTAGATTTGATATGTGGATGTGTCCAATTCACACAGTTTATCCATTTTGGTTTCAAAGTGAGGTGACTTCAGGCAGAAACTGAAACGAATTTAAAAGAAAAGTTACCATGCTGCCGTACCAAAGAAACAAACAAATCATAAGACGAACATTATGCCTTTCAAACTCTTTGGTCTTCAGAATTCAAGACAATGAAAATGAAGAGCGAACAACATAAATCTCCTGATATTTGGGCACAAAGTGGATGTGGAGTGGAAGAAGAGCAAAGAGGTTGAACTGTGTCGTGTTTATCTTGTAATTGTGTGTGTTTCGTTCATTCAGCAGCAAAGTGATTTTTA
>JADBJO010002187.1:280000-290000 GCA_016801955.1 Conus betulinus
GTACTGACCCAAAGAAACCAACTGAGTGAGGAATGTGTAGGATCCCTGAAGAACCGGGTGAAGACTTCGCAGGATCTCGGGACGAATTGACTGAAGAATGCACGGGATCTCTCACATGTCACGTCCTTCATCCACGTACCCTCTGCCAAACACGCCCGCCATGTCACACACATCATCTGTGCCCCCTCTGTACAATACGCTCACCTCTGTCCAGATACACCCACCCGTACCCTTTATTTATTCGCGCCTCCTCTACACCGATACGCGCACCATGTCACGTTGTCCATCTCCGCGTTCCCTCTGCTCCAATACGCCCACCCGTATTACGTCCTTCGTCCGCTCCCTCTATCCCAATAAGACGCCCACGTCACGCCCTTCACCCCGGCCCCCTCTGCCCATAGGTCACGCCCTTATTTGCGACCCCTCTGCCACAATATGCCCACCTGTATCGCGCGCTTCATTGCCCCCCCCCCCCCCCCCCTGTCCCCCCCTCTGCCCCCCCCCCCCCCCCCCCCCCTCCTCTCAATAAGCCCACTATGTCACACCCTTCATCATCGTCCCCTCTTCGAAAGTACAATCACTGATGTCGCACTCTGGGTCGTTGATCCAGTTGAGGATCGACAAGGGTAGATCAAGGAAACCAAAGTGAAACACCAACAGGCACCCAGTGAGGAGGAAAGTTGAAAAATGAGTCCGGATCAGACAGGCCGATGCGTGTTCTTTCCTTATAGTCCAAAGACATAAAACGCACATGAAATGAAGCTAAAAACAACGAACTCATGAAATTCTTCCCAATATGTCGACCAAGCCGGTCTTCCTCACGGGACTTTGTGACGAGAATAAAGCCAGGTATCAGGTCATCAACTACTTTTAACTCACATGTTCTCACATCCGCGAACTGTTCTCCTGCTCCTTCCCTCTTCCCTTTCCCCGCCCAGTCCCCGTGGGTCCCGTCCCCCCCCCCCCCCCCCCCCCCCACACACACACACACACACGCACACATACCACGCCGCCAACGCCCACATCCCGTGAAGAGACATCTCCCCACATGCAAAAATACAAACAGAAATAAAACATTGTGATGCATGCCCCCTCAAACGCCATACGATCGCAGAAGTGGGAAAGACATGCCAGAATGTATACACATAGCAAACGGAAGACAGCAATCCGAAAGCAACACACACAGGACGTCGTATTTATTCACGTATAACATCCCATGGATTTTTAAAAATAATGTTAGCAAGGCGCGTGTATTCGCTAGTGTGTACCGAAGACCATAACGGCGTCGCAGCCAGCCACAGGTTCGGCCACAGACACACGACTGCCCGTGGGGTTCTTGGTCACGCTCCCACTGTTCTCCGCCTCCACGTCCCCGTCCCCTACCCCCGTGTCGTCATCGTCGTGCATGTCCCTGCCCTCGTCGTCTTCGTCAGCTTCATTCTCGCTGTTGGCCGGTCGTCGTCCTTGCGGCGGTCGTCGCTGCCGTCGCCTGGAGGTGCGAGACGACGACATGGCCAGCTTGCGGTTTTGCGCTTTGCTGGACACCCTGCGCGCCGCTTTGGCACTGGTCCGGCTGCTGCTGGTGATGCACACACACACACACGCACGCACGCACGCACGCACGCACACGACTAATACATTTCCATGTCCACACATCCACATCCATCTGAACACGCACACACAGGCACACAAATCTACATGAGTAGGAACTAATATAAACATCCTTCCTAGCAGTGTCTAGCGCATGCACACATGTCTGTCATACAGGAGAGCAGGCCTCACACACATACCTGTCTGTGCAGGTAGAAATCACCTTCTACCTGGACATGCGAACGACACAACTTTCTGTTAACTCCAGAGAATCAGAAGAATCGTCGAACCGAGAGAGAGACAGAGAGAAGGGAGGGGGAAGGAAGTTTAACCCCTGGAGACGGAAGGCGCAGCGGAAGGAAGAAGGAAGGTGTCAAATACATCAATTATGGAACGCAATAAAAGCTGCATGTAATAACGCAGTTATAAATTCCTAAACGTTGAATAACGAATAACGTTAAACCTGTTATAACTGGAATAAAAGGTAAACAAGACATAAAACCCAATTCATACGGGGTAACACAGTTGTAAGTACTACGGGTAATGCGTCAAAACATTGAGGGAAAAAGGGAGGGGAAGGACGTAAAACCAATCTGTATGGAGAAAAATAGTGCAAAAAGATATAAAACCAAACCATAGAGGGTAAAAAGAGGGAAAGATACATAAAAACAATACAACAGAAACAAGCATAAAAACCAACCAGTACACCATTTGGGGAAATGTCTGGTGAGAGCAGGCGGAGGGGGAGGGGGTGGGGGGGGTGGGGGGTATGCAAATGATCAACCTGTGCAGAAAGGCCAGTACTAGCTCTCTTGACTGTTTTAAAACCCAGAGGTGAGTTTTTAATTTGGTTATCCGAAAGTTTTCTCTTTTTTATCTGGAATTCTGCTTTTTCACCGTGCACCCTTTCAATAACACATTTAAGATTGGAAAGGGAATGGTCAGGTGAGTTAAAATGGAGATAGAATCTGGGTTTTTAAAGTGTTCTTGGTTTCGCCAACATACTATGTGTGCAGACATTTGTTGCAAAATAAAAGTCACATGTTTGCTCTTACAATCCAATCTCTCTCTGATGGTAAACATCTCCTTAGTTTGGAGGTGGAAAAATGTTTAGTTTCTAAAAGATGGTTGGAGCAAACGAAACATTTTTAACAGCAGTTATAACATATATATATATATATATATATATATATATATATATATATATATATATATATATATATATATATATTCAATTATAAACAAAGCTTGCTCTTATGTCTTAGATTGAAGAAATAGGGGGAGATAAGCATTCATATATGCAGTGGTAGATAATTCTGCCTAACAGTGTGTGCTTGAGTGGGTGAATGGGGAATAATAAACGCTTCTCAAAATGAGCCTTCAGCAAGCTTATACTTATAGTCTCCAAGAGGGAGAAAATCTCCATAGTCCAAACCGCTGGTCCAACTGGAATTAAGTCCAAAATGGAACACACACACACACACACACACACACACACACACACACACACACACACACACACACACACACACACTAACCAAGCTGGTTTTAGGAAGGGGAGAAGTACAGTTGACCATTTAGTTAAACTGACTACGCAGATTAAGCATCAGTTTACTCGTAGGAAAAATATACTGGCCACATTCTTTGATATAAAGAAAGCCTACGATCACGTGTGGCATGATAGATTACTATACAAACTAAAAAGTATTGGTCTTTCTGGAAATATTTGTGGTTATATTAAGAACTTTTTATCTGAAAGAAGCATGCAGACAAATGTTGGCAACAAGTATTCCACACTACGATTTCCTAAAATGGGAATCCCACAGGGGTCAGTTATTGCCCCTCATTTATTCAATATTTTGCTCTATGATTTGCCACAGTCTGTATCGAATAATGTTGTCCTAGTACAATATGCAGATGACATAGTTATGTGGATGAAAGTTACTATGAAAAGGAAAACTCCCAAAAGACAGCTTTAACTATTAAAAAAATTATATCAACTGGAACTCGATAAACTAAGTAACTACATGAAGGAGAATGGATTAATGCTATCACCGGGAAAAAACAAATCTTCTACTTTTTAACAGTGGGCCAGATCCACCAGAATTACCCATTTTTCAAATAAATGGCGAGACGAGACTATAGCATACAAACAAATGGTGAAATTTCTCGGAGTATAAATTACTTCAAAATTGTCGTGGAATTATCATATACAATATTTATTAACAAAGGCTCGAAAAAGCTTTAACTTTTAAAAAGTTATACAGAAACTAAACTGGGGCCAAGATGCTAATGTACTGAAACAGCTTGCATTGTCACTGATACGTTCTGGACTCTCTTACGGGCAGGAAGCCTTTTTCAGTGCTCCTAAAAGTTTACTTAATAAGATGCAAAGTTTGGATTGCAAAGCTTTCAAACTGGCTCTTGGTGTGCCGTATCATGCATCATCTTTGGGAACATATAACGAAGTAGGAGTATTACCATTAGATGAACATCGACGGCTTGCTGTTGCAAAATATGTCCTACGAATTTCAACACGTGACAGCAACGTTGAGAACGAAGTCAGTTTGAGATCTGACATTAGCTTCCCCAAAAGGGCAAAAAATCAATTTTTCTCACTCACAACTATTGGAACTTTCACTTCAGATCTGTTCAGTGAGTCAAAAGTTAACTTCAACGATATAAATCGACCTAAACTTCCCGCATCTCCCAGCCCGCCATGGGAACTTAAAAGAGCATCATTTGATATAAGCCATACGTCGATGAAAAAAAGTGACAATGAAAACCTGATAGGCCAAATAGTAAAAGAGTATATTGAAAATTCGTATCCCTTTCCTCTTAAAATTTATACAGATGGGTCTCTTTTGGATACCAAAGAAGCAGGTGCTGCATTTACAATTCCTTCATTGAAAATTGAAAAATCTTATTATCTTGGAAAAAAACAGATCTATTTTTACAGCAGAACTAACTGCCATTCTAATGGCTTTGTATTTTCTACTGGACTTTTCAAATCCAATATTCCAAATCCTCTTTTGTGTTGATTCAAAGGCGGTTTTATTCGCCCTAAGTAAAACAAACCCTATAGTAAGACAAGATCTGATAACAGATATTCATCACCTAATGCATTTCTTGATTATTAGGGGTACAAGAATTAGTTTCCGTTGGGTTCCTTCTCATTGTGGGATTCAGTTTAATGAGAGAGTAAACAGAGCAGCAAAACGGGGAGCGAAAAATACTAGCGGGTCGGAGGTTATCAGTATCCCATTGTCTGTCCATGAGGGATACAGTCTTCTAGAAAATGCATGCTGGAAACATTTTAGGAAACAACAACAGAATTCGGGATGTTCTCTTGATACACGCATAAACCAGCTATTAAACTTTGACACACTTCATTCTTTTTATCAATGTAGTTTGCCTTTTTCTCGGATCATAATTTCGCTAATATATAAGATCAAACTAAATGCTTTTAAGACAAAGTTTTGCAAAAATATAACGTGCCTTTGTGGTGAAATGATAACTAATTCCCACATACGTTTCCACTGCAAGCAGTTAAAACCTCATCTACCACCTCTGCCTAATTATTCTATGGATACAGTTGTAACCGATTTATCACTAATGTGTAAAATTGCTGTTTCATTGCATCAAAGTCTTATTTTTTCTGTTTTGTAAAATGGGAACTGGTGTTTTAGTAAGTCCTTGTTATGACCCGGTTATTCTTCGATGTTTTATAGTTAGTTATCCATTTTTTTTTGCTGTTGCTGTTAATGTTATTCTTATAGATTAGGTTCGTCTAATATCACATAATGTGTATAGACGTTAAACTGAAGACCTACACACACACACACACACACACACACACACACACACACACACACACACACACACACACACACACACAAAATGGAAATCGGGGCATTGTGTTCTGCAAAAGTTAGAATTGTCCTCTAGTGACAAGAGAGGAATTGTTCCACACAATTTTGCGGTGCCATGAATGCGTCGGACACGCAGGCCGTGATAAACATGGGCTGAAGTCAGTGGAAACTACGCTGGAATAACGCGTCGAGATGTAGACGTGTTCTTTAAGACGTGTGTCAGCTGTGGCCAACAAGTTGTGAAGCCTTTGCCATCAGGGAAACCAATGATGACTTTGACATTTCTGCACCGTGCAAATTGATCTGATCGACTTTCGTTGTCGTCCGGACCAGGATTTCAAGTGGATACTGCACTGCAGAGACTGCTTTTCTAAGTTCAGTTGGGGTCATCCCCTCGTTTCCAAGTCAGCAGCAGAAGTTGCAAGACACCTGCTGGAACACAGTGTTCAATCTCTGGACCACCCCGAATTCTACAGAGCGACAACGGCCGCGAGTTGACCGCAAGCATTATCAAGGAGGTTTGTGAACTCTGGGCTGGCACTGTCGTCATCCACGGACGCCCAAGACATCCGGAAAGTCAGGGTAAGTAAGATCAGCGCTCACTGTCTGTCTGTCTGTCTGTCTGTCTGTCTGTCTGTCTGTCTGTCTCTCTCTCTCTCTCTCTCTCTCTCTCTCTCTCTCTCTGTGTCTGTCTGTCTCTGTCTGTCTGTCTGTCTCTCTCTCTCTCTCATACTCTCTCTCTCTCCCTGTATGTATGTGTCCAAAGTCTCTCTCTGCCCCCCCACTCTCCCCTCACACACACCATCTCTCACACACACACTCTCTCTCTCTCTCTCTCTCTCTCTCTCTCTCTCTCTCTCTCGCTCTCTCTCTGTGCGCGCATGTGCGCGCGCGCGCGCGCGCGTGTGTGTGTGTGCATGTGTGTGTGTGAGAGAGAGAGTGTGTCCAAGTCTCTCTGCCTCCCCCCCCCCCCGTCTCTCTCTCTCTCTCTCTCTCTCTCTCTCTCTCTCTCTCTCTGTGTGTGTGTGTGTGTGTGTGTGTGTGTGTGTGTGTGTGTGTGTGTGTGTGTGTGTGTATGTGTGTGTCTCTGTGTGAGTGTGTCCCGTCTCTCTCTGCCTCTCTCTCCTCTCTCTCTCTCTCTCTCTCTCTCTCTCTCTCAAACGCTGAAAGCAGTTCCGTAAGTACCCCTCTACAGGTCTCTAGTGATTCTCGCCTGCCAGCGGATACTGCACAACGGATTCTAGACGCCATCGAAATAGACAAACGCTGTGGTAATTGGAAACGGACAGTGACCGGTGCTTTACTCTACTTCAAGACACCACAGCTGACATCAATGATCTGTACGCGGAAAAAGAAAACAGCAAAAAAGAAATGCAACGACTTACAACAACAATCAATGATATGACCAAACAACTGACACGACTGAGGGAGGAGGTGGACAGACTCGAAGGGTTCTCCAGACGAGACAACCTCCGTATGTTTGGGGTGCCTGCAGCAGAGGGGAGGGAGACCTTCGACTCCTGTGCCAAAGCGGTGACAGACGTCCTGAACAGCGTGGAGACGGACAGGACATGGACAACAGATGACATCGCTCGGGCCCATCGTGTAGGCCAGAGCAGAAGTGGCGGCCCCCGACCTGTGATAGTCAATTCAGCAGGTGGAAGGACAAAATGTCAGTTATGACAAACAAGGACTTCCGTGCTAAACTGAAGGACAAGGGTGTAACCGTGGCCAATGACCTCACCCACCAGCAAGCCAGTTTAGTCGCTGATGCCAAGAAGGAGGGTAAGGTGGCATTCTTAGAAAGGGGCGGTTAGTTGTGGAGCCAAGACGACCTGACCCAAGAAGTTATGCTGAGGTGGTGGATCCTGACGCACACGGACACCAGTTGCGGCTACGCCCCTGCGTGACACTGTAAACAAACAGGTCAGAGGTGACAGTGTACCGTGCGACACAGCCAACGCAGGGGATTCCCCTTCTCGTCCGTCTTCATCTCGGCAGGCCGGCAGCCCAAGGTCATCACGTGCAAGTCGTGATGGCAGCGGGTCACGGCAGTCGGGCGTGCGGGAGTTTTTTCATCGCACGCAACTAAGGCCAGGAAACACCTCGGACATCACGCCTGTGAACAAGAACCCAGGCAGGTACCCCCTTCCCCCCGTCGGTCAGACAGAAACGTTAAAAAACAATAGGACAGCTCTCGGCCATCCATGTGATTTGAGATTCCTGACTTACAATGTAGAAAACTTTATACACGAAACTGACCGACATCTCTTTCATTAAATACATTGAACTGTTTGATTTTGTCTGCTTGACAGAAACTTTTGTGGATAACTCTTTTGACTATTCCGGAATTTTTACTAACTTTGTGAAATACTATGTGCCTGCAAAAAAGTTATCAAAACAAGGAAGAATTCTGGTGGTGGGTTGCTGTTTTTAGTCCGCGAATGCTACCGACGCTACGTAACACACATGAAGATTGATTGTGTGACAATACTGTAGTTGTAAAATTAGATAAGTGTGTTTTTCAAGTTGATAAGGATGTGCTGATAATTGCAACATACGTTGCTCCGGAGAACAGTCCTTTGTATAGCAATAAATGCAGAAAGATGGAATTGTTTTACTTGAAGAAGAATCTATTCTAAACATTGTAAATGATGGGGAATTTCATCTTGTGATCTGTGGGGGGATCTAAATGCAAGGACAGGATGGAAGCAACCCAACTGGAATGAAGCACGTATTTATTCCCCTATGGATGATGTTGATGGTGATGATGTTGATGATTATAACCGGCAGTCAAAAGATATGTTTGTCAATAACTTTGGTGAGTCATTGTTGAATTTGTGTTTCTTGTTGGATTGCATTATTGTGAACGGTGCTTGTGCTGGCGATCTTGATGGTCAGTTTACTTATATTTCACCACATGGTAATAGTGTGATTGATTATTTTATAATCACTAAAGGGCTGTTTGCAAGTAACTGTCATTTACATATTGAAAAACCGTGTTGATTCTTGCATTTGCCAGTCGAGTTCAGTTGGAAATCTGGTTTTGATTGTATAAACAAGTTTAGAATAGTAGATAACGAGGAGAATTGTATTGTGTGGTCTGAAGATTATTTGCAAAAGTACAGACATGAATTGAATTCGCATGTGTTTAATTGCCATATCCATGAAGCTGCTCAAGCACTTTTCAATTGACATCAACACTTCCCTAGATATATTTGTTAAAGCTTTGTGTGGCGCTGCTGCTGCCTCCATGACTCGAACTGTGGGCAATAAGAAGAAATGCATAAATGAATGGTATGATAAACAATGCGCTCAAAAGAAACGAATCGTCAGACGTTACCTAACACTATTCCAGAGATAAAAAAAGAGAGTGATATGCAGCATAGAGATAGGTATGTGGATGAAAGGAGACAATACAAAGAACTCCTATTTATTAAGAAAAAAAAGAATTTGACGATGGAAGGATAATTAAACTAAAACAGTCAACCAGCGACCCTAGGGCATTCTGGAAAATTATTAGAACTGTGAACAGAAAAAATGTAATGCACAGTGACATCTCCATGGACCAGTGGTATGAACATTTCCACAGGATATTTAACATGATGACACCTGGGCTGGCTCAAGAGGAAATCTTAGCCGACGAACCAATGGACGAATCAGATGAGCCTCTTTTTAACGATCCTATTTCTGAAGAAGAAGTTGTATCTAGTATTAATAAACTTAAAACCGTAAAAGTTCTGGTACTGATATGATACTTGCTGAAATGCTTAAACATGCCAACGAAACAGTAATTGAATTTCGTAGAACTTTTCAACAAGATATTCGAACAAGGCATTTTTCCCAAAAGAATGGTGTAAATCCATTATTATTCCAATCTACAAAAAAGGGGATGCAAATCTACCCGATAATTATCGTGGTGTAGCATTAATAAGTGTCGTGAGCAAAGTGTACACATCTATTCTGAATAAGCGACTCTCAAGATGGGCAGATAATGAAGGAAAATTAGCAGAGGAACAAGGAGGGTTTAGAGCAGGATATAGTACAATTGATCACATCTTCACTTTATACTCTGTTGTTGAAAAATATTTGGCAAGAAATTCTAAGCTGTATGTAGCTTTCGTCGATTTCAGAAAAGCGTTTGATTCTGTTGACAGAAATGTCTTATGGCATGTGTTAAGGAGAAGTGGGATTGATGGAAAATTGTATAAAGCACTTCGAGGAGTCTATGACTCAGTCATTGCATGTGTCAGAGATAAGCATTCTTATTCTGATTTTTTTGATTGTCCGCGGGAGTAAAACAAGGATGTGTACTTAGCCCAATTATGTTTTCCTTTTTTGTCAATGAATTAGCCGTAAATTTGATCAGGAAAGGGAAGCATGGAGTCCAGATGGTAGCAGGATCTGCAGAGGTATTTCTTTTGCTCTTTGCAGATGATGTGATTTTGCTATCAGATACTGCCATAGGTCTACAGAATCAGCTGAACAATCTAAAAAAAAAGAAGCTGACAGATTATGCCTAGAAGTAAATCTAGATA
>JADBJO010002187.1:295000-310000 GCA_016801955.1 Conus betulinus
GGCAAAAAGCCTTTGCGTCAGATCCCTGAGGATCCGAACATTTCCCTTTTTGATCTTGTTCAGAAACAGAAGGATGATGAGTCATTGAAGTCATGCTTCCAGTCAGTGTCTTCTGGTGATGTGAAGAAATTAAGTACAACTACCTTTTACACTACTTGTCTGACTTGTTCTGACAGGCGTTTGGTCAAAAATGATATCTCTTTTGATCAGGTTGTGGTTCCTGTTGAACTTCGAATTACAGTGTTGGCTGTGGCGCATGATCTGATTTTGTTGGGTCAGTGTGGTTCTCGACGTACTCTGGTCTAGAGTTCTTAACAAGTTCTTTTGGCCTGGAGTATCTGTGACGTAGCGAAGTATGTTGCTTCCTGCGATGTGTATCAGTAGGGCAGAGATTGTCCGGTACCCCTTGCTTCTGTCCCACTGATCAGTACTCCGTTTGATCGTGTGGCTGTTGATCTTGTTGGTCTACTGTCTCCTCCTTCAGAGCAAGGTCATCGTTACATCTACTCGCTTTCCGGAAGCTATTCCGTTGGAGGATATCTTCTCCCGTGCTGCTGTGGCAGAAGTATTGTTGGGAATCGTTTCACGTTTGGGTTTCCCCAAGGAGATTCTGTCTGATCAGGGTACACAGTTCAATTCTGATCTTATGAAGCAGTTTCATGCTTTGTGTGGTGCAAAGGGCATACGTACATCGCCGTATCATCCGCAGGCAAATGGTCATGTTGAGAGATTTCATGGGATTTTGAAGTCCATGTTGGAAAAAGGTTGTCCGTACTCACCCAAAGGGTGTGGCATCGATATTTGCCTGCACTGTTGTTTGCGTGCAGAGAGTTGCCCTCTGAAAGTACAGGTTTCTCTCCCTTTCAGTTGCTGTTTGGTCGGCAGGTTCGTGGTCCTGTTGCTTTACTACAGGAGTCGTGGACTCGGTCAGATGCTCAGGATGTTGAGGCCAAACCTCTTTAATCGTACTTGTTCGAACTCTAGAATGCCATTGCTAACTCATGTAAGTTAGCCATGGAGAATTCGGCTGATTTTGCTTTCAAGAGTAAAAAGTACCTTGACAAGAAGGCAAGGGATCGTCGTTTCCAAGCTGATGATTAAGTCTTAGTTCTGTTACCGGCTGACTCTTACAAGTTGTTAGCCAGTTGGTCAGGACCGTTCCCAGTGATCAAAGTCTTGAGAAGAATGGACTGAGTAGATGAAAGAAAGAATATGTATACTTCTGTGTGTTCGGGAAAAGTAATCTTGTGACATAAAAGTATTATTGAAAAAAAGGGTTGTTCATCTTTTCCCTAAAGTATCATAATGATGCGAAATATGGTGGGCTCTGGAAATGAGCAATGGAAATTATTGTGCATATATTGTTGGAAAATGTATTCTAATTCCGGTTGCGGATGAACATTTCGATGTGAAAAGATGAAAACATTTTTTTTTCATAAAATGGGACGAAAGGGAATCGTCCCTATATATGCGATAATTGCATTCTTGGTACTTTGGTTCCATGTGGAAATCCTTTCCTTCAATGTAAACAATCATGGTATTAATCAAAGAAAATGTTCTATTGTAATGCATCCACTGTGTTGACACGTAGAGGATTTTATTATGTGTATTTCTCCCCAAATTCCAGTGCAATGTATTATGTAAAGAGTGACTGTAGTTCAAACACGAACGATTAATGTGTTGGAAGTAGGCTAGACAATCAAGGTAGCCATCAGATCCCCAGGTGTCGGTGAGGCCCCCATACCCGACCTGGAACTGACTGCCATCTGGGTGTGGGGTGCAGCCCGTGCCCAGCCACTGTCTCTGCCCCGTGGGGGTGTGGAGAGACTGACCGAGAGTCAATAGACATCGTGTGTGCACTGCCAACCGTGTGTAGGGTGCAGCACGGGCCCAGCCGCTGTGTCCGTCCTGTGGGGGTGTTGAAGGCTGTCCGTGCGGTCAGCAAACGAGCTGGTGTGTGAAAGGGCTTCAGAGTTCGTCGGGCCGACGACGTTCTTCTGTTGTGTGGGGTTCCCTGGAAGGACTCTGCGAACGACTTCCGTGAGTGGGTTCGTTTTCTGTCGAGTCGACGTGTGTTCTTCTGTTGTGTGGGGGTCCCTGGAAGGACTCTGCGAACGACTTCCGTGAGTGGGTTCGTTTTCTGTCGAGTCGACGTGTGTTCTTCTGTTGTGTGGGGGTCCCTGGAAGGACTCTGCGAACGACTTCCGTGAGTGGGTTCGTTTTCTGTCGAGTCGACGTGTGTTCTTCTGTTGTGTGGGGGTCCCTGGAAGGACTCTGCGAACGACTTCCGTGAGTGGGTTCGTTTTCTGTCGAGTCGACGTGTGTTCTTCTGTTGTGTGGGGGTCCCTGGAAGGACTCTGCGAACGACTTCCGTGAGTGGGTTCGTTTTCTGTCGAGTCGACGTGTGTCTTCTTCTGTGTGTGGGGGTCCTGGAAGGACTCTGCGAACGACTTCCGTGAGTGGGGTTCGTTTTCTGTCGAGTCGACGTGTGTTCTTCTGTTGTGTGGGGGTCCCTGGAAGGACTCTGCGAACGACTTCCGTGAGTGGGTTCGTTTTCTGTCGAGTCGACGTGTGTTCTTCTGTTGTGTGGGAGCATTTCCTGGAACTGCTCCCATGAGTGGTTTCTGAACTGTGTGAGGACTATGTGGCTAAGGCCGGATGCGGCCAAATTTGTAGGCTGTTTGTGGTGACACTGCTGTGGGTGCCAGCTTGGTTTGATATGACAATATAGTATCTAGTGTCGTTGTGTGCCCTTTGGTGGTGGCGAGAACTTTATGAAGTGCCTGTTTATGCTTGTTATGAAATATGTATTTGTCATGATTTGATGGTTCAGGCAGCAAAAGAAGAAAAAAAAAAAGAAACTTAACTTGTTGCCTGGCTATCTATATTCGTGTGTGGTGGGGTGTGTGTCGGGAGAAAACGTACACGCATCCACACTTCTTCAGGTGAGAGTCAGACAGCAAAACACGCACCGCGCACTATGCGTAATACACATCAAGGGAACAATTGATATCTTACGCCTTTACTAAAAGCTGTAAAAATCGCAATCACCTGTAGGAAAAACCAACTTCATTAGTGCAAACCCTAACTCCCATACATACCTGATTTCCAGCAACACTTTGCTCCCAGTCTCTCTTCAGCACTCTGGAGGGTTTCTGTGCCTGCAGCTCTGTAGAGACTAAAGGGAAACCTCGCTCACCTGACTGACACAAAACGCAGGTGTGTAGCTGTCAGGTACACGTATCAACAGGCAAAAAGCCATATTGTTGCCACTTCAAAATTGTCTCCACAATATGGGACCGGACAAAAATGGTCCGTCACATTAGCTGTAAAAGATAACTCTGTAAAATTGCAGCATAACCGCCACAATGCAACGATTCACTGCCCCTGGCAGTTCCTACGGTGTGTGTGTGTGTGTGTGTGTGTGTGTGTGTGTGTGTGTGTGTGTGTGTGTGTGTGTGTGTGTGTCTGTATATTTGTGTGTGTGTGTGTGTGGCAAACGTTTTATTGTCCCTTTGGCAAGTTTTTTTTTTAATATTTCAGGAGTTCTCTTGAATTGGACAAGCGTCCAAACTTGAGTAACACAGGAATAGTTGAAGTGTGAAAATGAATAAGGAAGTAATCAGCACATTCAGGGAGAGTGTTTGCAGATAGATAACAAACTCACAGACCTAACAGAGGAATGTGCCCCACCTCCATTAAAGCTATTCATAGTGCAGAGTAGTGCTTAGACATAGAAGCGGTATCCAGCGGGACAACTGAGCCTTATATGTTGGGTCTACAGTTAATCTTAAACGTAGATGGGCTAACCACAAAGTGATGTTAAAGTGAGAAAAAACTCTAAATGTAAAGTTGCAGCTCACGTTAACAATCTCAACCATCCCGTAGATATAGAGGTTAAAATTCCTTACTATTGTTCCTATTGAACAAGTTTTCAAGACGGATCGTCTTCTAGAAGGGGAGATATGCTGGCAGGCAAACGTAGGGACCCTTTAAATGGGGGGATATGAACGAAAAGATATAGGGTCTGTTCTCAAACATAGAATACATTTTCATTCCTAAATTTTGAATCCATATAAGGTTGCCTTATGCTGATGTCCTGGGTGTATGTAGGGTGTGTATATATGCGTTACCGAATTGGTGAGGGCCTATGATATAGGGGAAATAACACTCAAATATGTTTCTGCTCTCTGTATGTGGTCGTTGTTTGAATGGTCTCCCTTGTGAACTGTAATTCACCCAAATGAATGCCCCAAGTTGTTCTTTCTCTGATTCACAGCTCACTGTGGCATATATGCCAGTCGTGAATGGTAGAATATGGAAGGGCGGACGACCCCATTTATACCTACATCTTTTTATACTGTAAGTTGCGTTCATTTTATCTAGTATCTTATACTTAATGCTTTATACCCATTGTTTTTAGCTTTCTCTTCGTATGATTATTCAATTATTGAATGGAGAGGTATATTTAAAACCTGTGGTTGTTATCCTGTCTGAAACCCTTCTCTTATTCACCTACAGTCATCCTTTTCTATCCCTTCATCCCTTCATCCCCCATCCCCCACTCCACCTTAATTGTTTACGCTTCATGCTGTCTCTCTATAAATCCCCCCCCCCCCCCCCCCTTTTTTTTTTTTAAGTCATAAATCTAAAGCCCCCTTCTCTCCCCATTCCCCCACCGCCGCCCCCCTAACACCCCCCTTTCCCCCGCCGCCTTCCCGTCCGTTTACGTCTATTTTTCTTTGCTCCACGCTCCCTTAGTTTCCTGTCATGATTCTGCTCAACATAGTTTAATATTGCCATTCATGGTATGTTCGATTACTTAATTAGGTTAGGGATGGATTGACTCTTAGATTTCATTTCTTGTTACCTTTTTGTCTGATTCTTCCTCCACAACTTATTCTGTTGTAAAACGTGATAGTCTCTCCCCCGTCCGCCCTCCCTCCCTCCCTCTCTTTCATTATCATTCTCTGTCTTTTTGTCTCCCCTCTCCTTCTCACTCTTTCTCTCGTTATCTCGTATTACCTGCACCACAATTGTTTTTTTTTTATATGTCCACACCTTTGTTTTTCTTCTCCTTTCCTCCCTCTCCTCTCTCTCTCTCTCTCTCTCTCTCTCTCTCTCTCGTTGTTGCACCACCTCTTCCACCCCACCTCTTTGTCCCAGTAGAAAGAAAAAACTCGTGTCGAGCGTGGCAGCAGAGAGTCCTCAGAAGAGAAGCCCCCTTCAAGCGAGTGTTTCATCCCTTATCTCCTGACACTCTAGGGGGGTTGGCTCTGCTGCCCTTTTTTTTTTTCCCATCTTGGGATGAGCCATGACTGGGATTCGAACCCATGCCCTTCTGGACATGCTCATTTCCACTTAATGACTCGCGCACTAACCACTGAGCCACAGGGACACCTGATATTTGTAGGAAAGTTAAGCCTTATGAAGTTCACTTTTGTTCCTCCTTGACCAGATCCAACTTGAACACCTCTCTGCAGCTTCTGCCATTGCTTCAGGGCTTTGGTTTTTTTCCCTCCCTGCAACTGAGAGCTGTTTCATGAGGCTGTATGCAGACGTTCCCACAAACCCCCTAGCTCCAATTTCTGCAGTGAGGACTTTGACCTGATAGCCTTCTCTCCTCAGGCTGTTTGCCAGATCAGCATACTTTTCAGTCTTGTAGATCTGAGCTGCCTCCATTCTGTTCTCATATGGCACCGTGAGCTCGATCATGATCAGCTGCTTGGTTGACTGAGAGTGTAATACTATGTCTGTCTCATGCCACTCTTGCTGATAATCTCTGGGTGACTATTCCATTCTGGGAGGTCTGCTGTGCACTCCCAGTCATCTGCCCCGTCCAGCAGACTCTGCCTGCATGTTCCGAGTGGCACTGTTGTTCTTGGCCATGATTCGCTGCCTCCTGCCGTGAAGAATGTTGCGGGTGCTTTTGGAGTCCTGATTTTCCCTTTTGTGGTGTTGGTACTAGCCCAGACTACTTGTACAATCTCTTTGAGCACTTGGTTGTGCCTCCATGTGTACCTTCCTTGAGCCAGGGCTACTTTACATGAGCTTAGGACATGCTCTTTTTTTTCCCCCCATCTCGCCTTCTATGTTTTTCTACCCCTCTCCCAGTATCTCTCCGTCTTTCCCACTGCTCGCTCATTCCCGACCCCCCCACCCCCCTGCTCTAGGCTTTTCACTCACTCTTTTTCTTCCCCTTTCTCTCTGTCTTCATCTCTCTCACACTTCTTTTAACCCCCCCCCCCCCTCTTTCAACCTATCTCTCCTCTCTCTCTTGCTCTTCGGTCTCTATTCCTTGTCCCTCATTTCCCTGACAAGATATCGGTACCATTTTGGGTCCCTTTCCCTGTGATCCCCTTTCCCATGTGTCTCCCCTTACCCTGTCTTCCCAGAGTTCATAGTTCATCCCTGTACCTCCCGGATTTTTCTTCACCCCGCCCCCCACCCCCACCCCCTCTCCTGCCTTCTCCCGCCCCCCTCCCCCCCCCCCTCATCTCCCTCTCATACCCACGGTACCTCATATCTTAAATACAATATTAATAGTCTTAATGGAAATTTTAGTCCAGTTATGGTATGTGTTTGTTTGCAGCCTTCCCTGAGGAAGCCCTGAAGTATATATATATATATATATATATATATATATATATATATATATATATATATATATATATATATATATATATATACATAATGCTGAACAATCAAGTAGTGGAGGAAAACAAGTGTAGACTAACAATTCTTCAGTCATTATAGTAATGACTTGGCAAACATTTGAACTTTTAGAGAGAAAAAAAAAAAATGAAGACGAAGAAAATGAGGGAATATATTATAAACATGAGAAACCATTCACTAGCTGCCTGAGGGAACCATCGTAATCCCTCTCAAAGACAGATCTATTTGCATTGCCTGCTCCTAGGCCTTTTGTCCGCTGGATCGGACTCATCAGGGAGACATGGCTGATTGTGTCTGTTCTCCTGGTGTCAAATAGAGACACATCACAGTCCATAATTCTGTAGTGTTCTCACCACCAACGGTTCAAAAACGAATCCAACAGCACCCCTAAATCAGCCAGTGAAGAATAGTAAACGGAATAAAACAAAAGTGTGGAGAGCAAAAATTTGCTGGAAAAAATAAAAGCATTATGCAAACAGTATACAATGTAGGAGACAATTTTTGGGCCTATGCTTGAAGATCCATTCAAGGACGCAAGGGAGATCAAAAGATACGGAACAGACTGAGTGGTCAGCTCCACTGTTCAATAACCCAAGCATTGCCAGTGGCTAAGAATTGTGTAGGACAACCTCCACTTGGATCTCCCAAGAGATGCAATCCCCCACTGATCGACCATATAATTATAATGCTGAACAATCAAGTAGTGGGGGAAAACAAGTGAAGGCTAACAATTCTTCAGTCATTATAGTAATGACTTGGCAAAAAATATTTGAACCTTTAGAAAAAAAAATGATGAAGAAAATATAGGGAAGATATTATAAATATAAGAAACCATTCACCAGCTGCCTGAGGGAACCATCGTAATCCCTCTCAAAGTCAGATCTATTTGTATTGCCTGCTCCTAGGGCTTTCATCTGCTGGATTGGAATCATCAGGGAGACACGGCTGATTGTGTCTGTTCTCCTGGTGTCAAATAGAGACACACCACAGTCCATAATTCTGTGGTGTTCTCACCACCAACAGTTAAAAAAAGAATCCAACAGCACCCCTAAATCAGCCAGTGAAGGATAGTAAATGGAATAAAACGAAAGTGTGGAGAGCAAAAAGGTTGCTGAAAAACTAAAAGCGTCATGGAAACAGTATACAATGTAGGGGACAATCTTTGAGCCTATGCTTGAGGATCCATTCAAGGATGCAAGGGAGATCAAAAGATACGGAACAGTCTTAGTGGTCAGCTCCGCTGTTCAGTAACCCAAGCATTGTTTGTGGCTAAGAATTGTGTAGGACATCCTCCACTTGGATCTCCCAAGAGATGCAATCCCCCACTAGTCGACCAAACAATCATAATGCTGAACAATCAAGTAGTGGTAGAAAACAAGTGAAGGCTTACAGTCCTTCAGTCATTATAGTAATGACTTGGCAAACATTATAAAGATGAAAGAAAATGGGGGAATATATTATAAATATAAGAAACACTTCACTAGCTGCCAGAGGGAACCATCATAATACCTCTCAAAGACAGATCTATTTGTATTGCCTGCTCCTAGGCCTTTCATCCACTGGATTGGAATCATCAGGGAGACACGGCTGATTGTGGCTGTTCTCCTGGTGTCAAATAGAGACACATCACAGTCCATAACTCTGTGGTGTTCTCACCACCAACGGTTCAAAAACGAATCCAACAGCACCCCTAAAGCAGCCAGTGAAGAATAGTAAATGGAATAAAACCAAAGTGTGGAGAGCAAAAACGTTGCTGAAAAACTAAAAGCATTATGGAAACAGTATACAATGTAGGAGACAATTTTAGAGCCTATGCTTGAAGATCCAGTCAAGGACACAAGGGAAATCAAAAGATACGGAACAGACTGAGTGGTCAGCTCCACTGTTCAATAACCCAAACATTGGCAGTGGCTAAGAATTGTGTAGGACAACCTCCACTTGGATCTCCCAAGATAAGCAATCCCCCACTGATCGACCAAACAATCATAATGCTGAACGATCAAGTAGTGGGGGAAAACAAGTGAAGGCTAATAATCCTTCAGTCATTATAGTAATGACTTGGCAAACATTTGAACTTTCAGAAAAAAAAAACAAAGATGAAGACAATAGGGGAAGATATTATAAATATGAGAAACCATTCACTAGCTGCCTGAGGGAACCATCGTAATCCCTGTCAAAGATATACCTATTTGTATTGCCTGCTCCTAGGCCTTTCATCCACTGGATCGGACTCATCAGGGAGACATGGCTGATTGTGTCTGTTCTCCAGGTGTCAAATGGAGACACACCACAGTCCATAATTCTGTGGTGTTCTCACCACCAACGGTTCAAAAAAGAATCCAACAGCACCCCTAAATCAGCCAGTGATGGATAGTGAATGGAATAAAACCAAAGTGTGAAGAAGAAAAAAGTTGCAGAAAAAATAAAAGCATTATGCAAACAGTATACAATGTAGGGGACAATCTTTGAGCTTATGCTTGAGGATCCATTGAATGATGCAAGGGAGATCAAAAGATACGGAACAGTTTTACTGGTCAGCTCCGCTTTTCAATACCCCAAGCATTGTCAGTGGCTAAGAATTGTGTAGGACAACCTCCACTTGGATCTTCCAAGAGATGCAATCCTCCACTGATCGACCAAACAATTATAATGCTGAAAAATCAAGTAGTGGGGGAAACCAGTGAAGGCTAACAATTCTTCAGTGATTATTGTAATGACTTGACAAAGATTTGAACTTTTTAGAAAAAAAAATTATGAAGAAAATGGGGAATATATTATAAATATGAGAAACCATTCACTAGCTGCCTCAGGGAACCATCATTATCCCTCTCAAAGACAGATATATTTGTATTGCCTGCTCCTAGGCCTTTCATCTGCTGGATCAGACTCATCAGGGAGACACGGCTTATTGTGTCTGTTCTCCTGGTGTCAAAACACACACACACACCATAATTCTGTGGCGTTCTT
This sequence comes from Conus betulinus, assembly GCA_016801955.1. Classification (NCBI taxonomy): domain Eukaryota; kingdom Metazoa; phylum Mollusca; class Gastropoda; order Neogastropoda; family Conidae; genus Conus; species Conus betulinus. The sequence goes on from JADBJO010002187.1 coordinate 304,643, forward strand.
GAACGTTTAGAAAAAAAAAAAACGAAGATGAAGAGAATGGGGGAATAGATTATGAATATGAGAAAGCATTCACTAGCTGCCTGAGGGAACCATCGTAATCCCTCTCAAAGACAGATCTATTTGTGTGGCCTGCCCTTAGGCCTTTCATCCACTGGATCGGACTCATCAGGGAGACACGCTGATGATTGTGTCTGATTGATTGATTGAGGGTGAGATTAACGTCCTATCGACCTGTGGCCCTTAAGAACAAGGTTCCTGCAGACATAGGTCTGCATATTTGTGGCAACTGCTGTCATCTGGCAGTAGCGGGTAGGTTTCAATGGGGGTCGTCGCATTCGTCTCCCAGAGCTCGTGTTCCTGTTGAACATTGGCTCGATTCTGGTCGTCACCTTCTTGAATGTTGGTTCAAGTTTGGTGGAATTGGTCTTGAGCATTGGTTCACTTTCAAGTTGTTGGTTGACCAACGATGAGCGTCGGTGTGTGTTGCCTGCTGTCCCCCAAACATCAGGCTGTCTTCAGGACCACCGGGCGGCCTTCTTCATGCTCGGGTGGTGATGGTCCTGTCCACATGAGGCCACCTCAAGGAGGAAGCAGGACAAAAATCACTGGAGCGCTGCACGAGCCCCTAAAACTTGGCAGGCACTCACTGACTGTGGCTGAGAGGGGCAATTTTTCAGCCCAACCCCCTAAGCAGTGCCCCCATGTCTGCCATCCCACAAAACAGCACAGTATCCTGGGCCACGGTAGTCGCAGTCAGGCAGCGCTCCTTCGCCAATCGCCCCACATCTCCAGGAGCCGTCCCCCCAGCAACACAGGCTAGACCTGCCGTCACCCACCTGGCTGGACGGTTGTCTGCACTGCCCGACACTGATCTCTCACATCAGTGTCCCTCAAAGGAGAGCTGCCACCTCTCCCCTGGCGTCCACTGCTACGCCACACTCGCAGTGACGCGACTGTGTCTGATCTCCTGGTGTCAAATAGAGACACACCACAGTCCATAGTTCTGTGGTGTTCTCAGGATCAACAGTTTAAAACGAATCCAACAGCACCCACAAAGCAGCCAGCAAAGGATAGTAAATGGAATCAAATGAAAGTGTGGAGAGCAAAAAAAGTTGCTGAAACACTAAAAACATTATGCAAACAGTGTAAAATGTAGGGGACAATCTTTGAGCCTATGCTTGAGGATCCATTCAAGGATGCAAGGGAGGTCAAAAGATACAGAAAAGTCTGAGTGGTCAGCTCCACCGTTCACTAACCCAAACATTGGCAGTGGCTAAGAATTGTGTAGGACAACCTCCACTTGGATCTCCCAAGATAAGCAATCCCCCACTGATCGACCAAACAATTATAATGCTGAACAATCAAGTAGTGGGGGAAAACAAGTGAAGGCTAACAATCCTTCAGTCATTATAGTAATGACTTGGCAAACATTTGAACTTTTAGAAAAAAAATGAAGATGAAGACAATGGGGGAAAATGATTATTATGAATACAAAAAAACATTCACTAGCTGCCTGAGGGAACCATCATAATACCTCTCAAAGACAGATCTATTTGTATTGCCTGCTCCTAGGCTTTCATCCACTGGATCGGACTCATCAGGGAGACACGGCTGATTGTGTCTGTTCTCCTGGTGTCAAATAGAGACACACCACAGTCCATAACTCTGTGGTGTTCTCATCACCAACGGTTCAAAAACGAATCCAAAAGCACCCCTAAAGCAGCCAGTGAAGGATAGTAAATGGAATAAAACGAAAGTGTGGAGAGCAAAAAAGTTGCTGAAAAACTAAAAACATTATGCAAACAGTATGCAATGTAGGGGACAATCTTTGAGCCTACGCTTGAGGATCCTTTTAAGGATGCAAGGGAGATCAAAAGATACAGAACAGTGTGAGTGGTCAGCTCCACCGTTCAATAACCGAAACATTGTCAGTGGCTAAGAATTGTGTAGGACAACCTCCACTTGGATCTCCCAAGAGATGCAGTATATGTTTAGCTCACATTCACTCACTGCACAAGTGTTATGGATGGAATGGGTCGTGTCTGCGGGTGTCTGACTGTCTGACTCTCACACAGAAATTATGGATGCATGCACGATTTTTCCAATTTACATACACACGCCCACTCACACAAACATTGACAGCCAGGCAACAGAACAACACTGTTTTTGGTTTTATGCTGCCTGAGCCATCAGACAAACATATATAATAAATGTAATAACATCAAGAGGTCGAGGTCGATACGCCAACCATGAGGCGTACACACAAAATATATCTATATATAACGGCTATCTACTAGCGCTGCTGGTTTCAACGACGACGACGAAGACGACGACGACGACGAAAAAAACGATAGAGGATGAAGACGACGAGATGAAGAAAATGATGAAGACATCTACAGCGTGTCCGACACAGGCCTTACAGAACTTCACAGAGCCGTGGCTGAAAAAATCACTACTACACTCGTGGCGTCTCTGCCGGCGACAAGGCAACAGTCTCACACAGGAGCTGTAGCTCACACACACAAAACACAGAACGCAGCGACGGCCCAGCCAACAGGTTGCTGGTTCAAAAACTCGGGAGCGGTGCTCTGGCTTGGCAGCAGCAGCCTTCAGCCCAACTGGCTCAGCAGGTAGTCGGTCCCAGGCACAGTGGCAGGTAGGGTAGTTGTCGGCACTCAGGCCGGCCTCTGAACACCGGCACAAGGCGGAGAACAAAGGGGTAGACACAACTATGGCCCCAACCCTCAGACAGTGGCAGCCAGTCCCCTTCAGTCCAGGAAACACTTACTACCTGGGGGAAACTGATTAACTTCCTTGATTATCATGGCTACTATTCATTACAATCACGACTACATTCATATTCATTAGACACATCCCATTTCACTAGAACTTGAGACAAACATCAACATATTCTTTCTTCAACACTACAACATTCCCTTTTCCGGAATCGTAACACTACAACATTCCCTTTTGCGGAATCACAACACTACAACATTCCTTTTTCCGGAATCACAGCACTACACAGGAAAGGATTTCAATATAAACCTTCAGAATCTAGTTTTCCAAATTGGGGAAAGGAGTCCCACCTAGACCCTCTTCAATAAACCATGAATACAATTCATTACACACAATTAATGATTACTTTTCATCAAACTATAAATGTCATGACAAAATGTTCACTTCTGTTTCTTGTAACACGACAAGAATGTTCATTTTATTTCATATAATCACCAGATTTTAAAAGGTATTTTTTCCCAAAAGATTCATCTACTTCAATATATATGTAAGGGAAAGATTTCCACACACTCCTATTTACCAACACACAACTATTCAATATTCATATCAAGAATGAGTTAAATACTCACCCACATCAAAATCAAAACCAGTATATATCAAGTCTCTGTCGCACACTCTGGGAGCTTCTTGTCCATAGCATCAAAAACTCTCCCTCTTCTCGCAAACCACAATGTAATAAAAACACCTTTTTCCATCATGAAGTTCATAACTAGTTAAGTCACAGAATAAACATTTTTTTTGTCTGAAGACCACTTCTTTTTAAACACTCACTTCATCTATTCATGTTTTCTGAAATAATTTCGTTTTGCTACCCTATCAAGTCATAGGATAACAGAACACAACAATTACTTTCTTTTCTAAACAAAAACTTCACAGTGCGCTGAGGAAATTTCAGTCGCTCCTAAACGCGAATACGGTTTCGGTTTGCTAATAAATGTATATCGAATGATAAATACCTGACTGCCACCAAAACAGATTGGAGACCCTCTTCGGCCTTCTGGGTAGTTGCGTTGCCGGGGTCACTGCAGAGACTGCCAAACTGGTTTAGCTCACCTGGCTTTAACAGCGCGCAGGTGAGCAGCAGTCAGGTAAACTTTTCAGCCGGCTTCCGGACGACTACCTTCCGGTTAGCACGGTTGCGTGAAAATTTGTGACTGGACGGTCCGTCACAACAAGTTTCAATATTTTTCTTTTTTTCTTTAGTTTACACAGACGTCCAAGTTGCCCTATACAAACAATTGCACTGGTTACAATGACCCAAATTCTTATTATTCAAAAGGTTGTATTCTTCCCATCCAATTAAAAGGAAAATTCAAAATCCTCTCAGCATGGGTGTATGACTCTCATTATCTCAAGGGTTGTGAAGGGGTGCTGGGGTTTCAGTAACACCTCCCACGTACAGGGTGCTTCCCCTAGAAAGACAAGGCACTTTGTTAGTAATCTGAATGAGTTACTTATTTGGCCATCCAGCACAGGATCCACATCTTTCCAATCGAGTGTGTGAACAGGGTAGAATTGGGAAATAATTCTGATCTCGGTCAAAACCAAAAAAAAAAGATAAACGTTCGACAAAAAGCAAAAACTTGTATTGACAATTATCAAATATGTTCACACATCCCATACTCACCCTAGAGTCAACAACACATTTAACCATACAAATGGTTTAGAGATCAACTCTATTTTTCCCAAACGTATTCTTCCTCTTCTTCTCCTATCAACCAATCCTTTCCGTTCTTTTACAAGTCTGTACTCTCTCATCCGCGCTGCTTCTGCGTAAACATGACAAGTCATCTCTCTCTCTTTTTTTCAATGGCACAAATCACAATTTAAAAAAAAAAAACGATGAGGAGCAAGCACCCTCTAAGGGTGAGTTTAGTTTTAAATGCCAATTCAAAGTGAAAAAAACAACAACTTCCAATTTGTTCAAAAATTTCTCTGGGGTGCATGACATTAGGGAACCTGAACATTTTGTTGTTTTAAAAGCTTGAGAGAGAAACATAATAGCAGACTGCTAAAATTCTGTATATTTACTGTCATCACAATTCAGAATCAGTTGTTCTCAAAATAACTGTTGGTGGTCTTTTGGATCAATATGTTTCTGGAAACACTACAAAACTAGCACAAAATGACGTCATCATCCATGATGGGGCGGTCACGTACGAAAACTTTAACTTGCACGGAATAACTGTAGAATTTCAAATATTGTTTTCAAAAACTGTTCCGAACTTGCTGGCGATTATAATATACAAGTAATAGTTAACAGCACTGCAGGAGAAATACAGGATGTAGCTGGCTGCAAGGAAGACTAAAGATTGTCCAGTCTGAATTGGGTCATTCCAGTTAACAGATTGGGAAGTGATATAATATATTACGACCGGTGTTCTGAGGAGCAAAAACAACATATTTGCAGCAATCAAGGTGACAGTCAATGGAATTACTTTGAGACGTCTGGAATCCTGGGTAGATTGTTGTAAAGGAAGACGCATACCCGTTCTGAATGATCTGACAAGTGTCCAGAGAAGAACGCTGTTGCCAGCCCCCAACAACACACAGGAACACCGA
>JADBJO010002187.1:315000-325000 GCA_016801955.1 Conus betulinus
GTAAGTTCAATTCATTACAATCAGTATTAACATTTTCGGTACTATAATCATGTACTTTGATCTTCTGCACATTGAACAGGCTTTTGAAATGATGGTACCATTGTTGATCTGATATATCAGGGCAAATTTGAGACTTTTTTTCCGCCTGACATACTTCTTACTTCTCTCCAAAAACCCCTTACTATCTTTACCGAAAGAAGCCAGTCTGTTAGCTTTTTCACGTTTAAAACAGCCCCTTTTTTTTTTTAATAAAAGACTTGTAATATTTTCGATGCTGAACAAAATCTTTACGTTTGTCAGATTTAAACTTTTTACAGCTACGAAAGATTGTTAACGACTGCCTCACTTTGCTCTTTAACTGTGCGCAATCCCTGTCGTACCAGTCTGGTATTCGTGGTTCATTACTAACACATAGTTTTCTTCATACAATCACTACTACTAACCAAAGCATTAGAAAACAAGTTTACAGCTTGATTTACATCTGTATCAATTAGCATCAACGCCCTGGAATACAATCTATTGAACTCCTCGCTGTTTAAAGCCTCTACAAAATGTGGTTCTAAGCTTGTATTCCAAATGCGTTTTTCAATCCATTTCTTTTCTTTTCTTCTAAGATGATCGAAATCAACATCCACATTCAGTGTAATACAAACAGGGAAATGTGCGGAGTCCACAGAGGACACACAGACACGCAGTGACGTAATAGAACCCTGCAGACAGAGATCACCAGATGCTATAAAATAGTCAATGGTGCTGCCCCCTGAACTGGAGACAAAAGTCAGGGAATCATCGAAACCAAACTGAATTAGACCGTTCATGACAACACAATCAAACGTTGAACAGAAATTAATCAACTCTTTTCCAAAATTTGTTACTACCATATCTTCAGACTTCCTACGGAACACATAATCCTCATCACTTTCATACAACAAGTCCCATACCTTATTTTCAGACAACACATCCTTTAACAAAGCATTCTCGCACCCAGTCCTCGCATTCATATCTCCACACACTATGACATAGAAATCCTCAAAACGTTCATGGAGATCAATTAAGCACTGTTCAATGATTTCAACACCAAAACCATATTGTGATAGTCTCCAGTAAATACTGTCATAAGGGTGTATATAAATATTGATAAGAAACGCTGGTTTTTCAGTTCCAAATAATTCACGATCCATTTTCAAAATGATAACATTATTCAAGTACGTATTGATCCTCTCAGTAAACCCGACCAGACTCTTCCTTACACACATCATTACTCCCCCTGAGAACTGCCCTTGTTGTGATAACTTCACAGCTTTGGAGACAAAAACATCGTAATCACTGAAAGAGGTGTACGAAATACTGTCTAAATAAACTAACGTTTCATTTAAACAAAATATATCGAAATCTAATAACATCGACACAACATCAGGAATGTCCAGTTTATTCATCCAACCTTCACAGTCCCATGTGCCGATATTAACACTGGTTGGGCCTCGGCCACCCCGTCAACTCTTGGCATTATTACCACCTCTTCCCTGAACCCTTCCACCTCCTCCCCATACGCCCAGTACCACCCCGCTCCTCCAGCCCCATCACTTTCTCTCCGTTCATTTCCCCCGCTAGTTCTCCAACCCGTACCGCCACCCCACCCTACACCCCCCCCTCCACCCCTGCTTGATGAACCACCCACCCGACCACCCATAGCCCCTCTTGCTTGTTTCAATTTTATCATGTTTCATCCAGCGGTGCATAGTCGTATGTGCGCTTACTTTTTGGCCTGCCACCCCTCTGCTGCGAGAAGCCGAGCTCGCGCGCTGTCTTGTCATCACGGGACTTGAAGGGGGAAGGTGGGCAGCCGTAGTGTTGAACTGTCGCCTTGTCCCCGGAGTTTTTTCACGTGCACCCTGACCTGGATTCTCTCTTGCCGGTTCGTCTCTGGTTTCATTTACACTAGGGTACTCCGACGTTGGCAGAATGTATGGTCGACTTGCGCTGCCTTCATCGTGAGTGGAAAGAAGAGGGAAGCCATCTTTCGAGAGATCGTAGAGATCAGAGGAATTATAATGATTGAGCACTGCTTCAGTGTCCTCTTCTATACCTTGTCTCATCTCACCACTGCCGGCTCTTCTTTCTTCTTCCGTTTCTTCATGTTCTCCTCTGCTGTTACCCTTCCCCCGACCACTCAGTCTCACTAGTTCTTCTTTGTCAGTGTCATAAGTGTAGACGCCTTCTTCTGTAAACAGTTTGTCAAACCTCATCCTTGTTTTCTGCCCGCTGTCATAGAGTTCATTGGCTTTTCTCCTCAGTCCCCTGCCTTTTCTTCCGCACTGTCTCAGAGAAGTCTTCCCTGATGTATACATTCTGATGCTTTTCTGAAGTTTTTCAGTTTTTCTGGCATTCTTGAGAATCAACTCCTTTGACTTGTGAGACAAGAACTTGACGACCATACCTTGTCCTTTCCCCAGTCTATGAGCTCTCTCAATGGCAATCTCCTCCTGAAGACACATTCTTCTTTGATTACTGTGTTCACTTTCTGTTCACACTCCTCCCAGTTTTCATTGGCCTTGTCTTTCTCAATCCCAAAGAACAGTAAGTTGTTTCGCCTAGTTTGGTTTTCCAAGTAGTCACATTTACTTTTCCACCTGTCGATCTCTTTCCACAGAGCTGCATTCTCTTCCTGTATCTCTCATACCGTATTGTTACGCATTCCAGCTCCTCCTCTATCTGACTCTGCCTTTCTTCAATCCTTCCTAGCTGGTCAGACAGACTGTCCCCTAACTGTTTCACTCTGCTCTCCAACCTCGTGGTCTGTGTCTCTTGGTAGGACTTCAGGGCTTCATGTTGTACCACTTGCTGATCTTGTAATTCTTTCATTGCACCTTTCACTGCTTCCCTGACACTATCTTTGACACACTGATGCAGGCCTTGCATGGAGCTGTTGTGTACGTCACTATCAGTAGGCGGGGTGCCAGAATATTCCCAGTCCAGAGTCTCACCTGAAGTTACGTCGTTATCTGTTTTCTTTGGGGGGGAGGGAGGGCCTGGATTAGGATTGACATCTCCACAGACAAGGATGGCAGTGGACACAAAAATCACCAGGATGGCTGTCCACACCCCAAAACAATCTTGCCCACATTCCGGTTCAGTTCGCTGAAATCGGACACTCTGACAACAGAACATGTGGGCAGTCAGAGTAAAAGTGAGAAAGTGCTTTTCCAAGGTACCACATCCTGGCCACAACACCACAATGCCGATGAGATGTTGTTTGACAAAGATTTCTTTCGAAGTATGTCAATTAGCACTGACTGGAACTTGCCTGTGGCTTGTCGGTGCTGTTGGAGACACGATGGCATAGTGTTGGCTTTCCAAACCTCACCGGTGACAACGCTATTTCATTAATTTTGGTTTTTGAGCCTCAGCAGACAAAAACACGTCGCCATCTTGTAAGGGTCGCGTCCTTGACCCCGAGAGAGAGAGAGAGAGAGAGAGAGGCTGATCTGTACTGTGTCATGCACTCTGTTGTTTTACACTGGAGTGCATTGCATACATGTGGGTTGTATGGGGTATGTCATGTTCTGTTGTGTTTCATAATGTTGTATTGTACAGTGTATGCTGTGTCACTTTGTCTTGTGTTGCCTTACGCTGTGTTCATGGGTTTGGTTACATTTGAGTCGTGTTGTGTTATGTTGTAATGTGTTGTGTGACGATGTGTTATGTAAGTTCCTGTGTGCTGCTTTGCGCTGTGGTGTGTTCTGTTACACTGTGTTGTGTTCTTATACTTTGTGTTGAGTTGTGTTTAAATTGTATTACGTTATGTTGCATTGCGTTGCGTTATATTGTATCACCCACCATTGTGTTGTGTTGGGTTGTATTGCATTGTGTTGTGTTTTATCTTTGTGCCTTTAAAGATTCGCTCACGTGTGTTCACTGTTTACTGTCAAACCATTTGTATCTTCTTGCGTTTGAAAAGCACATTGACAGCCGTGCGTTTTTCACCTCTGGGACTGTCTGCTATTTAGGTTCCCTTGCAAAAGATCACTCCTATAAAAATGTGAAGAATCACACATCCCCTTTTCTCTCTTTTTCATGGTCTGTTTGACATAGCTATAAAAAAAAAAAACGAAACAAAAAAAAACAAAAACAAGAAAAAAAAAATCATTCTTTTTTCTGTGGAGGGAACGTATCTGTCATGAATGAGTTACCGGCTATGGCAGTCTATTTGGTCACGGTGATCACGGTAATATGACCCCAGTATCTGGATGTGCATGGAGGGCATTTTTTTTCCAAACGAACAGTAAATAACAAACAAACAGGGTAAAATCCTTGTTTCCTTGTCTGTTCGGTGTGCTCTATGCTGTTATCTGCTAGGTGATTGGGTATCATGAGCAACGTCTATTTGGAGTTATGGGCGTGCGTTGTTTGTTTATTTTTTTGGGTTTTTTTTTTGGTTTGTTTGTTTGTTTTTTGCATTCTTGGTGCAAACGGCACTATACCTTTTTCTTATTTATTGGTTACTGTTTCTGCCTCATTTAAGATCATACTTCTAAAACAAAAAACCCTAAACCCTCAGTAATTGTGCTTTGCTTTCTGTCACCCTGATCAGATACGCTTTTAAGGATTGCAGTGCCGGCTAACATAGGCACGTGTAAACCGTGCCAGCCTAGGGTGGATTTCGGGTGTTTTGCAGTTGTTGACTGTCAGGATAGAACTAGGAGGGTGTTCTTAATGTGGAGTTGGGCCCTCGTGGTGGCAATGGTAGACTCAGTGTCTCGTGTGTTGAGTCTTGTCAGTGGGGCGGTCGGGTGGGCGCTGATTGGTCAATGAGGTTTGTGTTGTGTGATTTCTGTTCACCCCACCTCTGGTTGGTGGGGGGTGGGGAGAGGGGGGGGGGAGTAAGGTCTGGGCTACTCTGTCTGAGTCGCAGCGTGTGAGCTGTTTGTTGTCAAGCAGAGGTGTTTATGCCATTTGGTTTAGACAGGCTTCTGTCTGAGTACTAAGGACTCGTGGACTCATGTCCTTAACTTAGTCTGGTTCGTCGTTTCGTTATGCATCTCCTGGGTTGAGACCAGTGTGCGTTGTTTGTCTTGACTTGAGGTATGTACTTTTGTGCGGGCATTAACTGTTTGTCAGATGAAGTTTTGGGGTGCTAGTTGTGTTAAGTGTTAGTCCTGTGATTTGGTTGTTAATTCAAGGTATGATGGGGACAATAACTGGGAGGCAATTCTATGTGGTAGGTGTGCGTGGTGGTTATTGTTTGTGTGTTTATTGTGATTCAGGGTGTGGGCGATGAATAGGGGTGTGCATTGGGAATCATTATTCTAGACTTGCGTTTTGTTTTTCCCTATCTAGTGAAATGTTGTTTGTATGTCTGGTTGTGAGTGCTGTGTGTGTGAGGCTGACTGCTTAATTGTAGTTAATGGGAGAGGTTTTGTAGTGTGTTTGTATGCATGTGCACGTGTGTATGAGTGAGTGTGGTATGCATGAGTTTAAGCTGGTGGGTTTATGTATGCATGTGTGTTGGGTACATTAAGTTATGGGAGTTGAGGCTTAATGTAGACATTTCCATCCAGTGTGACAATATTCATGATTACTGTTGGTAAACTGTTAAGAGGCTATAATGGCTGTGTCATAATGATAATTGAAATGGCAATGTGTGGTTAAGTATGGCCATTTGAGATGTAGGCAAAATTGTGATAATGCTTCACTTTTGATTCTGGGTTTCTGTACATAATTGTGGTAGAGACTAGGAAAATTTCGTAACATTTTGGAGGATGCCCTAAACATGTTTTGATAAGGGGAAAATAATTATTTATAACTTGGTTTAAATTTTGTTGCAGATATGAGTGTGGTTGGAATTCAACAAGCCGTGTGAAGTTGTTATTGAATTAAGAGGGTGATTGATAGTATAGAGTTGCAAGGGGGTGTTAGAGTTATAATCATACAAATTGCTGGTGTGCCCCCAGGAGGTTTATTGACAGCTATGTTGTATAAAAATAAAACAGTACACAGAGTGGCCAACATGGCTGTGTTATTCCAAAGGGCTAAAATCATGGTACTGGAGAAATTATGTTGTTGTTACTTGGTTGATGCAATCTAACAATTGCCATTTTGTGATTGGTAACAAGCAATGTAAAGTTCTCTCAAGTGATAGCTGGCAGAGACTGGCCACAATGGGATTGTTTTATGTTAAGGTATGTGTGGTCATTGGGGAGTGGGACTGTATTGAAGGTGACGTTTGGTCATGTCCTAGTGTGACCCTGTTCGCCACCAGCTGCAGCCCTTTGTCACCGGCTGCAGCTGCAACCCTTCGCCATTAGCTGCAACCCCTCACTGCCAGCTGCAACCCTTTGTGCCAGCTGCAGCCCTTTGCCACCAGCTGCAGCCCATCACCATCAGCTGCAACCCTTCACTGCCAGCTGCAACCGTTTGCCACAACTGCAATCCTTCTCAGACAGCTGCAGCCTTTGCCGCCAACTGCAGCCCTTTGTCATCAGCTGTCACCCCTTCTCTTCATCTGCGACTCCACTGGTCTCTCCTACTGCGTCACCATCAGGGGTGTTCTGTGTGAGGTCAAGATTCCCCAGTCTGGTGCGACACTAGATTGTGAATTGTGTCTGTGGGCTGCTGTGTGAGCCAGGGATAGTCTGTGCTGTGAGAGCATAACTGACCAGTGTGACAAATCGGCAACTTGTCGTCGCTCTGCCACATAGTCTGCATCATCACATCTTCAGCTTGACAGTCTACATATTGCCGCCACCCTGCAGTTTTTTTTTTTTTTTTTTGCTGTCCCAACCTCTGCACCACTTCAGAGGCAGTGCACCCACACCGCTCATTCCGACACCCCATCCACAGCCATAGCCCGGTCAGGCCCGCCGCAGCCCCGGCACCGACAATCCACAGGGCGGAGTCAATGTCAAGTCATCAAGAGGCAACCCACCGGAGGAGACACTGCACTGCTGCCGAGTCACTTCGGTGGTGTTCAGTGGCGCCTGTTCTGATTTAACATACGCAGGACACCACCTACTAAGCCCCCCCTACTGACGACAATAATTGCTTAGTCGCGGAGCCGGCGTGAGTGAGCTCTCCCCTCTGGAGGGCGCCACCACGTCCGTCCAACGACAGCCCCCATGGACTCGCCGATACCGGTGACCCCGACTGAACCAAACCAAGGCCACAGACGTGGGAGAGGACATCGAAACTGAGGTCACCATGAGAGCAGGGCATGATGGGCCACAGAACTTGGACTTTTTTTTTTTTTTAATGCTGATCGATGATGAGAATGAGGATGATTAAGATGATGCTACGGATTTCCATTTGGTCTGAGACTACATGACAGGGCTGTACTCTACGCTTCCTTTCATAATATATCCCGGCATCAACCAGGCCCGAGAGATACAGGCACCTGCAGTGTTGGTCAGGATATTTGAGCAACACTCTCAGAAACGCATCCATTAAGTGGATGAAACTCGACTGTGTGGTCCCAGTCTTCCCAACTGAGTCCTCAGCAAACTCAACTCTGGGTAGGAGCTGGTCGGGGCAGAAAAAAACCCACATGCCTCTGATGGGATTCGAAACCACGACCTCCCGGCCGGGAGTCCGCGACGCTAACCACTTCGCCATGGCGGCTGGTCCGCCACCCTGCAGTTCAGTTTGCGTCGTCACGTGTAAACAGAATGTAGCGAAATGAAACGTTAAAAAAAAGGACCCTTCACTTTAGACACACACACACACACACACACACACACACACACACACACACACACACACACACACACATATATATATATATATATATATATATATATATATATATATATGAACAATTAAGTAGGGGGGGGGAAAACAAGTGTAGTTTTTAACAGTCTTTCATTATTATAGTAATGACTTTGCAAAGATTTGAAATTAACAACAAGAAAGATAGAAAAAAATATATTAAATAAATGAAAACCCTTCACTAGTTGCATGAGGGAACCATTGCAATCCCCTTCAAAGGCAGATTTACATGTATCGCCTGCTTCTAGACCTTTCATCCACTCGATCAGACTCATCAGGGAGATACGGCTGATTATCAGGGAGACACGGAGACATGGCTGATTATCAGGGAGACACGACTGATTTTGTCTGTGCTCTTGGCGTCAAATAGAGACACATCACAGTCCGTCCGTTGTTCTGTGGTGTTCTCACCACCAAGCATTCAAAGAAGAATCCAACAGCAGCCCCAAAGCAGCCAGCAAAAGGTAGTAAGAATAAAATAAAACGAAAGTGTGGAGAGGTGAAAATTTGCTGAAAAACTAAAAAACATCATGCAAACAGTATAAAAAGTAGGGGACAATCTTTGAGCCTATGCTTGAGGATCTATTTAAGGATGCAAGGGAGATTTTTAAAAAAAATATGGAACAGTCTGAGTGGTCAGCTCTGCTGTTCAATAACCCAAACATTGTCAGCGGCCAGGAATTGTGTAGAACAACCATTACTTGGATCTTCTAAGAGATTTTATATATATATATATATATATATATATATATATATATATATCAAGAATACTGCTAAAACGCCTAATAAAATTCTTAAAGTGCTCAACCCCTTGGGGAGCAACATCTGTTAAAAAATATCCTATTTTAAACATATATATATATATATATATATATATATACTTTTTTTTGAATGACAAACAAAGCTTGCACTTATGTCTTAGATTGTAGAAATAAGGGTATGTGTGTGTGTGATAAGCCTTCATATCTGCAGTGGCAGATAATTCTGCCTAACTGACAGCATGTGCTTGAGTGGGTGAATGGGGGGAATAATAACACTTCTCAAAATGAACCTTCAGTAAGCTTATAGTCTTCGAAGCAGGAGACAATCTCCAATGGGGAGTAAGCTCACTAACATATAACTCCTGGTCTCCCCATTGGAGATTGTCTCCTGCCTTTGAAGCAGGAGACAATCTCCAATGGGGAGGAAGCTCACTAACATATAACTCCTGGTCAGATACAGTATTTCGAACCTGATTGTTTCTCCTCAGTGACCCGGAAAGTGGCAGTTTGCTCCTCTGCCTCTGCCTTTTGGTTCTAAAAGAATGCTATACCTGAAAAAGGCTGGTGTCCAATACCATAGTATGTTTGTTGCGTTTTTCAAAAAAAAACAACCAAAGGTTGCACCTAAGAAGCAAAAGAAAATCATGAAAGAGCAAAACAAGCTACATTTTCTTGTGAAAAGTAGAAAATATAAAAAGATAACGTCTTAAGACACAAGTGCTGAGGGCCAGTTCTTGGAATGAATTCGCAGGGACTAAATTACAATAAACTAATAAATTCCAAGGATAAGTACCGAGCACCATTCCAGCAATTTACAGAGCAGCTTGGAATTGCAATGACTGCAAGAAATATTGAATGATAAACAAAGCTTGCTCTTATGTCTTAGGTTGTAGAAATAGTGGGGGGGGGGGGGGGGGGGGGGGGGGGGTGATAAGCCTTCATATCTGCAGTGGCAGATAATTCTGCCTAACTGACAGTATGTTGCTTGAGTAGGTGAATGGGGAATAATAAATGCTTCTCAAAATAAACCTTCAGTAAGCTTATAGTCCCCGAAGCAGGAGACCATCTCCAATGGGGAGGAAGCTCACTAACATATACTTCTGGTCAGATACCGATATTTCGAAACCTGATTGTTTCTCCTCAGTGTCCATGGGAAAGTGGTAGTTTGGCTTCTCTGCCTTTTCAGTTTTAAAAGAATGCTATACCTGAAAAAGGCTGGTGTGCAATACCAAAGTATGTTTGTTAGGTTTCAAAAAAAACAACCAAAGGTTGCACCTAAGAAGCAAAGGAAAATCATGAAAGAGCAAAACAAGCTACATTTTCTTGTAAAAAGTAGAAAATATAAAAAGATAACGTCTTAAGACACAAGTGCTGAGGGCCAGTTCTTGGAATGAATCCACAAGGGACTAAATTACAATAAACTAATAAATTCCAAGGATAAGTACCGAGCACCATTCCAGCAACTTACAGAGCAGCTT
>JADBJO010002187.1:330000-335526 GCA_016801955.1 Conus betulinus
TTGTGTTGTGCTGTGCTGCATTGTGTTGTGATTGTGTTGTGCTGCATTGTGTGTTGTGCTGTGCTGTGCCGCATTGTGTTGTGCTTTGCTGCATTGTGTTGTGCTGTGCTGCATTGTGTTGTGTGTGTGCTGTGCTGCATTGTGTTGTGCTGTGTTGCATTGTGTTGTGCTGTGCTGCATTGTGTTGTGGTTTATTGCATCGTGCTGCATTGTGTTGTGCTGCATTGTGTTGTGCTGCATGTGTGTTGTGCTGTGCTGTGCTGCATTGTGTTGTGCTGTGCTGCATTGTGTTGTGCTGTGCTGCATTGTGTTGTGTTTTTGCTGTGCTGCATTGTGTTGTGCTGTGCTGCATGTGTGTTGTGCTGTGCTGCATTGTGTTGTGATTTATTGCATCGTGCTGCATTGTGTTGACATGCACTGTAACGTTTTGTGTTGTATGTGCTGCAGTGTGTTGACATGAAGTGTGATGCATTGTGTTAAGTGTGCTGGACTGTGTTGACATGCATTGTGTTGCATTGTGTTGAGTGTGCTATATTGTGTTGACATGCATTGTGTTGCATTGTGTTGAGTGTGCTATATTGTGTTGACAGGCATTGTGTTGCATTATGTTGAGTGTGTTATACTGTGTTGACATGCATTGTCTTGCATTGTGTTGAGTGTGCTATTATTGTGTTGACATGCGTTGTGTTGCATTGTGTTGAGTGTGCTATATTGTGTTGACATGCATTGTGTTGCATTGTGCTGAGTGTGCTATATTGTGTTGACATTAATTATAGTGCACTGTGTTGAGTGTGCTATATTGTGTTGACATTAATTATAGTGCATTGTGTTGAGTGCGCTAAATCGTGTTGACATTAATTATAGTGCACTGTGTTGAGTGTGTATATTGTTTTGACATGCATTGTGCTGCATTGTGTTGAGTGTGCTATATTGTGTTGACATGCATTGTGTTGCATTGTGTTGAGTGTGCTATATTGTGTTGACATGCATGTGTGCATTAGGTTGACATGCATTGTGTTGACATGCATTGTGTTGACATGCATTGTGTTGACATGCATTGTGCTGACATGCATTGTGCTGCATTGTGTTGACATGCATTGTGCTGCATTGTGTTGACATGCATTGTGTGTTGCATTTTGCTAACATGCATTGCATTGTTGCATTGTGTTGACATGCATTGTGTTGCATTGTGCTGACATGCATTGTGTTGCATTGTGTTGACATACATTGTGTTGCATTGTGCTGTAATGCATTGTGCTGCATTGTGTTGACATACATTGTGTTGCATTGCTGACATGCATTGTGTTATATTGTGTTGACATCCATTGTGTTGCATTGTGTTGAGTGTACTATATTGTGTTGACAGGCATTGTGTTGCATTATGTTGAGTGTGCTATATTGTGTTGACATGCATTGTCTTGCATTGTGTTGAGTGTGCTATATTGTGTTGACATGCATTGTGTTGCATTGTGTAGAGTGTGCTATATTGTGTTGACATCCATTGTGTTGCATTGTGTTGAGTGTGCTATATTGTGTTGATATTAATTATAGTGCACTGTGTTGAGTGTGCTATATTGTGTTGACATTAATTATAGTGCATTGTGTTGAGTGCGCTATATCGTGTTGACATTATTATATTATAGTGCACTGTGTTGAGTGTGTATATTGTTTTGACATGCAGTGTGCTGCATTGTGTTGGGTGTGCTATATTGTGTTGACATGCACTGTGTTGCATTGTGTTGAGTGTGCTATATTGTGTTGACATGCATTGTGTTGCATTAGGTTGACATGCATTGTGTTGACATGCATTGTGTTGACATGCATTGTGTTGACATGCATTGTGTTGCATTGTGCATGCTAACATGCATTGTGCTGCATTGTGTTGACATACATTGTGTTGCATTGTGCTGACATGCATTGTGTTGCATTGTGTTGACATGCATTGTGCTGCATTGTGCTGACATGCATTGTGTTGCATTTTGCTAACATGCATTGTGTTGCATTGTGTTGACATACATTGTGTTGCATTGTGCTGACATGCATTGTGCTGCATTGTGTTGACATACATTGTGTTGCATTGTGTTGACATGCATTGTGCTATATTGTGTTGACATGCATTGTGTTGCATTGTGCTGACATACATTGTGCTGCACTGTGTTGAAATGCATTGTGTTGACATGCATTGTGCTGCATTGTGTTGACATGCATTGTCTTGACATGCATTGTGTTGACATGCATTGTGTTGACATGCATTGTGTTGACATGCATTGTGCTGCATTGTGTTGACATGCATTGTGCTGCATTGTGTTGACATGCATTGTGCTGGCATGCATTGTGCATTATTGTGTTGACATGCATTGTGCTATATTGTGTTGACATGCATTGTGCTATATTGTGTTGACATGCATTGTGCTATATTGTGTTGACATGTATTGTGCTGCATTGTGCTGACATGCATTGGGTTGCATTGTGTTGACATGTATTGTGCTACACTGTGTTGACATGCATTCTATTGACATGCATTGTGTTGACATGCATTGTGTTAACATGCATTGTGTGTTGATATGCATCGTGGTGCATTGTGTTGACATGCATTGTGATGCATTGTGTTGACATGCCTTGTGATGCATTGTGTTGACATACATTGTGTTGACATGCATTGTGTTGACATACATTGTGCTGCATTGTGTTGACATGCATTGTGTTGACATGCATTGTGTTGACATGCATTGTGGTGCATTGTGTTGACATGCATTGTGATGCATTGTGTTGACATGCCTTGTGATGCATTGTGTTGACATGCATTGTGTTTACATGCATTGTGTTGACATGGATTGTGTTGCATTGTGTTGACATGCCTTGTGATGCATTGTGTTGTTATGCATTGTGTTAACATGCGTTGTGATGCATTGTGTTGACATGCATTGTGCTGAATTGTGTTGACATGCATTGTGTTGACATGCATTGTGTTGACATGCATTGTGCTGCATTGTGTTGACATGCATTGTGCTGCATTGTGTTGACATGCATTGTGTTGACATGCGTTGTGTTGACATGCATTGTGTTGACATGCATTGTGCTGCATTGTGTTGACATGCATTGTGTTGACATGCATTGTGTTGACATGCATTGTTTTGCATTGTGTTGACATGCATTGTGTGATGCATTGTGTTGACATACATTGTGCTGCATTGTGTTGACATGCATTGTGATGCATTGTGTTGACACGCATTGTGATGCATTGTGTCGACAAGCAATTTGTTGATATACATTCTGCTGCATTGTTTTGACATGCAATTTGTTGACATACATTGTGCTGTATTGTGTTGTCATGAATTGTGATGCATTGTGTTGACATGCATTGTGTTTTGATGCATTTTGTTGACAAGCATTGTGCTGCATTATGTTGACATGCATTTGTGTTGACATGCATTCTGCTGCATTGTGTTGACATGCATTGTGCTGCATTGTGTTGACATGCATTGTGTTGCATTGTGTTGACATGCATTGTGTTGCATTGTGTTGCATTGTGTTGACATGCATTGTGCTGCATTGTGTTGACATGCATTGTGCTGCATTGTGTTGACATGCATTGTGTGTTGCATTGTGTTGACATGCATTGTGTTGCATTGTGTTGTCATGCATTGTGATGTATTGTGTTGACATGCATTGTGTTGCATTGTGTTGACATGCATTGTGATGCATTTGTGTTGACATACATTGTGCTGCATTGTGTTGACATGCATTGTGTGTTGCATTGTGTCTTGACATGCATTGTGCTGCATTTTCTTGACATGCATTGTGTTGTTATGCATTGTGTTGACATGCATTGTGCTGCGTTGTGTTGACATGCATTGTGTTGTTATACATTGTGTTGACATGCATTGTGTTGCATTGTGTTTACATGCATTGTGTTGTTATGCATTGTGTTGACATGCATTGTGCTGCGTTGTGTTGACATGCATTGTGGTGCATTGTGTTGACATGCATTGTGTTGTTATGCATTGTGTTGACATGCATTGTGCTGCGTTGTGTTGACAAGCATTGTACTGCATTGTGTACTGCATTATACGAGCAGAGATGGGTGGCGATCAGTTGTCTGCAAAGGTTCAGAGACCTGTGAAAGCAACAGAACTGCTGCAGCTGAGCAGCGCAGGATGATCAGGAAGACCAGTGTCAACAGATCTCCAGCTGCTGCCACCAAACCCTGTCCGTACTGTGATAAATCTTTCCGGGCGCAGATCGGCCTAACCAGCCATCTACGCACTCACCCTCGATCCCAGGATGACTAGATGGTCTTCGTCGTCTCGATGTACACGAAACTCTGTATACGTCGTGTTGCACTGCGCTGTGTCACGCTGTTATGCCGTTTTCCCCGTCGACAGTGTGTGTTGTGTACGTTGTGGTTACATTGTTCGACTGTGCTGTTTTGTGTTACATTGTTTGGTGTCATGATGTAACACATCATTGTATTTGTAGGCGTTGTATTGTGTTATACTGCCCTGCGTTACATTTTGGTGTCCTGAGTAGTAGATGTCGTGTCGGGGTGTGTGATATTGCGTCATATATTTTCACGCCATGTCGTGTGGTATGTCATGTGGTGTTATGTTGTGTCGTGTCATGTTGTGTTGTGGTACGGTTATCCTGTGTCGTGCTACGTTGTGTGATGTAGTGCTACATGACGTGTCATGTTCCGTCGTGTTACATTTTGTTGTTATATTGTGTTTTCTGTGCCTTGTGGTAGATTATGCCATGGTCTGTTGTCTTGTTGCATGAGTTTCCACGTTTCAGTTTGCTGTAATATATTGTGTTGCGTCTTGTCGTGCCGTGTCGTGTCGT
Organism: Conus betulinus; assembly: GCA_016801955.1. Classification (NCBI taxonomy): domain Eukaryota; kingdom Metazoa; phylum Mollusca; class Gastropoda; order Neogastropoda; family Conidae; genus Conus; species Conus betulinus. The sequence goes on from JADBJO010002187.1 coordinate 334,840, forward strand.
GTCGTGTCGTGTTGTGCTGTGTGTTGTGTGCTGTGTTCTGTGCTGTGCTGTGCTGTGCTGTGCTGTGCCGTACTGGGCTGTGCTATGCTAAACCTTTGTTCCTCCACAGACACACGCATGTGCTCACAAATCAGCGCCTTATCATTAGCATGCTCTATCCTAAACGATTAACATGGCACGTTTAAACGGTGTCATTTTCAGCTATGCGGGTTTACCCAGAACAGAACTAACTTGGATCATCGGAAAACGAGAGATTCAGTCGGATGTGTGTCGTGTGCGAGTCAGAAGCTGGAATCGTAGCCATTAGTAAAGACGGTAATTAAAAGAAGCTGCTGTATCAGGGTTGGTCGTGATGTCACTGGACGATAGTTCCACGCTGTTGATGGCTGAAGGTATCAATACAGGACTGCCAGTAAGTCATGTAACTACACTACACGGCATGACAGCAAAGCGACCATCACTCATACGACAGCGTGCACCAGGCAACACCAGGCAAAGTGCAACAGTGTTGCACTTGATATAGACGGTAGCCCACAGTTGTTGAGATATATTTGTAGGCTGTAGCTATTGATTACAATGAATCTCTCGTGTGTGTGTGTGTGTGTGTGTGTGTGTGTGTGTTGATGAAGACATTCGTTAGATAGAAATGTTTCGCGCGCTTGTCGATAAAGCCTGTGAGTTTATGCC
>JADBJO010002188.1:2500-5000 GCA_016801955.1 Conus betulinus
TCATCTAAACAAGATGGTATCGCATCAGCAAGCAAAATTCAGGAAATAATTTGCAGTTTCGATAGATTCATCTGTACAAGATGGAGTCATAGCAACAAATATAATTCAGGAAATAATTCGGAAGAAAAGACGTAATAGGTGTTTGCAAGGGAGCTAAGGAACTTCCCGGTCAGCCGTGTGTGTGTGTGTGTGTGTGTGTGTGTGTGTGTGTGTGTGTGTGTGTGTGTGTGTGTGTGTGTGTGTGTGTGTGTGTGTGTGTGTGTGTGTGTGTGTGTGTGTGTGTATTTGCCTAAATGTGTACGGCAATTGAAGGCTGTCCTGCCATCCATTCTGTAGGCTACATGAAGGAGAAACAGACAGCCTACGTTCATCCTGTAGGCTACATGAAGGAGAAACCGACAGCCTATGTTCATTCTGTAGGCTACATGCAGGAGAAACAGACAGCCTACGTCCATTCTGTAGGCTACATGCAGGAGAAACAGACAGCCTACGTTCATCCTGTAGGCTACATGCAGGAGAGAAACAGACAGCCTACGTCCATTCTGTAGGCTACATGAAGGAGAAACCGACAGCCTACGTCCATTCTGTAGACTACATGCAGGGGAAACAGACAGCCTACGTCCATTCTGTAGACTACATGCAGGAGAAACAGACAGCATACGTCCATTCTGTAAGCTACATGCAGGAGAAACAGACAGCATACGTCCATTCTGTAGGCTATATGCAGGAGAAACAGACAGCATATGTCCATTCTGTAGGCTATATGCAAGAGAAACAGACAGCCTACGTTCATCCTGTAGGCTACATGAAGGAGAAACAGACAGCCTATGTTCATTCTGTAGGATACATGAAGGAGAAACAAACAGCCTATGTTCATTCTGTAGGATACATGAAGGAGAAACAAACAGCCTATGTTCATTCTGTAGGATACATGAAGGAGAAACAGACAGCCTATGTTCATTCTGTAGGATACATGAAGGAGAAACAGACAACCTATGTTCATTCTGTAGACTGCTACATGAAGGAGAAACAGACAGCCTATGTTCATTCTGTAGACTACATGAAGGAGAAACAGACAGCCTATGTTCATTCTGTAGGCTACATGCAGGAGAAACCGACAGCCTACGTCCATTCTGTAGGCTACATGCAGGAAAAACAGACAGCCTACGTCCATTCTGTAGACTACATGCAGGAGAAACCGACAGCCTACGTCCATTCTGTAGACTACATGCAGGAGAAACAGACAGCCTACGTTCATCTCTGTAGGCTATGCATGCAGGAGAAACAGACAGCCTACGTTATAGTCTTCCAATCCTCGGTTGTCTTTACTATTGACAATGGACTTCCAACATTGAGTTTCATGATGCTGCACAAATTTCCATCCAGATTCATTTTAGCCGCTGCCAACAGCCAAAGAAGTCCTAATGTATGTTCTTTGAAACAGACGCCTATTAGAACGGTTTACAAGCTAGTGGTTATTTATAGGTCTTCTGTTGCAGCTGAACCATCTTTCCAGAGAATGCACAAACCTTCTTTTTTCTTCTGGCATGGCCCGCAGTAATCTTCATCCACCCACACTGTTGCTCCTCCTGATTCAATTCTGCACCTAAACATATAAAGAAGTAAATAAATGTGTACCTGAAATGCCCTTGTCTACAAAGAGAACCCTCTGATATAGAAAAAAAAACCGCACCCTTTTCATATCTGCTAAGAAAACGTCATATCATACTTGCTTAAAATGTGGCAGAGCCTATATTTTGATCGTTTGCCATCATAATGAACCAGATTTTGACCACATTATAACCCGGAACTCACAAGCATTTCCGGTCATCTGGAAAGTGTTATAATTCGACTCGCTACCATTAACATCAAAATAACATCTAATGTACTTAGGGCTTTTATCGGCATACATATCAGTGGGTTAATTCGAGATGACGTCTATGAAGGACTAGTTCCCCAGCCCTCACACACACACACACACACACACACACACACACACACACACACACACACACACACCACACTGCACCTGCACCACCACACCACCATTACCACTCGACGAGGAGTCAAGCACACACAAATTGGAATCTCTTCATTTAATGTGAGATGACCCCAGACCCATCCATCAAGACTAAAAAGAATCAACTTAAACACACAACACACACTACTACTACTACTACTGCTGCTGCTGCTGCTGCTACTACTACTACTACTACTACTACTACTACTACTACTACTACTACTACTACTACTACTACTACTACTACTACTACTACTACTACTACGGTGTTATACTTCATACAACACTAAAAGCCAAGAAGCATGTTTTGATTGAGGATACCAGAAAGCAAAGTATCACACTGGCAGTACTTCTAGATTCATTGGCAAGCCTGTTGAAACAGTAGTGATAGAAACTCTGCAACTTGAATGTCTGAAACACAATTTTTTTTAAAGTCAAAGAACTGTGTATTCGTTCCTTTTACGCCAAAATATAATCTAC
>JADBJO010002188.1:10000-15000 GCA_016801955.1 Conus betulinus
TAATTATGGGACACGGATGATGCCCGATGTTTAAGTTTACCGTTATAGCCGTTACTAACGGCAGTACTCGGCCGATCTTTCTTCATTATAGATCACAGATGATGGCCGATGTTTACCAAAATCGCCCTTACTAACGGTTACACCAGCCCAAGACGATTTTCCTCTTTATGGAATATCTCACGCGTATTTCAGAATAAACTGAGAGTATGTTTACATGCTTTGCATCTTGTTGTATCTGAACTGATAAGCGTATGAACAGTTTAAGTGAAATTTCTTTTTGTCAAGAAATTTCAAATCGATATGAATGACTTTTCTCGAAAACCGCGTGTCATTTCCAGTAAATACACTCATGCAAAAACTCTTTGAGTGTCTCATTTTGAAGTAATTCCCGTATGGAGAATTCATACATTGTACATTTCCGGCGATTCTTCCGTGGTATGTGTCAACGATGTGGTGTGTGTGTGTGTGTGTTGTGTGTGTGTGTGTGTGTGTGTGTGTGTGTGTGTGTGTGTGTGTGTGGTGCGCGTGTGTGCGCGCGCGCGCGCGCGTGTGTGTGTTGTGTGTGTTGCTTGTGTGTGTGTGTGTGTGTGTGTGTGTGTGTGTGTGTGTGTGTGTGTGTGTGTGTTTTTCAGTTTCTTCAGTTTAACGTCCTTCCACTAAAAGTGATATCAGACGATGTGTTGAAGTATGTGAAATGTGCGTATTAACTGTGTGGTAGTTTCTTGATAATGTATGAAAAAACATTTCCTATGATATGAGTTGAGATTGGAGATGGCCAGATAGAGGGACAAAGTGTGGATGTGAGTTTGTGTGTGAGTGCCGCGCGCAGCGAGCGCGTGCGCGCGCGCGTGTGTGTGTGTGTGTGTGTGCCGTGCGCGCGCCCGCGCGCTTTATGCGCGCGTGAGTGTGCGTGCGTGCGTGTGTGTCTGCGCGCGTTTGTATGTAAATGTTTTTAATTTTTCCGGATTTAGGCAAATTACACTTCAAACTGAGTGTAGCTTGTGTGTGTGTGTGTGTGTGTGTGTGTGTGTGTGTGTGTGTGTGTGTGTGTGTGTGTGTGTGTGTGTGTGTGTATGTGTGCGCGCGCGCGCGTGTGTGTGTGTTGCTTGTGTGTTGTGTATGTGTGTGTGTGTGTGTGTGTGTGTGTGTGGTGTGTGTGTGTGGTGTGTGTGTTGCTATTGGGGTTGGTGCAAGGGGGGTACAGGGGAGAGAGAGGAGAAACAGGAAGAAGTGGGTCGAAGTGAGGTGGTGGGGAGGGCGCGTGGGGCGAAGAGCGAGGAAAGCGAATTTTGGTGTGTGCGTTCGGTGGGGGTGAAAGCCAACTCAGTGGGACATGAATTTTAAACGTTGATATTTTCCTTGTGTGTGTGTGTGTGTGTGTGTGTGTGTGTGTGTGTGTGTGTGTTTGTTTGGTGGTTTTTTTTTTTTTTTTTTTTTTTTTTTTTTTTGTAAGCGCTCCTGAGTTTGAACAGAGAGCATGGACCTCAGCAAGTTTGCACTCTGGTGTCGCTCCATGCCAGTGGACTGACAATACTCTGAGATCCCTCTCCGCTGGCTGTGGCCAGCTCGTTTTCGGCCCGTCCTTTCTTTCTCTGGCCAGTTCAGTGGAGGTCCGTTCATGAAAGGCTCGGCTTGCAGGTCTTGACGTGGGAAGCCTCAAGACGTGTCCTTAACGGCGCGGCACACGCCATCTGCAGATAGTGGTTGACACGGAGAGCTGGTGGATCCGCTGTCCATGACCTCCCTGACCTCTTTGCTTGACTTCACGTTATTCCCGATTTGACGCTCAGGATTTTATCTAAGTTCCTGGTATCAAAAGTGTCTGGCAGAGACGGAGCGAATACAAATCGTCATCATCATAATCGTCACTACTGTCATAAGTATCGTTTTTATTGAATTACTATTATCATCATCTGTAGTAGTAGCAGCAGCAGCAGCAGTAGCAGCAGCAGCAGCGGTGTTGTAATAGTAGTAATGTCAGTCTGCTGAATGCGAACGATCACCTTTCATGCTGCGCGATCGATTGTCTCGGTGATCGGCTCTGGCAAAAGCAACATGAGCTTCAGACATCTACAATGATCGGTATTATCATTATTGTTATTATCATCCTTTTTTTTTAAATGTATGATTTATACCATCATCATCATCATCATCATCATCATCATCATCATCATCAATAGTAGCGGTAGTAGTAGCAGCAGCAGCAGCAGCAGCAGCAGTAGTAGTAGTAGTAGTTTTCTGCATTATCATTATTATTTTAAGCCATAATTATTGTCTCCCACGCAGCCTCATTCACATTCCCTAGCCTTTTTGCGCCCAGTTCACAGACATAAGTGACCATCTGTTCGTCCTTCGTATTCGCTGTCTTGATATTGTCTTGCCTGAAGAAGACAAAACATGTCGAAATGCATGTGTTCGTTTTGTGACTTGTTCATTCCTTCGTTTGGCAGCGCAGTAAATCTGCCTTTACTCTTGCTTCGGTGTCCGCGTGCTGTCTCCCGACTTTGAAACCATGCCTCTGGGGGTCGGTTGGCATAGCAGGTAACACGTCCTTTCCAAGGTCTGGAGTTCGATTCCTGGGCCACCCGAGACAGCAAGATTGGGAGAGATTTTCTCTTCGGGGTGACAAACCTTTGCAGACTCCAGTCCCTTCTAATCCGTCGGATGAAACTTTAAACCGAAATCATGTGCGTGATTGCATTGACAATATTGCACGCGCGTGAAATTCCATTGTTGGCTGTATGTTTCAATTTGTTTGTTCCTTTTGGCTGCTCAGTACTTCTATTGTTGGCTGTATGTTTCAATTTCCGCCCGCAGCCATCCCGCTTGGAAATCAGCTGGGCGGAAGAAATCAAGCCCAGGGGCTCAAATTGTCCGGTTTGAGACACTCCGGGCGGCAGCGTCAGTGACTTACAGTATGTTGTCCAGAGGACAGGGTGTGGGCTGAGGGTGTGGGGACGGGGGTGGGGGGTGGGAGTTGTAGAGGGAAATGACAACGAAAAGTGCTTCAGCGGGACAGAATCTACGTTTTTGTACTGCAACGGACGCACACAACACACACACACACACACACACACACACACACACACACACACACACACACACACGCACGCACGCACGCACGCACGCACGCAAGCACGCACGCACACACACACACCACACACACACACACTGACACACACAGACAAATACACGGACAAATGCGCACACACACTCATACACACCACACCACCACCCACCACCACAGAGAGAGAGAGAGAGAGAGAGAGAGAGAGAGAGAGAGCTGCTAAAGTCAAGAGAGACAAACCTTATCCAACGGAGGAATAAGAACAAAGAATAAGCACAAGGTAACAGTGTAAACAAGTGTGTGGAGGACATGTCAGACACAGCCAACCTTATGTCATCCGATGGGTGGAAGGGACAATGGAGGCGGTGGTGGAGGCGGACCCGGAAGAGAGAAGTGGGGAGGTGTTTGGGGGAGGGAGGGGGGGGGGGGAGGGGAGGGGCGGCAGGATGGAAATGGCGGATACAGGATGGAGGTTGAGGAGTCCAGGTGGCATTGTGATTTTTGCCTGAAAGGTGGGAAACTGGTGTCTTTCGGAGAAACGGAATTCCAAAGGACATACATAATAATATAATGCAGGAGAGTGTGGTGTGTGATTGTGCTTGGTTTTACTCTGTTATAGGCTGTTTTACGTATGTGTTTATAGCATTCACCTGACCAGTGAGGATGTTGTGGATGTGCGTGTGGATTGAACAAATACAAGACCTAAACCGAATAACGGAATAGCAGAGGAATGCCAGAAACAGGTTTGAAACCCTTCAGCCTTGGACGACTGTAGAATGTGAAAGGTAATGAGGTAAAACAAAAGAGAGACTGATGAACGCATCTTAACTCACTTCTAAGGATACCTTACCAGGAGAACCGAGTGCCCTTCGAGGCACGATGCTTCTTTCTTGACCATAAATACGATTCCCCTCGAAGGGAACAACACACACAGGTGCAGGAAAACTCTCCCATCCTGAAGAACACCAATGTCCTCGCCTTCCTGGACACATGTTTCGGCACACTGGCTCCTCATCAGCAGTTTGACATGTGATGGTAGCATGCTGCGGCCATTGGAGACCCAGCAACTACAGACATCAAGGAGAATGAGGCTGGGAATGTTAGTTTTTTTAACATGCTTCTCTTTGATATTTCTCTTTAGACCATCTGTAATGAGGTTAACAACAAAAAGGGCCTTAACAGTGCCAGCTTTTAAGAATAAGCCCTTGCTGGTTTTCTTTGAGGTTATTCAAGATGACCCAGCGCGCGAATATTGGACCAGAACAAGCACCATTGTACATTGCCGGAGTGACTCGGCAGCAGTGCAGCGTCTCTTCTGGTGGGTTGTCACCTAACAACTTGACACAGACTGCTCCCTGTTGACTGCCGGTGCAAGGGTTATAGCGACATGGGTCGGGCTGTGGCTGCGGACGACAAGTCGGAATGAGCGGCGTAGGTGCTATTCCACTGAGGTGGCACAGAAGATGGGACAGCATGAAATGATATAATAAGTAAATAAAAAAAAGATAAATTAACAAATCAATCGATCAATCAATCAATCAATCATCAATCAATCAATCAGTCAATGCAATTTATAAGCACAGTATTTCGTCTTGAAGTGAATAACATCTTGGATCTTGGGTTTTGAAATATGAGTATCAGTAAACGCTTTGCTCAAAAGGATAATTTCGGTTATGGAAACCTTTCCTTTTTTTTCAACGAAAGCAGGCTGCTGACCTTTGAAGGATGCACGTGCCGATTCAGCCAGCTTGGTGGACGCTCGGAACACTGGTGACCACTGCTTGACCATCCGTTTGATCAGGCGAAAGGCGTGAAGGGGGTTCTCCATCATGGAGACATTCTTCACGTATTTTCCAGTTCACTCTCTTCAGCTTTGCTATTTTCCTGCAGCGTGAAAGAAAAAGAACTGGAAATGCATTTAATGAAAACGTTG
>JADBJO010002188.1:24223-39223 GCA_016801955.1 Conus betulinus
TTTCTCGTCCCTCTACTGCCCCCTATCTCTTTCTTTCTGTGGTTTCTATGTCCCTCTACTTGTGTCCCCCTATGTCTCTTTGTCGTTCTTGTTTCTCTGGCTCACTCTACCCCCCCTCTTTTGCTTTGTTTGTGTCTTGTGCCCTCTAATGCCCCTCTATTCTTTTGTTTCTTGATTCTCTGTCCCTTACATGTTGCTCACTCTCGTGACTCTTCTCTTTGGTGCTCTTCCCTTACTGTCCCCTTCTTTCTTTGTCGCTCTCGTCCCTCTACTGCCCCCTCTCTCTTTGTTCTTTTGTTTATCGGTCCTTACTCCCCCCTCTTTCTTTCTTTGTTTCCTGTCCCTATAATGCCCCCGCTCTATTTGTTTCTTTTGCTTTCTCTGTCCCTCTACTGTCACTATCCCTCTCTCTCGTCTCTTTGTTTCTTCTGTCCCTTACTGCCCAACTCTCTTTCTTGTTTCTCAGTCCCTCTACTGCCACCCTCTCTTCTTTGTAGTCGTTGTTTCTCTGTCAATCTGCTGCCCCCGCCTCTCGTTCTTTCTTTGTTTCTCTGTCTTCTACTGCCCCATTCTTTCTGTCTGTTTCTCTTGTCGCTCTACTGCACCTATCTTCTGTTTCATTTGTCTCGTCTGTGCTCTATGCCCCCTCGTATATTTCGTTCTTTATTTATATGTCCCCGCTACTGCCCCCTATCTCTACTTTCTTCTTTGTTTCTCGTCCTGCTAACTGAAACTCTCTCTTTCTTCTTTGTTTCTCTGGTCCATATAAGAACTCTGTCTATTTATTTCTTTGTTTTTCTGGCCCTCTATGAACACTCTCTTTCTTCTTTGTTTCTTGTCCCTCTTATGCCCTCTCTCTTTCTTTATTTGTTTCTCGGGCCCTGTATTACCCCACTTCTATCTTTGGTTCTTTGTTTCTCTGTCGCCTTCTACTGACACCCTCTCTACTTTCTTTCTTTGTTTCTGCTGTCCCTTTATTGCAAACTCGCGTTCTTCTCTTTGTTTCTCTGTCCGCTCCATACTGCCCCATCTCTCGTTCCTTTCTTTGTTTCTCTGTCCCTTTGATTGCCATCTTTCTTTCTTGCTTTTCTTTGTTTTTCTGTCGTCCCTCTACTGCCCTCTCTTCTCTTTCTTTATTTGTTTCTAGTCCCTTTATTACTGCCCCCTCTCTCTTTCTTTCTATGTTTCTCTGTCCCTTTATTGCCCCTCTCTCTTTCTGTTCTTTGTTTTCTGTCCCTCTAACTGCCCCCTCTCTTTCTTTCTTTGTTGTATCTGTACTATACTCCCCCTCTCTCTCTTTTCTTTGTCTGTTCTCTCTGTGCTACTGACCCCTCTCTTCTCTCTTTCTTGTTCTCTGTAACCTCTACTGCCCCCTCTTTCTTTCTTTGTTCTTTGTCCCTCTACTTGCCCCTCTCTCTCTCTTTGTTTCTATTGTCCACTGTCACATCTCGCCTCTCTCTCTTTCTTTCTTGTTTCTCTGTCCCTCCTCTTACCTGGCCCTCTCTTTCTCTCTCTCTCTGCCCTTCGCAGCTCTTCTCCTCTCTCTCTTCTCTCTTCTTGTTTCTCTGTCCCTCTATGCCTCCCTGTCTCTCTCTCTCTTTGTTTCTCTGTCCCTCTACTGCTCTCTCTATCTTTCTTTCTTTGTGCTCTGTCCCTCTACTGCCCCCTCTTCTCTCTCTGTAGTTCTTTGTTTCTCTGTCTCGAGTCTTCTGCATCCCGCCCCAGCCTCTCTCTTCACTTTCTTTGTTTCTCGGTCCTCCTACTGCCTCTCTCTCTAACTTTGTTTCTCTTCTATACTACCCTCTCTGTCTCTATCAGCTATCTGTTCTCTGGCTAAAGCCCCCTCTCTCTCTCTCTCTTCTTTGTTGTCTTGCCCTCTACTGCCCCCCTCTCTTTCTTCTGCTTATGTTTCTTTGTCCTATACTGCCCATCTCTCTTCTTGTCTGTAAATGTACTGCGCCTTCTCTCTTCTTGTTTCTCTGTCCCTACATGCCACCTCTTCTCGCTATCTCTCTCTAGTCGCTTATCATCTTGGTTTCTGTTCCCTCTAATGCTCACTGTCTCTTCTTACTCTTTGTTTCTATGTCCCTTACTGCTCCCTCTCTTCTTCTTTGTTTCTCTGTCACTCTAGCTTGCACCTCTCTGCTCTCCTATTCTTTGGTTCTCGCGCGTCTACTGCCCAGCTCCCCCGCTCTCTCTTTCACTTTCTTTTGTCTCTGTCCGTCTTAACTGCCCTCTTCTATAACTTTCTATCTCTCTCTCTGGTTTGTTCCTTGTTCTATCTAGTCAGCCCCCCAGAACTCTCTCTTCCACTAAGACCCCCTCCCCCGGTTGGTCCCTTCTTATTAATTTTCTTGTTTGCCCACTCACACATATTTTTTCCCTGCATTGTATACATAAATGAAAATTCCTTGGGACCATAAACTAGGCACACAAGTTGCCACACACAGACCCACACCACACACAACACGTACGCATCACACAGAGACAGCAACACACGACAGACACACACACAGGTCGCAACACGACACGACCACAGAACGCACACACACACACACACCACACAACGCACAACACACACACGTATTACACAAATGCACACCACACAAGACCAAACAGCAGCACACACACACATACAAGGGCGCGCGCGCGCAGGAGCTCCGGCAGCGCACAAACTACACACAACACACAACACCCACACACAGATCAAGCACCACAAACAGCACGACACACACCACACACTCACCACCACCGAGACAAGCACACATAAGAACAACCCCCACGCGCGCCCCCCTCGCACCCACCTCCTCCTCCCCCCCCCCCGCCCCCGCCCACCCCCCCCCCCCCCCCCTTCTCACCCTCACCCTCCCCCCACCTCCCCCCCGTCCCACCAAGCAAAAACCATCTTACTTTCAAAACACCAATGGAATCCCCTCAGCCTCGAAGGCACAGAGAGCCAGAGACGCTACCCTCGGAAACTTCTCCAGGGAGAGTTGCGCTCTCCACTACGGGCAAGGTCGTTCATCTTAGGACACGAGGAACTACAAACTCCCCTTCTCAAAGCTGACCCCCCACACGCAACGGCGAGGGACGAGGAAGGATGTGACCGCAAGGATGATGAGTGGTGTTGGTTGACGGACACCGACGAGGGAATGGAGGGCGGCCCTCCGCCGCAATGCACCGAGTAATGGCCGGCATCACGGAGCGGAAGGAAGACTGAACCGTGGGACCCACGGTGCGGCTTGGTGCTGGCTCCGCCGAGTCTCAAGGAGGTTTCCTGGAAATGTCGCCACCACTGTTGGTTCTGGGATCCAGGAAAACCTGAAATAAAAGGACAACAGCAAGGTGCTTGGGTGACGCTGGTTCCATCGTCCACAACCCCCCCCGCGCCCCCCGCCCCCCCCCCCCCCCCACCCCCCCCCCCCCCAACCCACTACGCAAATGGAGAGGTCAGAGGTTCTGGAGCGAACGAGTTGCGGTTGTATGATGAACTCTGATATTCCACTTGTGCAGAGTGGGTGTTTGGTGAGAGTAGGTGTGTGTCGATGTGTGTGGAGTTCGGGGGGGGAGAGGGTAGTATGAAAGGAGTGGAGATGAGAAGAAGGGGGGACGGAGCGGGAAGAGGGGTGGTTTTGTGCCGCGGAATGGTGGTATGGAGGGTGGTGGGGGAGGAGGGGGGGGGGGAGAAAGGAGGGGGCGGGGTGAGAGGTGGAGTTGGGAGGTGAGTGGGTGGAGTGTGGTGGTGAGAGTGGGAGGTGGTGTAGAGTGTTGTGAGTGTGTGTGTGATGGGTGAGAGAAGGTGTGGTGTGTTGAGAGCGTGGTGTGTGAAAGAGGAGGAGAGGTAGCGGTTTGATGAGAGTGTGGGACTGAGCAGGTGGCGTTAGCGCGAGCGCTGAGGCCTGATGTGTTTGTGTGGAGAGTGTTGGTGTGTGTGGATGTGTAGAGTGCGTGCGGTGAGTGCGACGGAGCGCGCGCGCGTGTGTGGCGTGTATGAAGTGTGGTGAGTGTGGTGATTCGTTGGTTGTGGTGTGTAGTGTGTGTGGTGCGTGTGTGTGTGTTCGGGTGTGTGGTGCTGTGGGTGTGTGTGTGTGTGTGGTGTTTTTGGGTGATGTGGTGTGTGTGTGAGATTGACAAGTGGATAGCTTGACCGATTTTTTTTTCATGGATTCGATGACTTCCTTCAGATCGGTTGGCAATGGTTAGAAAAAGTGTTTAAGACAAAACACATTTCCAGATTGCTAGATGGTTTCTTTTTGTTTGTTTGTTTGTTTTGTAACAATCACCAAAGTACACCGAAGATGAAGAACATCATAGTTTTCCACGAAAATCACGCATTTGTAGTAATTGTAAAATGAGTGCGACCGAAGAGGCGAGTTTCTTTTCGATATAGAATGTCCAGACATTCAGTCCTTCAGAATCAGTTTATTCCCAGAACTAATTGAAAACAAAGTTATGTTTCATTTTCATGTTTCACCTATTCAAAGTAACGTGTCTGACCTCGGCAAACTCACATAAGGTGGGAAAGGTAAAGTGATATAATTATAATTGTGTTCCTACTTTATAGTACCATCACCAAATGTTTTAATTACATAAATACACTTACCGTTTTATATTGCTATTATTCATTCCATCATCAAACCTAATTTCTGGTCCTTATTTCAGACAATCACCAAAATGTTATAAATATGTTATTTCACTTACCGTTAATGTATTTCATTTATTCACTTCAATCATCACAAACCGGAGAATGCCGATCAAAAATTATGATTTGAATTCGGTTACAAACACAAACCTGTGTTACTCCGTCTATCACCCATCCCTTCACGGGGATACACCAAAATCCCATTTAAAAAAAATTTTGTATAACTGACGAATTAGTTTATTGTCGACTAAATGATCAGCAGATGACTTGCTGCTCCTTTGGCATTCTAAAAGAATCGTACCTCTTTTTTTCCCATGAACTACTTTGTCACTTACAGATATGGGAAAAGGCGCCTTTGATGCCATCACTAAAACACAGAACGTTTGCATCAAGTGAAAAAAAAAAGTTTGTCTGTATTTCATAATGTCTGACATTTCTATTTTTAGTGCTTCGTACGCTTGAATATTTTCCCTCTGGGCAGTCACCGAAAAAGAGTAAAAAAGCCCCGCATTTTGTACAGGAAATGTAAAAGTAGACCTACCTTGTGAGCAAGAGCGACGACGTTTTCAAACACAAATATCCCCAAAGAAGTAGTAACTGGGATTTTCAGAGCTGCAGAACTTGGAAGCAAAGCGTGAGAACTCTCTTCCGTAGTCTACTTTGTTTTTTTTCCCCTATAAAGAAGAGTTTTCCAGAGACGTGTTCACGTGCTCGGCACAAACACAATGAGGATGAAATCAGACACAAACTGCGATGGCTCGCACAAGCAGTGCCTGGAAAGTTCTCACGTGTGTTCGGTCTTGCCATTGGGGGTGGGTTGGGTATGACGTCGGTCAACGTGGCTTTTGGAGTGGAGCTAGAGAGCGGATGGCACACACACACACACAACACACACACGGGCGTTCACGCACGCACCGCACGCACACAACAACACACACACACACACACACACCCACACCACACTCTCTCTCGTCCTCTCTCTCTCCTCTCTCTCTCACACACACACACACACCCCACACACACACACACAGACATACCACACTGATCCGCTTTCTTTGTGAGTCGTAATCATCGTATCGATCTCAACACGGCAGGCCTGAACTGTAGGGAGCAGAGAGATAGGGTGTGGGGTGGACGAGGGAGGAGGAGAGAGGGGAGGAGGAGAGGAGGCTAGGGAATCCAAACCGATGATGGCAAACGTCCTTTGGGACTACCAGGTAATGACAGGTAGCGACAGGTCGCCCTATCCCTGTCTGACTTGATGGCATTTGTCCTGTCGAATCACTGAGCCTTACGGGAGTGCCAGAAACATTGGGGGAAACCGTTTTTTTTTCCTGCGGCTCCGTCGGCTGTAGGGGACAGTAGCGGGCCCGGGCATGGTTCTGACCCCGCTCTCTGTGTTGTCTCTGTGTCTTCTGTCTGTCTGTCTGTCTGTCTGTCTATCTTATTCTCTCTCCTCTTCTCCCTCCCTCTCTCCCACCCACCTCCTCTCTCCCTCACTCTATCCCCTCTCTCTTACACGAACAATCTCTCTCGACCTCCCTCACCTTCTTCTCTTCTCCCTGCTCTCTCTCTCCTCTCGCTCTCTCTGTCTCTCTCTCCCCCTCTCTGCGTCCCCCTCTCCCCCCCTCTCTTTTCCTATCTCTCCCTCCTCTCTCCCCCCCCCCCGTCTCCCCCTCTCTCCTCCCATCTCTCTCTCTCGCCCTCCCCTCCTCTTTTCTCTCCCGCCGCCTTACCCTTCGCACTCTCTCTCTCTCTCTCTCTCTCTCTCTCTCTCTCTCTCAATTCAAGGTGTTTTTCCCTTTTCTTTCACACTTGAAGTAGAGAAAGTGAGGGTAAATGGGGAAAAAGTAGCGACGTCAGATGTGGTGTGAGGCAGGGGGAACGGGAGCAGAGTGGTGGGAAATCGGATATGAAGAGACGGATACCATTGTCCTAGATCAAATGAAAAATGCCCCTTGTATGCATTCATTTTCTTCTCTTTGTCCTACTGTTTGCCTTCATTGTTTATGTCATTACGCCTGCCTTTTTTTTTCCGATTTAACATTTGCTTCATTTCTTCACTCATCGTATTTGTGAGAAAGCTGACAAAAACATGCACTTAAAAAACAAAGTTTTGACGACGATTTTCAAATGAATATACTCTCTACTGACACAGGAACAGAAATGGCTTAGTTAGACGCCCATCTCTCATTATCACTGGGCGCAGGGACAAAGTCATTTTGTCATATTTTGTTGACGTAGCCCCACGCCAAGTGAATGCAGTGTCACAATACTCCGTCCTGGTCAAATGCTACCGAAACAATCCACAGCGCGAGAAAGGCAAAAATGTCCAACAATGGCCCGTGAAGGAACCGGGAGTGTGAGGCTCACACAACCACTGCAAACTCCACTGCAAAGAGCTGGCTTGACTGCTCTGTCACTCTTGAGAAAACGACGATTTTGGTGGCACGGGCGCAAGACTTGCAAGCAGCCTGGCTGTCGATGTGAATATCCAAAGCAGGTCGGGTTATAAATGCGTGAGACAGGATATCCCTGGCTTATCCATACAATCTTTCATGCCCATCATACAGCAGTGGTATTTGATGGCCGTGTCTGGCGAGCTATGGGCTTCATGTTGTGTGGGAAGGTTTCAAACGATCACACAAGGTCCGTCTTTGCTTTCAGTCAGTTTTAAACATGTGTACCATTGATGTGGTAAAGGAGCAGAATTATTCTTTTCGTTTGCTCTTATTCTCCCTGGTGTTATAGAATTCTTGATAGTGCCGTTTTTAACAAACATTGCAGACGAGGTGATTGTTCCACTGCACTCGAACACCCCCCCCCCAAACACATACACACACCACCACAAACACACCACGACAAAAGACAAAAAAACAAACACACACACACACACACACACACACACACACACACACACACACACACACACAGACCACACACACCACCACCCCACCACCACACACCACCACCACCACCACCATACCACAACACAAACACAATACAGAAACAACACACACACACACACACACACACACACACACACACACGAACCACACACACACACACACACACACACACACACACACACCACACTACAAACACACACTACACACACACACACCCACACACCACACACACACACACACACACACACACACACACACACACACACACACACACACACACCACACACCACTCACTCACTCACGCACTCACAACACGCACACACACACACACACACACACACCACACACCACACACACACACACACACACACACACCACACACATACACACCACCACCACCACCACCACCGCCGCCGCCGCCGCCCACCACCACCACCGCCACAACAACAAACAACACAACGCAACACAACACAACACACACAGACACACACCACACATCACACCACACCACGCACGCACGCACGCTCGCTCACTCGCTGCTCTGCTCTCTCTCTCTCTCCCTCTCTCTCTCTCTCTCTCTCTCTCTCTCACACACACACACACCACACACACACACACACACACACACACGTTCTGCAACATTGTTGTTGTTGTTGTTATTTAAAGCTGCGCTCAACCGTCGCGGGCAGAGAACCCACAAAGACGTTGTTGCTGTTGTAGTCCGCCAGGCCTTTTTCTTCTGCAGTCAACAGTAACGTTTCAATGCCAGAGAGGGACAATGAAACAAACTGCAGCACAACTGAGAACAAAGCAGAAAAGCAAACAGAACACAGACGTGGTGCAAGCAATCTGTGTCTGCCGTTCGTCACGTCTGAAGAACACATGTTTTTTGTTGAAAATGCTCTTCATCTTATTTTTTTTTTTTTTTTTTTTTTTTTGGTTTGGTTTTTGTTTGTTTGTTGTTTCTGTTTTGTACCACATAAGTGTTACTTGGTACTTAATTCGGGAGATCGTTTGTGCAGAAAAAAAAACCTATGTGTTATTAGTAACAAAACCATCATAAGATCATAATGACGCCGAATCATGCAAAAAAAGATACGAGATACATGAACATAAATCATTAATACGTGTCAGAAAAAGACAAAACAGTACAACAAAATAACATGACTTTGTTCCAAAACAGGGAAAAATCCAAAAAACAAGAGGAAAAAGAAAGAGAGAAAGAAGAAGAATAAGAGGAGGAGGAGGAGGAGGAGAGAGGGGAAGAGCAGAGTAGGAAGGAGGATCGGAGGAAACAGAGGAGATGAAGGAGGCAGGAGGAGGAGGAGGAGGAGGAGACAGAAGGAAGAAGAGGAAGAAGAAGAAAGAAGAAAGAGGAAACAGGAAAGAGAAGAGGAGAAAAGAAAAGAAGGGAGAAGAGAAGAAGGAAGGACTGGAGGAGGAGGCAGAGGAGAGGAGGAAGGACAGGAGAGCAGGAGAAAAAGAAGAAGAGAAAGAAGAAGAGAACAACAAAGAAACAAGAATGAAGAATAAAGTCAGGAGGAAGAGGAGGAGAAAGAGAGAAGAAGAAGAGAAAGAACCGAGAAGAAGAAATAGAAGAAGTGAAGAAGAAGAAAGCACAACAGGAGACTAAAGAGGAGAGAGGTTTCAAGAAGGATCACAAAGAAATAAAGATGAAAGATAAAGTACAAGGATAGGTCACACAGAAGATCACGACGTAAGGCACAGAAGAAGAAATGTCAAACAGAAGAAGTGATAGGTCACACGCCCATGATCAAACTACCACAGTGATAGGTCACAAGATCAAACTAAAGTAGAGTGTGCACATGTAGCCCATCATCATGTCACACATTTGCCACGGATAGGTCATAGCCCATATCAAAAAAAAAAGTGATAGGTACAGCCATGATCACTAGACTAAATCAAGATATGGTACAGCCCATGATCAAACATAAAGCAGCAGTGATAGGTCACAGCCGCAACCCACAACATACAGCCGCGGTGAATAGGTCACAGCCTGTGATCAAACATAAAGTACAGTGATAGGTCACCAAAAGCCATGATCAAACGTACAGCCCATGATCAAACATAAAGCACAGTGATAGGTCACACAGCCAAATGATCAAACATAAAGCACAGTGATAGGTCACAGCCCCATAATCAAACATAAAGCACAGTGATAGGTCACAGCCCATCATCATCAAACATAAAGCACAGTGATAGGTCACAGCCCATAATCAAACATAAAGCACAGTGATAGGTCACAGCCCATCATCAAACATAAAGCACAGTGATAGGTCACAGCCCATGATCAAACATAAAGCACAGTGATAGGTCACAGCCCCATGATCAAACATAAGCACAGTGATAGGTCACAGCCCGTGATCAAACATAAAGCACAGTGATAGGTCACAGCCCCATGATCAAACATAAAGCACAGTGATAGGTCACAGCCCGTGATCAAACATAAAGCACAGTGATAGGTCACACCCCTATCAAAACAAAAGCACAGTGATAGGTCACAGCCCATAATCAAACATAAAGCACAGTGATAGGTCCACACCCTATCATTAAACATAAAGCACAGTGATAGGTCACAGCCCATGATCAAACATAAAGCACAGTGATAGGTCACAGCCCGTGATCATCAAACATAAAGCACAGTGATAGGTCACACAGCCCGTGATCAAACATAAAGCACAGTGATAGGTCACACAGCCCATGATCAAACATAAAGCACAGTGATAGGTCACAGCCCCATAATCAAACATAAAGCACAGTGATAGGTCACACAGCCCATGATCAAACATAAGCACACAGTGATAGGTCACAGCCCCATAATCAAACATAAAGCACAGTGATAGGTCACACCCCGATCATCAAACATAAAGCACAGTGATAGGTCACAGCCCATAATCAAACATAAAGCACAGTGATAGGTCACACCCTATCATTAAACATAAGCACACAGTGATAGGTCACAGCCCCGTGATCAAACATAAAGCACAGTGATAGGTCACAGCCCCATGATCAAACATAAAGCACAGTGATAGGTCACACACCCTATCATAAACATAAGCACAGTGATAGGTCACAGCCCGTGATCAAACATAAAAGCACAGTGATAGGTCACAGCCCCATGATCAAAACATAAAGCACAGTGATAGGTCCACACAGCCCATGATCAAACACAGAAAGCACAGTGACAGGTCACACCCTGTCATCAAACAGAAAGCACAGTGACAGGTCACCAACCCTACCATCAAACAGAAAGCACAGTGACAGGTCACAAACCCTGTCATCAAACAGAAAGCACAGTGACAGGTCACACCCTACCATCAAACAGAAAGCACAGTGACAGGTCACACACCCTACCATCAAACAGAAAGCACAGTGACAGGTCACACCCTGTCATCAAACAGAAAGCACAGTGACAGGTCACACCCTACCATCAAACAGAAAGCACAGTGACAGGTCACACCCTGTCATCAAACAGAAAAGCACAGTGACAGGTCACACCCTGTCATCAAACAGAAAGCACAGTGACAGGTCACACCCTACCATCAAACAGAAAGCACAGTGACAGGTCACACCCTCTCATCAAACAGAAAGCACAGTGACAGGTCACACCCTACCATCAAACAGAAAGCACAGTGACAGGTCACACCCTACCATCAAACAGAAAAAGCACAGTGACAGGTCACACCCTACCATCAAACAGAAAGCACAGTGACAGGTCACACCCTATCATCAAACAGAAAGCACAGTGACAGGTCACCACCCTATCATCAAACAGAAAGCACAGTGACAGGTCACACCCTACCATCAAACAGAAAGCACAGTGACAGGTCACACCCCTATCATCAAACAGAAAGCACAGTGACAGGTCACACCTACCATCAAACAGAAAGCAGAGCAGAGACAGGTCACACCCTGTCATCAAACAGAAAGCACAAGTAAATGTACGTTGACTCACTGAGACAGGCGAAGGAGGAAAAGCAGGTTTTGCCGCATGCTAACAACAACAATGGTCCCCCCCACACACACACACACACAGTTTTGTGTCTTCCTTTCTTCTGACTTCCAGTCTAACAGTGATTTCACTTCAGTAGTGTCTTTAACTCACTTTTTCTCTCTCTCTCTCTCTCTCTCTTACATTCCACTGCTTCTATCATTTGCTGAAGTCTGCGTTGCCAGTACATCTGTACTGGTTACGTTCAATCGTTTCAGGCAGGCTCTCGGGAAAAACTCTGCAACATCAGCAGCTGAAAAAAACTATACACGCAGAACACGTTACGGGTGAAATCGGTTTTATCAGCTTCACGTTGATGGCACGACCAATTCCACACATCAAGTGTGGGCAGAAGACAGCTGACGCACTTTCCTCACACCTGCAGGAAACCACACTCCACCTTTTTTTTTTTCCATCTTTCTTTCGACTCGTGGACACGCCTGCCCTTTGCTGACCATTATCAACCAAAGGCGAAAACAATCCAGCGCTTTGCGCGATCAATACGTTCTGGCCCAGTGGGGGTCTGTGACTTCCGTTCCCCAGGCGACAGGCACAAGTCTGGAACTGCCGTAGCCTCCCAGCCTCTGCCATGTATTAATCATGTCCTCTCTTCAACGTTCTCGGCGCTAATTGTTCGGCGGTCCCGGTCCTGGCTGGCTAAAGTCCCTGGCTAATAGCCTACCCTCCCTTCCACACAACCCCCCCCCCCCCCCCCCCCCCCCCCCCCCCCCCCCCCCCCCCCCCCCCCCCCCCCCGGCAGACAAACAAGGTTGACAGGTGCATGAACAAAGACCTCTCCCTCGTGTTGGACCTCGTTCCAGGGCGCTGACGTGTATTTCAGCTGATTTTGCTGAGCTGCTCGGAGTACTCAGTACTCAGACAGAGTAGCTGACTGGCTGCGCTGGGCTGCCTAGACTACTCAGTAACAGTCAAAAACGCCGTTAGACGTTATGCATGAGCGAGCTGAGTCTATGAGACGGCGCACAAACGAGATTGTGCTGCTTATAAAAGCGGGTCGGTTGTTTAAGTTCGAGACTCACAGAGAGATGGATGGTTTGGTCAGAGGCTCAGCAACAGCCAGTTCAGTAGGTGAGACAGGGCTAAGTTCTCAGCCAGAGTCGTTCGTCGTTAAATACTTTACTTACTTAGATGCTCCCTCCCGCGTCTTGCGACGCATGAGGCAGTCAAGGCGCTCCACTGTGCACGGTCCTCAGCCAGTTTGCTAATGTCACACCATCCTCTGTCAACGAGTCTGAGGTCTCTCTCACACTGTCTGTCGCCAGCTCATCCTGGGTTGTCCTCGTTTTCTCTGGCCTGCTGGGGGTCCTTTTAATGGCCTGGTTTGCAAGACTTGATGAGAGTAATCTCAAGACATGACCCAGCCGGGTGGAGGCGCCGTCTGCAGACGATGGTTGAGACGTGGAGCTGTTTGAACCTCTCCCTGACGTCTAAATACTTAATGGAAAAATAAACAAACAGTTCATGGACATCAGGGGTGGAGTTTTGGATTTTAGGGAGGCAGTGGGGGAGGCTTTCGACCATTATCACCCTCCTTCAATCCCCTGGCATGAATCTGAAAGATAAAAATGAAAATGTCAGAAACGAAAGAAATCAGGAAACTGTGGAACGCTACAGGGTAAGCTGCGTCACAACAGGAAACATCCACACCAACCCTCCCTCCTTCAATGCTGATCAACTTTTTTTGGAGAGCTCCCTCACGCCGGCTCCGCGACTAAGCAATTATTATCGTCAGTAGGGGGGCTTAGCAGGTGGTGTCCTGCGTATGTTGGATCAGAACAGGCGCCACTGAACACCACAGTGCAGTGCCTCCTCCGGGGGGTTGCCTCTTGACTTGACATTGACTACTCCTTGTGTATTGCCCGGTGCCGGGGCTGTGGCTGAGAAACGAGGGGCTGGAATGAGCGGCGTGGGTGCACAGGCACTGAGGTGGCACTGAAGATGGGACGGGAAAAAAAAATTCAAACTTTTTTTTTTGTTGAGTGAGGGGAGGTTGCTGAACTAAGCGTTCGCTTGTCGTTCACTGGTGGTTGTCAATCGCCTAATTACCCCCATTCTATATTCACTCATCTCCTCTGATGGGGGCTGCTAAAGTAGGTCTTTTGCCTGCTGCTCGATGGTTTTCTTGTCAGTTGCCAAATCATACCTATCTTCAATCATCTCCTCTGAGTAAAAGGGGGGGGGGGGGGGGGGGGGCTGCTAATCTAGGTCTTTGCCAGTGGCTTGATGGTGTGGTTGTCATCGCCCAATTATCCCCCTTTCTATCTTCAATCGTCTCCTCTGAGTAGGGGTGGGGTGGGGGTGGGGTGGGGGGTTGCTAATCTAGGTCTTTGCCTGTTGCTTGGTGGTGTGGTTGTCATCACCCAGT
Organism: Conus betulinus; assembly: GCA_016801955.1. Classification (NCBI taxonomy): domain Eukaryota; kingdom Metazoa; phylum Mollusca; class Gastropoda; order Neogastropoda; family Conidae; genus Conus; species Conus betulinus. The sequence goes on from JADBJO010002188.1 coordinate 38,173, forward strand.
TTATCCCCCTTTCTATTTTCAATCATCTCCTCCTCAACTACTCTGGCGAGTACAACAGCATCTGGCAGCCTTTAAGAACCCTGGAGAGAAAAAAAACGCAAAAAAAAAACAAACAAACAAACAAAAAAAAAACCCCACTCTCTCCTACCTTCAGATCAACGTTATCTGCTCGTGATCGGCGACATTTTGATCTGAACTCTCAATTTCTGTTGTAAAAGATTCATCGCCACACTTGGCGCTTCACCGATTATGAGGGTCTACTAGCTCGTGGATCTCTGTAGGACTCCACCACCCAACGCATCTGGACGACACACAGCCGGGAGATCCTAGTGCTGCCTGCCTCCCCCTCCCCCCCCCCCCCCCCCCCCACCCCCTGTACTGCTTCATTGCCGTGGGAAGATGATGGCTGGGCTGGCGTGTTCTAAGGACGGACTGAATAATTCAGATGTGTGGCCGGTCAATGTTTCTCTCACCGCCGCTTGAAGCGCTTCGCTTCCTCCGCCGTTTAGAGAGCGCCATGTTCAAGGGACACAACTCTTTGGAAAAAAAAAAAGAACTAGGGCATGTCGAATTCGTTTACCTGTCTCCACAATATTGGAGATTAGTGGGAGGAGGGGTGGGGGTGGAGTGTTATACGGGAATGGGGTGGGGGGGGTGGGGGAAGGCAGGGGAGGAAGGAGAGGAAGAGAGAAGAGGGGGGGCTGAGTCAAAGGAGAAGAGGAAAGTGGAACAGCATGAGAAAGAAAGGATGGAAACAGATCTTGGTGTGTGTGTGTGTGTGTGTGTGTGTGTGTGTGTGTGCGTGTGCGTGCGTGCGTGTGTGTGTGTGTGTGTGTGTGTGTGCGTGCGTGCGTGCGTGCGTGCGTGCGTGCGTGTTGTGTGTGTGTGTGTGTGTGTGTGTGTGTGTGTGTGTGTGTGTGTGTGTGTGTGTGTGTGTGTATGTGTTTAGACAATGGCAAAAACATTGACTTCCTTCACACACACACACACACACACACACACACACGCACACGCACACGCACACACACAAACACACACCACACACACACAC
>JADBJO010002188.1:54223-69223 GCA_016801955.1 Conus betulinus
TTGACCCCCTGGAAAAGTCCAGAAAAGAAGAGCAGCTCGCTATGCCTGCAACTGCTATTTTGAACGCACACCAGGCACTGTCACTGATCTTCTCCGGAAACTCCAGGGGGACAGCCTTGAAACAAGAAGGCACCATAACAGACTGGGAATGCTATACAGCATCGAGAATGGGCTGGTAGATATCCCCCCCCCCCCCCCCCCCCCCCTCCATGTTCTACCGTCCTTCTCATTCCAGGGCCTGCGGCAGGAATAGTACTCGCATCTTCCAGGAGCACTCACTCAACACCCAGCTCTACACAACTCCTTCGTCCCCAGAACAGTGAGGGAGTGGAACAAACTTTCCTCTGAGACCACTACAGCTCCAACAGTCGTGGCATTCTTCAGCTGCCTGCGCTGCAGCTTCAGTGACCTGCAGCCCCCCAAGCTGGCCACTAGTGGAAATTCACACTGGATTTGTACATGTATGTAGTTTTAAATCCTGTTTTACTCAAAAAGCCATCCAGCCAGCTGGCACTCAATTAAACAGCAGAGCCTACAACGCGCCAACTTGGCCCGGCTCTAGACAAGGAAGAAGAAGTCCACGAGGAACCAAACTAAAGTTGCGAAAGGCGCTCATTTCTCACATTACAACTGGAGTCCGATAGTCAAGCGCAAGGCAGCTAGGCTTTGAATCACACGACCGTCCTGGATGTACAAGTTCAAACCCAAAAAATAACAGAGCAGAAAAGTAATCAGGGGTCACGACGACTTGAATGAGATTCATTCTCCCTGGAGAGTAAGAAATGGCCCAAATGCTTGAAAAATTCTCTCTCTCTCTCTCTCTCTCTCTCTCTCTCTCTCTCTCTCTCTCTCCCCAGTTTCCACGTCACTGGGAATCTTTTGACCATATCCGTTTCTTTCTTCAGACATCAGATCCGAGAGGCACACCTGGATAAGTATCAACACGAAACTGACGCCGGACAACACGCCGATCGTTACTATTGGACACAGCCTGGTCAGTTTCAAGGCATAAACACGGTGGCCTTTTTCCAGTCTGTGTTTATCTGAATCGTTTGAAATACAGTTGTTTTCGAAGTGGGGTGTCTGCGGGCGCAAACTGAAAACAACAGCAAAGACAGAACTACTGTGCCGCCAAACACAAGAATGCACACACCATAAAACAAAGACAACGCGCTTCGACCTGTTTGGTCTTCTTCGGGCAAGACAAATAATATTCAATGCAATGAAACAAAATATTCCTTATCCTTTTTGCACCGACTTCGAAGAGATAAGTTACTGTTTGTTCTTCAGCTTCGTTGTCTTGGGTGGGTTTTTTTTTTCTTCTTCTCTATCTTGCGTAAAGAAGACAAAACAGGTTAGAAAACACATTGTGTGTGTGTGTGTGTGTGTGTGTGTGTGTGTGTGTGTGTGTGTGTGTGTGTGTGTGTGTTGAGTGTGTTTGTGTTTGTTCATCGTCGCGCGTGTGTGTGCGTGTTTTGTGCATTTGTTGCATCGTCGCGCGCGCGCGCATGTGCACACACACACACACACACACACACACACACACACACACACACACACACACACACACACACACACACACACACGCACACGCACACGCACGCACGCAACACACACACACACCACTCGCTTGATGTCCGTTGTACAGAAACTGTCTGGAACTTTCATCCTGTTCTCACAATGACGCATTTACAGCAGAACTGACGTCAGAAGAGCAAGCTCTGTTTCTGATTTGGAATGCTATCCAATGGGGACAAGAACGATAGACCTCATGTGAGTTTGATAGACTATCGTCAATATCAAAACTGGTCAGAATGGAGCCCAGGTACAAAGAAAGATGGGTACCACTACAAGTCTTTGCGAGTACACGTCTTTAAGATCCACAAGTAAAACCCGTCATACCAACGCTCAAAACCTGGTATGCTTGAGAGAGACAACCATTGAACCGATGCCATCAACCAAGTGTTACGAGATTTTTCCCCTGTCATTGTTCGTCACTAACTACAACACGAACACCTTTCGGTACAAAAACTGGCTGTAGCCTTTCAGATAATCATCATGAGGTTTGTGGAATCGTGCGTCTGGAAAAAAAAAACAAAAACAAACCCAGCGTTGTAGTATGCATGCAATACTGCGCACGATGTCCAGACAGCATTGAGTTTCAACACGAGCGAAAGATTAATCGAAAATGCTCCGGCCAAGCAGGTGGTGAAGTTCGTTGTGCTCTCTCTCTCTCTCTCTCTCTCTCTCTCTCTCTCTCTCTCGCAGTGCAGTGCAGTTTGAGTTTAAAAAAAAAAAGTTTTACAATCTGAATGGGTTTTATTACTTATTTCTATTACTTTTTTTTTTTTTTCAAATCCAGAATTAAACAGATATTCAGATCAGGATGACAGTTCACTCCCCCCCCCCCCCCCCCCCCCCCTTAAATTCAACCAATTCGTAATATTGCCTAATACTTTGACATGACCAAATTCATCCAAATTCGTAATATTGCCAAATGTTTTGTGACATGGCCGAATTCAGCCAGATTCGTAATATTGCCTAATACCTTTGACATGACCAAATTCATCCAAATTCGTAATATTGCCAAATACTTTGATATAAGCAAATTCAGCCAAATTCGTAATATTGTCACGACCTAGACATGAAAAAATTCAGCCAAATTCTTAGCGTTGCCAATATACCTTGATATGACCAAATTCAGCCAAATTCGTAAAATTGCCAATACCTAGACATGACGGATAGGTAGGTGGCGCTGCACGAGTAGCGACGCTGTGGTCGATTGTCTGCGAATTTGGTATCCTTTGGGGCTGTTGTGCTTTGTGTTTGGATCTGGAACTGTGCACAATGATTTATACAGTGTTCAAGATGAAAAGTGTAAACCCAGCAAGTTTGTGTGCTCTAATGACTGTGATATCTTTTCTGTTGAATTTGTGTGATAGTGCAGTTTCGCATTTCCAACATGGCGGACATGTAAACAATGCAGGTATGTTTTATACCCGTGACACACTTTTAAAATTCAGACACTCTGTAGACACCAGCGCTCACCCATTTCATCTATTTCAACCAGACATTTTATCAGCAAGTTTCAAGAAACATCAAGTAAAGACAACCAGAAAGACAGCAAATCAAGCAAGCGGAAGAGAGGACAGAGAGGGGGTGTGAGAAACAGACTGACTGAAGAAGAACGGTATTTACACCCCCCCCCTCCCGTCAATCGTTTTAGCCAACGTCCGATCGATCAGACCAGTTTCACAGAACAATAATTTTGATGAACTGCAAGCAAGCGTACGTCATTTTAAACGAATTTAGAAATGCGAATGTGCTGTGTTTTTCTGAAACCTGGCTGAGCGAAGAAATAACAGATGACATTTTAGCTTTGGACGGATTTGCTGTGCCACGAGAATGGACAGAGACAAGCGCGTGACAGAGAAATCAAGGGGGGGGGGGGGGGGGGGGGGGGGGGGGGGGGGGTATGTACGTGAGCGAGAAGTGGTGTAACAGTGAGAACGTTAAAGTGCGTCGTCAAGTGTGTACGCGTGACGTTGAACTTTTAGCAGTGTCACTGCGACCGAAATACCTGCCACGCGAGTTTGGGACAGCTCTCCATGACTGTTGTTTACGTTCCACCATCCGCAAATACTGCACGCGCAGCTGCAGAAATCACGGACTCTGTTCACGCTCTACAGGCCATGTCACCCGACGCACCGTGCTTTATCTTGGGAGATTTTAATGACTGTGACCTCAATTCAAACCTGCCTTCTTTTAAACAATATGTGTCATGTTTTACAAGAAAGGATAAAATACTTGATTTATGCTACTGTAATATACCATCTGCATACAAGTGTGTTCAGCTCCCCCCTGTTGGTCAGTCTGATCACAATGCCATTCATCTCTTGCCAGCTTACAGACCAAAAGTGAAAACACAAACCTATCACTAAAAAGCAAGTGCAGTGTTGGACACAAGAAAGTGTTGATGAATTACAGGCTTGTTTTGAATGTACAGATTAGAATTTGTTTTTGAATTCTAGTTTTGACATTAACGAAGCCACTGATGTTATTTCCAGCTACATTTCTTTCTGTGAACACATGATTGTACCTACTAAAACTATCAAAATATTTTCCCAACAACAAACTTTGGGTTTACAAAATCTCTGAAAGTAACTCTAAATGAGAAAAAAAATAGCTTTTCAATCAGGCAATAAAAGCGATCGTAAGGTTGTACAAAAGAAACTGCAAACAGAGATTGAAGAATCAAAGAGAGCTTACAAGAGAAGAAAAATGTCCAGAATGGAAATATGCGAGATGCATGGAAAGGAATAAAGGTTTTATCAGGTTCAGGAAAATGTTCAAACCAAAATATTAGTAAAAAAAAAAAAAAACACAGCAAAAAAGAACAGAAGCAATTTGCAGAAAAGCTGACGATTTTTTACTGTAGATTTGATGATAAAGATTTTAGTAAAGAATTAAAGGAAGTGAAGGAAGAACTCCAAAGCAATGTTAAAAACGATGTTGATGGAAGTGATTCTGTTGTAATTGAGGGAAAATGATGTTCAGTTTTTTTTCAAACGTTTAAATGTGAGAAAGGCAATGGGCCCTGATAATATCTGTGGAAAATTGTTGAAGGTGTGTGCTTCTCAGCTCTCCTATGTTTCTGCAGTCGTTTGTTTTTACCTGGTCACTTAGAGAATGTATAATTCCTGTTTTATGGAAAAATGCCACTGTATGTCCTGTTCCCAAAAAACGCAACCCAAGCTGTTTAAATGATTACCGACCAGTTGCCCTCACATCTGTTGCAATGAAATGTCTTGAAAGAATTGTCCTCTGTTCTGTTTTAAAAGATACTACACAGTACCAAGACCCGTTTCAGTTCGCATACCAACAGAAACAGATCAACAGATGATGCCACACTCACACTTCTCCATCATGCTTTTTCACACCTCGAAAAAACCTGCCTCCTTTGTACGCATTCTCTTTATTGATTTCTCATCAGCATTCAACACCATACAACCACATCTGATGGCAAAGAAACTCATTAACATAAATGTGGTAACAAGCTCATTCTTTGGATAATTGATTTTCTAACACAGAGGACACAGTCTGTTCGATATCAAAGTGTTGTTTCGTCTTCCAGAGTCATTTCAACTGGCGCGCCCCAGGGTACTGTTTTATCACCAGTGCTTTTTACTCTGTACACAAATGATTGTTCAGGAAGTGATTCAACTTTGTACATTAAATATTCAGATGACCCAGCACTTGTGGATCTTTCCAACTCTGATTCTGTTTACTTCAAGGAGGTTCAAAGATTTGTTGACTGGTGCGATCATAACTATTTTGATCTGAATGTAACAAAAACGAAAGAAATGTTGATTGATTTTAGAAAAGAATCCAAAAGCTGTACCACCGCTTTTTTTATCAAAGGTGCTGAAGTAGAACGTGTTGAATCATACAAATATTTGGAACTTTTATAGATAATAAGCTGAATTTTAAATCCCATGTTGAGTATGTCCACAAAAAATGTCAAACCAGATATATTGTCTTCGCAAGCTGCGATCATTTCATGTGAATACTGACATTCTTCGGACATTTTATTCATGCTTCTTGGAATCTGTTTTAACTTTCTCATTTATGTGTTGGTATGGTGGGTTGACTGTGAAGAGTAGAAATGTGCTTGAGAAAGTGGTGAACGTGGGAGGAAAAATCGTTGGTGAGAGACAAAAAAGTCTGAGTGAGCTGTACAGGTGCCGTGTTGTTTGTAAAGCGAAGAAGATTGCGTGTGACCAGACCCACGTTCTTGCAAATCAGTATGACCTTCTTCAGTCAGGACGAAGATATCGATCGGTTAAATGCAGAAGTGTCAGATTTAAAACAAAGTTTTATTCCCCTGTCCATTGATTTTATGAACGAGGAGATGTTTAATTGAAATCCAAATTCCTTTATATGAATGTATGTCATATGTGAGAAAATGGGTAATGTGACAAAATTATTGTTTATTTGCTGTGAATGTGTGCGACCACAAATTAATTTCTCAAAATGAGATAATAAAGTTTACTTGAACCAAACTCCTGTCAAGCAGAGGGCGTCCTTCTGTTTCACTTCCCCTCTAACTCTTGCCTGCCGTGTGGCCTACTCAATAATTCGTCAGTGTGGCAGACGCAGGCGATCATTCCCCCTCTAACTCTCGCCTGCCGTGTGGCCTACTCAATAATTCGTCAGTGTGGGAGACACAGGCGATCATTCCCCCTCTAAATCTCGCCTGCCGTGTGGCCTACTCAATAATTCGTCAGTGTGGGAGACACAGCCGATCATTTCCCCTCTAAATCTCGCCTGCCGCGTGGCCTACTCAATAATTCGTCAGTGTGGGAGACACAGCCGATCATTCCCCCATCTAAATCTCGCCTGCCGTGTGGCCTACTCAATAATTCGTCAGTGTGGGAGACACAGCCGATCATTCCCCCATCTAAATCTCGCCTGCCGTGTGGCCTGCTCAATAATTCGTCAGTGTAGCAGACACAGCCGATCATTCCCCCATCTAAATCTCGCCTGCCGTGTGGCCTACTCAATAATTCGTCAGTGTGGGAGACACAGCCGATCATTCCCCCATCTAAATCTCGCCTGCCGTGTGGCCTACTCAATAATTCGTCAGTGTGTGGGAGACACAGCCGATCATTCCCCCATCTAAATCTCGCCTGCCGTGTGGCCTGCTCAATAATTCGTCAGTGTGGGAGACACAGCCGATCATTCCCCCCTCTAAATCTCGCCTGCCATGTGGCCTACTCAATAATTCGTCAGTGTGGGAGACACAGCCGATCATTCCCCCTCTAAATCTCGCCTGCCATGTGGCCTACTCAATAATTCGTCAGTGTGGCTGACACAGGCGATCATTCCCCCATCTAAATCTCGCCTGCCGTGTGGCCTACTCAATAATTCGTCAGTGTGGCAGACGCAGGCGATCATTCCCCCTCTAAATCTCGCCTGCCGTGTGGCCTACTCAATAATTCGTCAGTGTGACAGACGCAGGCGATCATTCCCCCTCTAAATCTCGCCTGCCGTGTGGCCTACTCAATAATTCGTCAGTGTGGCAGACGCAGGCGATCATTCCCCCTCTAAATCTCGCCTGCCGTGTGGCCTACTCAATAATTCGTCAGTGTGGCAGACACAGGCGATCATTCCCCTTCTAACTCTCGCCTGCCGTGTGGCCTACTCGCAGACACAGGCGATCATTCCCCCATCTAACTCTCGCCTGCCGCGTGGCCTACTCAATAATTCGTCAGTGTGGCAGACACAGGCGATCATTCCCCCATCTAACTCTCGCCTGCCGTGTGGCCTACTCAGTAATTCGTCAGTGTGGCAGACACAGGCGATCATTCCCCCATCTAACTCTCGCCTGCCGTGTGGCCTACTCAATAATTCGTCAGTGTGGCAGACACAGGCGATGGAGGTACAGACGAGGGACAGAATGACATTGTGTGAGGGGCAGAAACAGGAGTGCGTGCGCGTGTTCCCCTTTGCTTTTTCAACCAACAGTCCCTTTGCATGTGAACACCGCCATGATACGATTCCAGCTCTGCCCCCCTACCCCAGTCTCTCAGATCTCCCCCACCCCCCTCCTCTTTCATCACACACACGCACACACACACACACACACACACACACACACACACACACACACACACACACACACACACACACAATGATTGTCCCCTTACGTGCGTCTTTTAGCAGTTTTTTTGTGTGTGGCAACGGCCACAGTAAATCTATCAACAATTACTTCCTGTGGGGGAAAACCCACGCTGCTTTGGGGTGAAGGGGTTAACTTCTTTCATCTGTTCTGCATCATGCCTTTCATAAGTGGCAAAAAATGACTTCGGTTTGACTGTGATTAATGAAATAGAGACGAGGAATGGTGGCATTGGTGTGTTGCTGGCTGCCTGCAAATGTCCCTAGCTATACTCTCTCTCTCTCTCTCTCTCTCTCTCTCTCTCTCTCTCTCTCTCTCTCTCTCTCTCTCTCTCTCTCTCTCTCTCTCTCTCTCTCTCTCTCTCTCTCTCTGACTCTGTCTCTGTCTTCTCTCTCTCCTCTCTCTCTCTCTCTGTCTCTGTGACTCTGTCTCTCTGTCTCTCTGTCTCCTTCTCTCACACACACACACACACACACACACACACACACACACACACACACACACACACACACACACACAGATGCGCACGCGCGACGTACGTAGCAATAATGATTATTAGTACACAGACATCAATTGTAGTCTTACGGCGTGTTAGGGCTTTATTCTATGCTTTTGTTTTGTCATACTTCTCAGGGGATTTACCAAGCCCGCGAGATTCAGACACCATTTTCGGCACGCAGTGAAAAGCGTGTCTGTGAAATTCTTGGCGCATCGTGTGGTTCCAGTCTTCCCTCTGGCGCCCATCCTACACAGCGACGTTCCAAGGTTCCCACTGGAACGCACAGCACTCTGTTTCATCCATGATGTTCTCGCTGGAGCCCATAGTCCATTGTGTGGTCCTGTTGGAGTCCACTGCGTGGTTCCAAGACTTCCCATAGTGGCCCATAGGACAATGGGTGGTCCCCAGCCTTCCCAGAAGTCCATAGGACAATGTGTCGTTCCAGTCTTCTCACTGGACCCCATAGGGCAATGTGTGGTCCCAGTCTTCCCATTGGAGCCCGTAGGACAATGGGTGGTCCCAGTCTTCGCACTGGAGCCCATAGGAAATGGGTGGTCCCAGTCTTCGCACTGGAGCCCATAGGAAATGGGTGGCCCCAGTCTTCCCATTGGAGCCCATAGGACAATGCGTTGTCCCAGTCTTCCCATCGGAGCCCACAAGACAATGTGTTGTCCCAGTCTTCCCATCGGAGCCCATAGGACAATGGGTGGTCCCAATCTTCCCAGTGAAGTCCATAGGACAATGGGTGGTCCCCAGTCTGAGTGTCCAAGCCCATAAAATATCGTGTGGTTCTTATCTTCCCACAGCAACTCACGGAGCAGAGAAGTTCAATGTTCTGGCACCAAAGGCGAGATCAGACTCCATTCGTGATGGATGGTCTCAGATCGAAACATCAATCTGGCGCGTGCGCCCTGGTAGGACACACATGTCAATAATTTCTCTAGAAAACGTTCCACGCTGCAGGGCCTGTGGTGAACGGCACGAAGTGGGATGTGAATGATTACGTTGCGTGTTGTTCTATTGACCGATAATTGCAGAAACAAAGCACAGCAAGTTGAAGCTGTGCTTTTACTCCCTCCTCTCTCTCTCTCTCTCTCTCTCTCTCTCTCTCTCTCTCTCTCTCTCTCTCACACACACACACACACACACACACACACACACACACACACAGAGGCACGCCCACGCACACTCAAGCACACACACACGTACGCTAGGAGGAACACATACACAAACACACGCTAGCGCGCGCGTGAACACACACACACACACACACACACACACACACACACACACACACACACACATGTGCCAGCGCGCGCGCGCGCGCGCACACACACACACACACACACACACACACACACACACACACACACACACACACACACACAGGGGATGTAAAGAACAACGATATGTCACAAAGATGGAAAAAAGCCATGATGGGGAATCAATTGTTCTGCAGCAGGCCACGTGCCCTATCAGCCCAGCTCCGGGCATTGCTGTTGTTGATAGAAACAGTGAAGAGGACGGGGCTGTCATCACTCCACTGTTGATGCACGCACTATCAGCACGTCGGAGAACTCATCTACATTTCACTCAAACTTTGCATGAATCTGCCAATCCATAAACCAGCAGAGTGAGAGTTTCTGAAACAACCCACCTTATTCAAAGCGTATGGTGGTGATTTTTTCGCGTCAAAAGCTAAGGTTTTCAATTGAGGTTTTCTTTTGTTCTCATGAAAAGTAATTATCATATGGGTGACTCAAAAGCGCGCATGCATGCTAGAATGATAACGGTGGTGTGCAAGAAAGAATTCTCTTGCTTCATAGTTATCAAGTGTTCCTGCTTTTGGGCCTCGCGTGGCTCAGTAACGATAACTCGATATGAAAGTGATTACGATAAATTCGCATTGAAGGACGTGGATTTTTGTATGGTAACAGAAGGCAGACTGGCACCCTTTGCCAGAAAATATCATTCCGTTCATCGAGGAGGTTATGTGTTCATCGGCGTCCATTTGTTTGTTTGTTTGTTTGTCCGTCAGCAACTATACTATACGATACGATATGATACGATACGATACGATACGATACGATACTACACTACACTACACTACACTACACTACACTACACTACACTACACTACACACACCACACCACACCACACCACACCATACTATACTATACTATACTATACTATACTATACTATACTATACTATACTATACTATACTATACTATACTATACTATACAATGCAATGTAATGCCATGCAACAGAATACAACGCAGTGCCGTGTAGTGGAACACATGCAGTGCAGTACAATACAGCCCGCTACAAAACGCAAAACAATGCAACACTTTCATGAGAATATAACACAAGACAATGCAATGCAATACAAAAAAAAGACAAACATTACCATGGGATGCAATGCCAAACGATGCATGGCATTGCGAGGCACTGCAACAAACACAACATGAAAAATTCATTGCAATGGGGCCCTATGCCATTTAATGCAATGCATAATGCAATACAATCACCTGCAATAGATTACAATAAAAAACGCATTACAATGCGATACAGGACAACAGCATCGTTTTTGGATTTCACGTGCTGTCCATCCTATATGATACGACCACCACAGACTTGACCTCTCCTGAAGAGAGAGAGAGAGAGAGAGAGAGAGAGAGAGGAGGGAGGGAGGGAGAGAGAGAGAGAGAGCGAGCGAGCGAGCGAGCGAGCGAGAGACAGACAGACAGACAGACAGACACACACACACACACACAGACACACAGACATGTAAGAAAAAATGGCCGTTAGAATGTCAAACAGCGCCTGCTGTATGTGCCCCAGACAAAGTCATCATCTTTTATTTCACAGCTCGTAGACCGAAACATTGAACTATAGCTCGAAGCTCGATGTCTGACAATACATATGCCCCGTGCGCTTGGGGAATCTGGTGCGATTCTAGAATTGCCTGGGCGTTTTTTTTTTTAATTCCTACTTTGTCTGACATGGCTAAGAGTACCTGGGGGAGCTTTTCTAGAAAATCTGCCCCAAGAAGCACTCAGCTGATGAGAATTGGAGAAAGGTGAAAGAGGTGTCCGGAAATCGATCACCAAAAGCACGGGGAGTATGTCACAAGCCAAAATTGAACCCAGCTGTAAATCATCCCGATTTTTTTTCCCCTTCAGTTCTCTAAATCATGTTTTATTTAGCATGCAAGATTACATGCACTGCTGTGCGATACACAGTAATGAAAAATGACCTCTATAATTCTCTGAGTGCCCTTGAAATTGTAGTCGGGAAAGATGAGAACAGCGTCCGGAATTTTATGACCAAAGGCACGAGGAGTATATGCCACAAGCCAAAATAGTACCCAGCTGTAAAGTCATCCCGGACTTTTCTTCTGAATTCTCTAAGTCATGGTTTGTTTAACATGGAACAGTATAGTAACTGCTGTAGTGCATTGAAAATAGTGTAGTGTAGTGTAGTGTGTATTGAAAATGGACTTTATAATTGCCTTAGTGCCTTTTTTTCTTCCGCTCCTTCCTCGCTTTCCCCACCTTCCTACCTCCCCTCAGCGCACATGCACGTGCTTGCGCATGCACGCGTTTACACCAGAGACAGATGCAGAAACACACATACGCGAGCGCGCGCGCGCACACACGCACACACACACACACACACACACACGAGAATGTATTAAAGCGACCCGTACCGCAGTCAGACAGCGTTCCTAGCTAGGGTTTAGATCTGGTGGTAACTCTGTCGGCACCTGCGTGCCACATCAAAGTTACGCGGGACTGTGAACCGATACGACAGGCAGATGACGTGTTTTGCCAACTTAGTACCCACGTGTAAACTAATCAGGCCCTTTGGGGTCCTGTCACTAACGGTCTGTTAAAAATCGCGTCCGTGCGGGAAAAGGGATAGATGTGAATATACGTACAAACACATTTTGTTTGTTTAGTAATATAGTACTGATAACAACATTTCTATAAACTGATGTATTACACACCGAACGCGTGCATGTGTGCTTTTCATTTAATGGAACTGAGGAGGGGCACAGCTTCTGTTCTTTCCGTTCGACACAATCATTAAGCCTTAGTGATGCAACGATAGAGCAAAACTGGTGAAGTATGTGTGTGTGTGTGTGTGTGTGTGTGTGTGTGTGTGTGTGTGTGTGTGTGTGCGTGCGTGCGTGTGTGCGTGTGTGTGTGTGTGTGTGTGTGTGTGTGTGTGTGTGTGTGTGTGTGTGTGTGTGTGTGTGCCTGCTTGTCTGTCTGTCTGTCTGTGGCTGCGTGTCCGCACGTGCACGTGTATGTGTACCAAGGGGTGGTAATGGGAGACAAAAGACACAGGCAGCTGGAGAGGGAGAGGAAGAAGGGGATGAGCGGAAGGAAGGAGGGGGGTGAGGGGAGGGGGGAAGGGGAGGAAGTGGGGAGTGTCGCGTGAAACGCTAGGGCTCGTGAAATTTGGTCCCCACATAAAATATTGCCCCTCTTATGAAATCAATTGCTGAGGGTTCAAATTTCATGTGAAATCTTGTCACCGTGGGCATATCTTAATCAAAATGAGGCCGCTATAACCCAGTCAGAATTAAACACGAAATGTGTTAGCGAGTCACATTCTCACACACATTTTGGACAGGTCATTATTTTAGACGAAAACTTGTCGCAGCGGTAAAATATGACACGAAACCCTATCACAGCAGCCGAATTGTCAGTAACTGTGTTCTCTCTTGTGGTCATGATGATTTCATGTCACAAAAGTGGCTAAATTCGGCCGCTCTTACTGCGGAGGTGTACTCTGGGCTGCTAGCGATTAGCTCTGACCCCAATTCTCTACGACATAAATCAGAGAAGTTTGACTGCAGCTGGCTTCTCGAAAATCGTAGGCAGACAGACAGACAGACAGACAGACACACACACACACACACACACACACACACACACACACACACACACACACACACACATATGATGGAGGGAAAAAGAGAGAGAAAATAGCCAGTTTCATTCTCAGCTTTCACGTATTCATTTCATGTCATTCATTTTATGTTTATGTTGCTGTTATTAACTGCAATGACTTTAGTAGTACCAGCACCAGCATTAGCAGCAGAAATACCAGCTGTAGTCGTAGTAACAGAAATATTAATGGTAGAGGTAATAGCAGCTAGATGCAGCGGCACCACTGTTGATGTAGCGTTTGCTATGGTTATTGAAAATATTACAGTATGGTTGTCAAACTTATACCATCATTGTCATTCTTTTTCTCCTTGCATGCTTCTGCAATACTGCCCTTTTCTTTCCCGTTCTGTTCTTCCTTTCTTTCTTTATCTCCCCCCCCCCCCCCCCCCCCCCCCCGTCCCCGTTCACCCCTACCTCCTCTTTTACTTTTCCCAAACCTATACCCTGCCCTGAACATTCTCCCATTGTGATTGGGGGGTGCGTAAGGGGACAATCATTGCTGACATAGTGTATTGATTCGTGGGCAATTCCGTGACTGGGCTCCAAAATATGGTACAGTTTATTTAGGTGATGCTTTTTCTCCCCTAGCCCCCCCCCCCCCCCCTCCTTCCCCCCTCACACACACACACACACACACACACACACACACACACACACACACACACACACACACTCACACCTCCCCCTCACCGCCTCTGTCTCTCTATTTTTGTCTGTCTGTCTCTCTGTCTGTCTCTCACACTCTCGGCGAGTGTCTGTCTGTCTGTCTGTCTGTCTGTCTGTCTGTCTATCTGTCTGTCTGTCTGTCTGTCTGTCTGTCTGTCTGTCTCTCTCTCTCTCTCTCTCTCTCTCTCTCTCTCTCTCTCTCTCTCGCTCTCTCGTTCGCTCGCTCGCTCGGTCGTTCGCTATATGTCTGTCTGTCTGTGTATTTGTGCATTTCTGTTTGCTGTGTGTATAGAAGGAGTGTGTGTGTGTGTGTGTGTGTGTGTGTGTGTGTGTGTGTGTGTGTGTGTGTGTGAGAGCGTGCGTGCGTGCGTGCGTGCGTGCGTGCATGCGTGCGTGTGTGCGTGCATGCGTGCGTGTGTGTGAGTGAGTGCGTGCGTGTGTGTGTGTGTGTGTGTGTGTGTGTGTGTGTGTGTGTGTGGTGTGTGTGTGTGTGTGTCTGTCTGTCTCTCTCTCCTCTCTCTCTCTCTCTCTCTCTCTCTCTCTCTGTCTCTTTCCAGCTACTCAGCTATATATTCATCTACCTGTCACTTTCCCTCCCACCCTCTCTCTCTCCCTCTGTGTGTGTGTGTGTGTGTGTGTGTGTGTGTGTGTCTCTCTCTCTCTCTCTCTCTCTCTCTCTCTCTCTCTCCAGCTACTCAGCTATATATTCATCTACCTGTCACTTTCCCTCCCACCTCTCTCTCTCTCCCTGTGTGTGTGTGTGTGTGTGTGTGTGTGGTGTGTGTGTGGTGGTGTGGTGGTGTGTGTGTGTGTTGTGTGTGTGTGTGTGCGTGCATGCGTGCGTGCGTGCGTGCGTGCGTGCGTGCGTGTGTGTGTGTGTGTGTGTGTGTGTGTGTGTGTGTGTGTGTGTGTGTGTGTGTGTGTGTGTGTGTGTGTGTGTGTGTGTGTGTGTGTGTGCGTGCGCGTGCGTGCGTGCGTGCGTGCGTGCGTGCGTGCATGCGTGTGTGTGATCTGTCTATATGTATATATTTTTTTGTGAGTCTGTGAGTGTCTGTACGGTTTTGTATTTGTGGCGTGAAAGGGAATCGGTCATTCGTGCGGTGTATCATTCTCACTCATCAATATTGCAAACGAGAAAGTGGTTTCCTCCGGTAGTTTTTACCCGGTCTTTCATTTTTGACAGAAAGGC
>JADBJO010002188.1:74223-76723 GCA_016801955.1 Conus betulinus
GCCACCTGGTTGAAAGATCCATCAGACATTGAGGCCACCTGGTTGAAAGATCCATCAGGCATAGAGGTTACCTGGTTGAAAGATCCTTCAGGCATTCAGGCCACCTGGTTGAAAGATCCATCAGGCATTGAGGCTACCTGGTTTAAAGATCATCAGGCATTGAGGCCACCTGGTTGAAAGATCCATCAGGCATTCAGGCCACCTGGTTGAAAGATCCATCAGGCATTGAGGCTACCTGGCTGATTTTCCAACCGGGGGTGGGGGTGGGGGGAAGGGGGGGTCTGGTCGATGGGGTTACGGCACTGATTGTCCATCTTCATTAGTCAATATGTGCTCATGGCCGGGCAGGTCAAATCATACTCACTGTTTTCCGTCGTTCAAAGCGTGCAAAAAGGCCACCGGTCAATAGACCTTGGGCAATAGAAAAGCTTTTTATATTGTGGTTGGCGAGTTGAATGGAGGGTACATGCCTGTGTTCGGGGACGGAAGGAACGTGAGGTTCAGGGAATGAAAGAGGAAGGGAGTGGGGGGATGAGAGACGGGGCGGAGATGGAGGGATGGAGGAGGGGAGAAGCGGGTAATGGAGGGAAGGGGGGAGGGGCTTCTTTGAAGCTAGTTCCTTGACTGACTGTTTGTGTACTGTTGTTACATACGGTGTCTACATTCTCTTTCTCCCTCCCTCCCCTCTCTCTGTCTCTACGTCTCTCTCTCTCTCTCCTGTGTCACTGAGCGAACCTTCCTTTTTTTCTCTCCACAAAGCAAGACAAAAACAGTTCACAGGACTGGCTAGAACTGATATGAATAGACGATCTAGTGTATTTATATTCATGTATTTGTGTGTATGTTATGAATGTTCATGCATGTGTGTGTGTGTGTGTGTGTGTGTGTGTGTGTGTGTGTGAGAGAGAGAGAGAGAGAGAGAGAGGGGGGAGGGGGAGGGAGAGAGAGAACCATGGAATTGTGTATATCATTCAAAAATGCTGTTGTTTTCTCCTTCGCGACGGTGAACGGATAGAGTTCCCATTACTCTGAATTGTGCAAAGTCGTCGCACAACACAGAAGTCACGCACACACACACACACACGCACACACAAACACACACACACACACACACACACACACACACATTCACACACACACACCAGGAGTCAAGAACTTCAAACATGTATGGTTTTATTGCACACACAAACAACATACATACTTGCATGTTCTTTCATGAAGCGAACAGTCTCATATCAAACAGAATGAAAATGATGATAATGATAATTTAATATCTCGTGAAAACAGCCCACTGCTTTTTTCCTTTATAATTTTAGAAGAAACGAACAAACCATCTGACTTGACAAGAAAACACACAAAACTTTTTTTTTTTCACGCTTTTTCGACCGAAAAAAGCACACTTGAGCAATGTTTTTGTACCAAATGACAGAAAATCAACTGCCACAAACTCACAATTTACTCACAAATTCAATGGATACACAATACCATCCGAAGAAAAAAAAAAACATTAGCTGCAAGTATATAATTAAAGCACTGCCCATGTTAATGAATGAAATATTAATTTAAATACATTTTGTAATACCATAGTAATAAAAAAAAATAACCGCAGATGCAATTAACAATGAAAGCATGCCTAATAAAGGGACTTAAATGCAATTTCTGTGACTTGGCTTCTTTAATGATTTAAGGAGGATTTTGATGGGAAAAAAATAAAGATATAAAATGACTAAGTAAATAAGTAAGAATATGAAATAAATGCCCTTAAAATTCAGGAGGAAAATGGCTAAGAAGAACAGTGTACAGTTCTCTAACATGGCGTCATCAGTCTCTCCTCACAACACTCAGGCAAAAAACTGATCACGGTGCAGAAGAAACGGAAACAGCCGCCTTATTTCCCTTGACGAGAACGAGCACGAGAATTGTGCTTTTCCGGTTTGGCCGTGCGGTTGCGCTGATCGGCTTTGATCTTGCGGCCATCTTTGTCCTTGTCGGCGACGGCCGGTGATCGTCGGGTGTTGGACTTGGCACGGCGACTGCTTTCCGGCCGCTCGTCCGCCACCTCCTCCTCCTTGACGCTGAGCCGAGCTAGGATAACAAAGAGAATGTACTGCAAGATCTGAACATTTCTCTTACTTAAAGTCACGCTTACACAGTTCCAATGTGGAAGAAAGTAGTTAGGCAATTCACATAAATATAACTAAAAAAAAAAAAAAAAAAAAAAAAAAAAAAAAAAAAAAACGTTAGGCCACTCGTCCATTTCAGACACTGCATATGTGTGAGAATACATTTTGTCAACAGTTTATCTACAGAAACAGAAAAATGTCAACAGAAAATCTATCTTGACAATGGAAGCCAAAAATTAATGAAAAAAAAGAAGATTCTACTGGGTCGTTTAATGTCTATGTCTTGGTACAGACGAAAGGTCACGGAGTATGGGGAGATTGTACCTTGACAATGGAAGCCAACACGAAGACTGCTGCTGATTCGTGCTGTCACTATG
>JADBJO010002188.1:81723-86723 GCA_016801955.1 Conus betulinus
TTCATTGATTTTGGCGTTGTAAAATATATTGAGAGAGAGAGAGAGAGAGAGAGAGAGAGAGAGAGAGAGAGAGAGAGAGAGGTCCTGACAACCACAGACTGAAACAAAGAAAATCTCTCTCTCTCCTTTCTCTCTCCTTCACTTGCCCCTTCCTTCCCCAATCCCCCGCCACACACACACACACACACACACCACACACACACACACGCACACGCACACACACACACACACTTAAAATATAATCTTCCACACTACATGTCACACTATTGTACAATAATCTTCCACACGACATACTATACCATTGGACTATAATATTTCCACACACATACGGACCTATTGTACGAACGTCTTTCATGCTACATACCACACTATTGTACTATAGTCTTCCACACTGCATACTATTCTATTGCACTGTAATCTTCCACACCACTTACCTCACTATTGTGCTATAGTCTCCCGCACTACATACCATACCACTGCACTGTAATTTTCCACACTACATACCACATTATTGCACTATAATTTTCCACGCTACATACCACACTATTGCACCATAATCTTCCACGCTACATACCACACTACACTACATTCTTCCACACAATATACCACACCATTGTACTATTGTCTTCCACGCGACCTACCATACTGGTAGTCTGTGTCGTCTTCAGTGGTCAGCAGACATCGGTCTCGGATGTTGCGCAACAGCGACACTGAGCGGCAGTTGGGGTTGAAGATGGCTTCCTGTCCCTCTGGGGTGTGCACGTGACAGAACAACATAACCCAGATGCCAGATCATTCCATGACAGACCAACACAACCAAGATGCCAGATCATCCCATGACAGAACAATATAACCCAGATGCCAGACCATCCCATGACAGAACACATAACCCAGATGCCAGATCATCCCATGACAGAACATAACCCAGATGCCCAGATCATCCCATGACAGAAACAACATAACCCAGATGCCAGATCATCCCATGACAGAACAACATAACCCAGGTGCCAGATCATTCCATATCGCTTGTACAGAGATTTCGGTTGAAATTGGACTCATAATAAATCAAGGCATTATCTCATGTGACACATCCGTGTGTTCTTGTGCCTGCGCTTGTATTTCATGGAACACTCGCTAAGCATACTCTTTCTTTTTTTTTTTTTTTTTTTCTTTGATTCTGCTGCATCAGCTTCCATATCCTATCATGCAGGTTCTGTTCGTTTTTTTTTTCCCCAAAGTATTTTGGCTCTCCTAAGCACAGCCACATCTATGTTTTGTACTGTTGCAGCTCCTGTACCAGCAGTGCACGGGAAGTAATCCATGTCAAGTCGCCCTGAGGCGACCCATCAGAGGAGACGCTGCGCTGCTGTGAAGTAATTTCTCTTTTTTTGGTCTTCAGTGCCGCTTGTTCTGATTTTTGCACTTTGTTATAGAAAAAAAAAAAAAAGGATGTCGTTCCGCAGAGGTAACCGTCTCAGTTCTCCACTGTTCATGACAAGAGCTGGTTTGGAAAAAAAAAATGAAGGGAAAAAAAGGTGGGGTTGTTGGATCAGTTACCCGAGATGGATGATTGAGTTCACATTGAAAGATCTTCGGACAGAGCGCATTTTCTTTCGCTGGAGAGGAGCAGTCTTGCTGTCACTATTCGTAATATCCAGATATTTTAATCCCGTCTCTTCAGAAAGCTTATCCCCCCGTCTGTTTAATCTCTCTCTCTCTCTCTCTCTGTGTGTGTGTGTGTGTGTGTGTGTGTGTGTGTGTGTGTGTGTGTGTGTGTGTCTGTGTCGGTGTGTGTGTCTCTGTGTGTTGTACTGATGACTACACGGAATTGGGACGTGTGATTGTAGACATGTCTTAGTATATAATTATGGATCTGTGTTCTATTTCTTTTGAATAATTAACTGATGAGTTCATTGTTTCTCTGTTTTTACAGTCACTTTTTTTGGGCTTGTGTTATATACTCTGTCAATGTATAGGACAGAGAACTTGTCTCGAATGTGAGGTGCCACGCTATTTAAATCTCTGTTAATAATACTATTATTATTATTATTATGATTTTCATGATCACCAACATCACTTTTATATCAGCATCGTCATTATCATTACTACTACTACTACTATTATTATTTATTATTATTATTATCACTATTGTTGTTGTTGTTGTTGTTGTTGCTGCTGCTGCTTCTTCTTGCTGTTGTTACTACTACTACTACTACTACTACTACTACTACTACTACTACTATCATTATCATCATCATCATCATCACCAACAACAACAACATCAAACCAGCTCTTTCATAAGATCATGAAATGCTGCTGACCGTTCCTGTTCCTTTCATCGCCTTTAACGATGCTGACTACCTCCGTAAAGACCCACCCACCTCCCCATCCTATCCTATCTCCTCTCCTCTCCTCCTCCCCGTCCCTGCTTCACCCCAACTCTTCTTTTCCTAACTGAAAGGGGAGACAAGGATATTGTGTCAGCTTCAACTTTTCAAACTTCAAGATATATGATTGTTAATTGGCCGATGTGCGCGTGGAGTTGATTGAAGCTTTTGTTTGGCTCCTCCATTTGAAATTGCACTCTAGTTCGTTTCTCTGCAGAATACAGGTATGCGAACGAATTATGGGCAAGAAAGAAAGTAAGAGAGAGAGAGAGTGAGAGAGAGAGAGAGAGAGAGAGAGAGAGGGGTCTGTGTGTCTGTGGGTACAGGCATGTTTGTGTGCAGTCAGAATGTATGGGTGGAAATGTGAGGATGTGAGTGTGAGCGTACGTGCGTATGCGCGGACATGCCCACTCGAGCATGCTTAGCTATGTACAGATTGAAAAACGTACAGTGTAAGGGATATAATCGCTGTTTTTCCCCATCGCGTTGAAAAATTAGCTCCCTTGGCGTTATTTCCGCCTTTCGCGCTAGTACTAAGGTTTCACATACTATAGAAAGTAGAGGTCTGTTAGGGATTGATATAGGCCTACAGGTGCTTATATCGTTTCCTTATTTGCATACTACGACAATCGGTTTGATATCCATTTCCTTGCGAGAACGTTTTATCAACGTGCTGATCGTGACCATACAATGGAAAGAGAAAGAAGTTTTCACTGTTTTCATTTTTATTTGCTTCCTCCTTTATTTTATCCTCACATAAAAACTATTTAAAAAAAAAAAAAAAAAAAAAAAAAGAGCTGAACAAACGTCATCACAAAATACTATATGAAATATACGTGTAATATCAACACATTCGTAGTAGTGCCTTAGTATCGGAATATAAAATGCCCCTATTTACGGACATAATATTACAACTTTACTCTTTTCAAATCATTAACAACCAGCTTTATACTCTCTTAGAAAAATAAATAAAAATAAAAACCAGTAGACTGGTTGCTCTCATGTATCTTTTCCAAAATAGAAAAAGATAGAAAAATAAAGAAATAAAACAACAACAACAACAACAAAACACGCCCCCAGGTTACTTGAAAAAAAAAATCAGATATTCGATGGATTCACAGATCAAGCAAAATCTCACTGAACTGCCATTGATCCAGACTGGCACAAACAACCGTCATGCTGTCGAAGGCTCTGCATGATCATTTAACGCTCGCAGAAACTGGACAGAAGTTAGTCCTGGATAGAGGTTGTATAGTATTAACAGAGATACCGGCCCAGACAAGATTGTGATTCATCAAACCAGCATTACTTTGTCGTAGTCTGTATTAACGTATAGAATGACGAGGGCTTTTTGTAAAGCACTTAAAGTTCTCTATAGACATTGTGCATAATTCTTCAAGAGGGGCAATCTGTGTTTACAGCTGCTCACTTTCAGCGAGAGTAACCCCATCGTTTTCACAGGACGAAGGGCATGGGTGGCCACGGCCAAACAATCTTATCTCATCGGGCGGCTTGACAGTTTAATCCGAGAGAAACCGCCAAGTGTTGGTATAAAACGGAGCGCGCTATACAATGCAAACACTATTGTAAACAATTCGATGTCACTTACTATCATCGATCAGTTCAGATCTGCTTGCCTTGGATATGAAATGACGTTTGTTTACCAAAGTGACACACGCACCAGTAGCGTAAAGATTTTGACCCGTAGAGCAAAGTAAGGTAATCTTATTTGAAGGGAAAGACAGGCGTTCTCTTCTCCTGATTTTTCCCGGAATATGTCTATTATGGTTATGTACCATTTAAGTGTACATTGCTATCATTCTTCATTGTTATTCGGATTCGTAGTTATGAAAGATCGATGTTCAATGCTTTATAACAAGTAAAAATACAACAGCTGCGAATTCTGTCGGAATCCTTCTTGGCGATATTTGTACGCAGAGAATTATACCACTTTGATGCGCGCTAACGCGCCCGCGCGTACCCCCCCCCCCCCCCCCCCCCCCCCCCCCCCCCACACACACACACACACTTGCGCGCGCGCGCGCTAGCGCGCGCTCGCTAACAAGCACAGCAAACCATTTGATGACCGCTTGTTCACAAAGTCGCAATAACTCCTAAAGTAAAACTCGAAAATATTTAAGATTCTTCAAAATGTTGAAAAAAAGAAGTGCAAATTTTAGAAGTACGAATATACAAGTTCGAATACACGCATACGTTAGTACGTATATACATAAATAAAGTAAGTGAAGGTCCATTCAAAGATCCGAGAAAAAGTGGCGATTTTCCGAAAAAAAAAGCCTTTTCCTTATTCTTAAGTAAAAATACCCAATGTCAATTTGATGTTTTCGCATCTAAACGAACGTTCTCACTAATTTGAACGGACCGAAAGAACATACTGTAATTTTGGTTTACAACTGTTGGGTTGTAGCTATCTATTTTGGCCAACGTAGTAACAACGTCATTACACAGTTCAGTGCGACTCTAAGCCTACCCTGTCACGGAAACAAAACTCACGTACTGGAAATCCTGTTGACAGGTGTGAAGATGTGCAGGGTTAAGTAATCAAAGCGTGTGGACACAAACTGAAATTACAGCGTGGGATCTAACAGGTTT
>JADBJO010002188.1:91723-99223 GCA_016801955.1 Conus betulinus
TCTTCGTCAGGCAAGATAAACAACACTCAGGGCAACGAAAATGAAGAACGAGCTATCGCTTATCTGGTCAAATTCGGCAAAAGATGGGTGTGACAGGGTAATGCAGTCAGTCCGTATCCTGATCGTTAATCTGGGGTGCGGTTCTTTACTGTCAATGCACTGATCTCACCTTTGACAGGTGACTTTGGATTCAAATGATACAGCCATCTGGCGCCGAATTTGACCAGATAAGTGATTATCGTTCTTCATTTTCGTTGTGCAGGGTGTTGTTTATCTTGCCCAAAGAAGACCTTGGAGGTCGAAACGCGTCGAGTTTTGTCTTGTGATTCGTTTGTCCATGTTTTCTGGCGGAATTCTTTCAAACACCTTTTAAGATATCTATATCTATTTCACTTGCTGCAGCCAGGACCGGAGTTGAGGGGTTCCGGATTTCTGGAAACTCATTCCTGGCTGCCTAAACAAAATGTATTTCTGGCACAATGGTAAAAATTATTCTTGACTGTTGATCTTCTTTTCCACAAATAAGAACTTTCTTTGAGGACTTTCCATAGAAAATAAAAGAACAGAAATACCGTCGACGATTCATCAGTCCCGAAGACGGTCTGTGACCGAAACGTCGACGACTTCTGTTTTTTGTTCTCTACGGATTTTTGTTTTCCAGAGCATCCTCAAAGAAAGTTCTCATTTCTGACACGTTGCTCTTCCTTTTCTTCCTCTAAGGGAGAACCCCAGACCCACTTTGGAGCCCCACCCCTCATGTAACTGATCCGGCCCTGGCTCGGTCTACTGCTACAAAGACCAGCCAACAAGCTCAAGGACTCACCTCCGAATCTCACCGTGACATACATCGCCATAGTTCAGCTCATTCCACAAGCATGAACCACCAGACGTGCAGAAACTTCATCCGAAATTTGACGTCAAAACACGGATTTCTCTGACGTCGAATCTCGATCTTTTACGCATTTAAAATTAACCTGTACATGCATAGTCTGACCAGCAGACAGAGGGCTTCAGGTCATGGCGGCGCCGTTGATCGGTTCTGTTTCCGTCTGGTCTCTCTGTCGTGTCGCTAATTGCTGGACGTTTGTCGGACTCTCAGCTACTCCATTTAGCTCTTACCACACGCAGTGCGAACGAGATCAATCGCCCGTGGAATTCAGTTCCGACCGACGCGGCTGCACCTGCCGCAAATCGACGAACCATACAACTGAACCTGACTTTCAGAACACTTACGAAATGTTCGTATCGTAATGGACGATGATTGGTAATCTGCAAGGGAAGTAATCTATGTTGGAACTCGTGTTCAGCGAGAGTGACCCCGCCGTTTTCATGGGTCAGATGCCGCTGGTAGACATGCCAAAGCAATTTTGGACCAAATGGAATGAATGAATAACATAAGAAATAATACACACACACACACACACACACACACACACACACACACACACACACACACACACACACACACACACACGCACACACGCACGCACGCACACACACACATACAGATGCAAACACACCTGCCTATACATACTATATTACATTACAATATTAAATAATCACACAAATTTGAAACCAAATTGTAGTAAAAACCATAAGACTATTCAATTTACTTCGACCGATGCTACACACTTTAAGTAATGATTGCATAATACATGATGTCATTCCCTTTTACAATGGAAAGGCACTCTTTATCGTCCCCTGATTTTTTTTTCTCTCCCAAAACAGCTCTGCCACACCCTTTACTTCCATGGATTAATATCAAGATATTACCTGTGTTTGATCATTTATTACGCCTAATTATATTAAGATTCATTTTGATCCAAGACCTGAGATTTTTCGTGTGAATATGTGTTTTTTTTTTCTTTTCTGATAAGCATTGCTCTGGTATCATTTTTGACCAGTGACTTTTTTCTCCCAATAGAATGTATTTAGATTTCACACTCATGCCATGGCCTGTCACAAAATGAAGAACAAAAGCCATGGACTTCTAAACTCTGTTTTGCTCAAGGGTTTTCATGACGTAATGCCATTTTTGTGATCGTGTCCATCACCTGCGACAGTGCCATAAAAGCTACGTACGGCTTGAAAGATTTTTATGAACAGCCATTCTCATACACAGATTGTAGCTTTTGTTGTTGTTGTTGTCGTAGTTGTTGGTACAATTGACGGCTACATCAGACAAACCATCAATGTTTATTCCCTTTCCTCTCTAAGTTTGGCACTTATTATGCTAACACGCATGCACGCGCACGCGCGCGCTCACAAACACGCACCCCCGCCCCCCACGCACCCCCACCCCCCCCCCCCCCCGCACCCCCCCACACACCCGCACACCATGCACATTCACACACACACACATGCACACACACACACACACACACACACACACACACACACACACACACACACACACGCAGCGAGTCGATCAGAATCATGTCACGTTTTTCTACAAGGTAACAGACGAATACCGTGACTGAAAGCAAGGTGAACGTTGTTTAACTGCTGTCTGGCCGGTGTCATATCTCACATCGCCCCCCCCAACCATTCTTCACACGTGGACCATAATCTATTATAACGTAATGCAATGCAGCTCATTACAATACAATGCAGTACAGCACAGCGCAGGGCAAATAATTATGGACAGTACATTAAGAATACATGTAGTGTTTTTAGAGTGCAGTGAGTTACACACAGGACACTACAGTACAGCACAGTAATAGCAACACACCACAATCCAGCATCAAACTAAAAAGCATCTCCGGAGAGCACTGCCTTTGCCACGGTCAAACAGATCTTTAATTCGTTCTTCAAGTAATTCCATAAGTGAAAATATCTCTTTTTATTCCCTGCCAGGGGAGGTAATATTTGTAACAGTGTGAATGAGTTACTTTCCTCTTCTTCTTCTTCTTCTTCTCTCTCTTCTTCTTCATTATTTCTTTTTTTTTTAATGGGACATGGAAAATTGGAAATATACTAACGTTTATATCACCAGAATGTTTGACATTTTATGCCTTCAGGTAACCAGCTGTCATGGTGTAGTGGTTAGCATGGCGGGTTCCCAACTTAACTGGGAGGTCGTAGGTTCGATTCCTATCAGAACCATTTATTTGTGTGTGTATTTTTTTTTTTTCCTGATCGGCTTCTACTCAGCTGCTGAGGTTTGATGGACTCATTTGGGAAAACTGGGACCACACAGTCGAGTTTCATCCCTTGGATGGATTGGTCTCTTAGAGTGTTACTCTAATTGCCTGATCAGCACTGCAGGTGCCTGTTTCTCACGGGTCTGGTTGACGCCGGGATACATTCTAAGAATAAGCGTAGAGTATAGCGCTGCTCTGCAGTCTCAGACTGGAATGGAACTTCATAGTATCGTCTTCATTATCCGCATCAATGCACATGGGAAAAAAAAAAAAAAAAAAATCAAATTCCGTGGCCCACACGGTTACCTCATTTTCGATTTCCTCTCCACAACTATGACTTCGTGTTGAGGTCGCGCGTCGCGCACGCACGCACGCACGCAAGGTAGTTAAAAAGACTCACTCTCTGTTCATACATGTGCGGAATATAATTTACAAACAAACACATAAATAAGTAAATAAATAAATAGGTAAATCAACAAACAAATCACTCTCTGTTCATACATGTGAGGAAATAATTTACAAACACATAAATAAACAAATAATAAATGAATGAATGAATAATCTGAAGGTAGTGACCCTAGTTATAGCCTTATCGAGTGCAGTGAAGATCTGTCTAATGGTCTCTTTGCTGTCTTGCAGATTCTCTCTCTCTCTCTCTCTCTCTCTCTCTCTCTCTCTCTCTGCACGAATACACGCACGAATACACGCGCGCGCGCGCGCGCACGCACACACACACACACACACACACAACTTTGAGCCTATCCACAAAGCATACAAGATTTTTTTTTTTTTAAGTAAAAATGTAATTAATACAAGCAGGTCAGTTTTCCTTAATGTTATTTCTGTTTCGTCGCTTTTTCATTTACAAATAAAAAAAAAAAAAAAGAAAGGTGGGGGTGTGGAACTGAAGGGGGTGACAAAATTCCCCTGTCAGCAGCAGCGGTAGTAGGACTGTTACCGTCTTAAGGCCAAGGTGTTTGCACGGCTGAACAGAAGGTCGATTACACGCATGACCACGTTCCGGGTTTGTGCCATTAGTTGGCAAGAGGGGTCGGCGTTGATTTGGTTCTTGAGTCACTTGCTGGCCACGGACTGTAACTGCCATTGGTTTGACGCCTAACTGCGGTTCCTGTCCGCCGAAGCAGATGAGCCGCAAACCGCAAAGCCTCGCACAGTTAAAGCTGCATGCCTCATCTGTTACCTCATCCACAAATATAAAGGCAGAGTCTAGCTTTTTTTTTTTGTGGCACAGGCGTTGAATACTGTTGCGAGATCAATTCTTTGCCTTCGTACTGAGCAGTAATATTGGACTAATGTGCGGGTCAGACACCTGCTAAGTCGTAGCCACGAGAACCTCTTCTTAAATTCTCTCATCTTAGTCGTTAATTCATTTGTCCATTGGCTGTAAATCGTGCACAGGATTGCCTTGACACTTAGCAGATGCGGTGTAGCATATATGGACTGGTCCGCGTGCAGTGACATTGTGATGAAATTGAAAGTGAAACTTCGTAATATACTAGTCACATAAAGTTAAGCACAGGCCTTTGCACACAGGGGGTTGATTCATCCCTTCAAAAAACATTGTTTTTTTTGTTATGCGGCAACCAATGATGGAATCTCACACAGCAGTGTGTAATCCAGCCTGTGTCAACTGGTAGTGCGCACGGGGGTCTTGGTGACCTCGTTACCGCGCGGGATAAAAAGTGCAAAGTTGCGTTAACTGTGCCTGTTTTGCATCAAGCTTGCTGGCGACACAAGATGTGTAAAATGAAAAATTCTTTTTTCCCGTGCAAGAGCAGTCTCTCTCAAGTGAGTTTTATGCCCCTTCTTTTGGCTGTTTAAGCGCGGGGTTGGTTACTGTCAGCCCTTTTCTCACCATGCCACCACGAAGAAAACTTAGCACCTTTGACAAAACCAGGGCGATTGCGTGGATACAAGATGGCATTGCAAAGGCTGAAGTGGCGCGACGACTTGGTGTGCATCATTCAGTTATTGTTAGACTGAATCAGCGTTTTAGGGCGAAACAACAGCGTTTGAAGAGAGGCCACGGTCAGGTCGGCCTAGGCAGACTACTCCCAGAGAAGATCGTTTCATCGAGAGGCAGGCCCTATTGCAGCGGGATACCACTTCCACCAGCATCCAAAGGCAGCTTCGTATGGCAAATAACACCATCCTCAGCCGTCAAGCCATACGAAACCGTCTTCTTCACCACTTCGGCCTCAGATCACGTCGCCCAGCTGTTCGACCACGACTGCTAGCAGCCCATAGGCTGGCTCGCCGAGCTTTCTGCCATCGTCATGTGATGGAAACAACAACAGTGGTCCCAGGTCCTCTTTCAGATGAGTCGCGGTTTAGTCTTGAACACATGACGGCCGAACTAGAGTTTGGAGGCGTGTTGGTGAACGTTACATTGATGCAGCTGTTCGCCAGACCAGGGCCTTTGGGGGAGGATCTGTTATGGTATGGGGTGCCTTCAGCCTCCACCACAAGACACCACTCTACCATATTGATGGAAACCTCACAGGCATCCGCTATCGGGATGAAATCCTGGCGCCTTTCGTTGTTCCGACCATGCAACGGATAGGACCCATGGCAGTCTTCCAAGACGACAATGCTCGGCCACATAGGGCCCGGGTGGCCGAAAACTTCATTGTGCAGGCCGGCATCAACAGGATGATCTTCCCGGCGTATAGTCCCGACCTCAATCCCATCGAGCATATGTGGGATGAGTTGGGGAGACGTGTGAAGGAGAAACCATCCACCTCCCAGAGACCGCCAGGATCTCTTCCAAATGCTGCAACTGGAATGGCAGAGAATCCCTCAGAGGGTCATCAGAACACTGGTCAACTCGATGAGGAGTCGCTGCGTGGAATGTCTCGCCAATGGCGGTGGCCACACCCACTATTGAAATGATTTTGTGAACTGAACAGATTTTGCGAACTTTGATTTCGACCCATCCTCTGTTTAATTGTCTGTAAATCAACAACCGTTCATTCGATCCCAATGAAATTCAATGTACGTTGGAACAAGATAATGAATTAAATCTGTTCCCAATTTCAAAATCGTGGCTTTTATATTTTGGAAATTATGCGGGTACATGTAAACTGTGCTTAACTTTATGTGACTAGTATATATTATTCGATGTTTGTGTTGCGCATCCTCTTCCTAACTCTTCCTAGCCATTTCCTTTACTTATTTATTCACTCTTTTCTTCTGTTTTCAAGACTTCAATGGTCTCCATATTTTCTTAGTCAGGTTTGATATTCGTCACTCATTTTCTCCACTTCTCTCCCCTTCTGCTTTCTGTACAGACTTGGACGGTCCTCGTACGCTGCCAGTGAAGAGTTACGCCCTCTTTTTTCATCCCCAGCGAATCTTTTGTCATCTCTTCTCTTTCATTCTCCATCTCATGTCATTTTTTTTCTCTAAATCTTTGCCATGCTATTATCTTTAACGGTATAGACAGTCTTTGCACGCACTCTCCCCCCTATTTCTTATGTTTTTTTTGAGCATATTTCTCCATGTGTTGATTTCCCTACCTGCACCGATAGCACATTGTGGGACCATGGCTTAGTGGATGCGGTGTAGTGAGTATGAATGGATCTGTATGCAGGGATGCCACTTTGTGGAACTGAAACCGAAACATGCACACACCAGCCTAAGAGACGCTATCGTGTGAAACTGAAACTGAAATATGCACAAACCAGCCAATTCTAGTTCGAAATTTCGTCTCGCATACCCGCATACACATTTACACACCATTGAACGCGCATATGTACACGCGACCGTAGGCATGCGTGTGTTTTCACCTATAATTTGTTGTTCAGCATATTACATCTTCTCTTACTGATTCACTTAACAACTGATACTGCTACGCATTGTGATCTCATAGATTTTGATGAGTTTAGTTTAGTGACATTTACATGAGAATTTCAAATGTGACTGGAGCCCAAAGCCCTAGAATTTTGCCTTCACTTCCATCAAGTCCATGACTTCCGGTTCCCTTCAAGTCACACAGGAATACAAAGTATCAATTCCACGTGGGAATCATCATTTTTAGAACCGCGGAAAAGCGTTCCATTTTGAAGGTAATTTCATTCAATATGACTTTAATTGGGTTGTATGTTTTTGCCAAGCTTGTGAAATATTTACTGAGTTCGCTCGGTGTTAGGTTACTTATAATATGACATGCCTGGGAACGGTATCTTTTATTCGCAAGTTTTATAGCTTTCCAAACGGACTTTGAATTATTTGTGGGCAGAAAAGTACCGATCATACTTCCTTTGTACAGTATCTATGAATTGAATGACATTATTCCGCTAGGGTTTGTTTCTTTGTTTTAAATTCGTCTGACTTC
>JADBJO010002188.1:109223-114223 GCA_016801955.1 Conus betulinus
TTCAAGGTAATCAATGCCACAGTCGGTTTAACTGCATTTGATATCCCAACCTAAATGTGCATGTGTGTTTTAATAATAAGTGTCATTAACATTAATGCCTTTAATCGTTTTATGTTGACTGTTGTGCGATTTTTTTTTTCAATCCTGTAAATCTGTGGTTACGCTTTTGGCCCATTACTATTGAAATTTGAAAAGTAGCTAAGTCATAGAGACTATTTAAAATGAAACAAAACATCAAAATATTGGACATTTTTTTTTTATCATATTGCGTTGTCTATGTGCATCTACATTTTAACAGTGTCATTAACATTATATTATTTAATCAATGTTGTTGATGGTGTTTCCAAAATTTTAACCTCGTCGAACCTCTGGAATAGGCATGCACGTTTTGACCATGTATCGAAATTTGAAAAGGAGGCGATCACAGAGATCATTAAAACGAAATAGAACATAAAGATATTAGGTATGTTAATCATATTGTATTGCGTATATATGTATACATATGAATATATATTAAAAAAAAAAAAAAAAAAAACTATCGCACTGATCTTTCTGCATTAAAAGGAAATCTCAAAGGAGGCAGGGAGCAGTAAACAGAAATTAAGAAACAAGTAACGTAACTTGCTCCCTTATCAAGAGAGCAAGAGAGTTATCCTACTTCTTTTTTTACTTTCTTTCTGTATTAATTAATGGAGGAAAATTATTGACTGGAGCTATTTGGCTTCTACCAATGAAGTTTGCTTCGAACAATGCTAAGAAGTGAGTAAAACGCAAAAAAAAAAAAAGCTTGTCGAATTTTCTATCGAGAGAAAACGAAAATAGGCTGCAGCGATTCGTAAAACACTACAGGCAAATAACAGGACGTGTTTTTATTATTTGGCTGTCGACAAGAGGCTTTTTGTGTTCTGACACACTCACAAGAGTGCAAACATCTGGCCGTCTGAATAGTTTCGGCGGTCGTTTTTGAATCTCGATGTAACAGGCTATAAATATTATCGTGCCAATAACGCAACCAAAGAAGTTATCTGGCAGGGTTTCCATCAGGCTGCTCCCCTTCAAAAGTCCTCAGGAATACTTCCTTTGGAAAGAGAACTTCTTTCTATGAAATGATATTATAATGGTCGGATTCGTCTGAACGAAAAACGCGCCAATGCTGCGTTTATTTGACGTTCATGTAGAATATTCAGCTGTGTTCTTTTTCAGTTCACTTTTTGATCCTTGACGGAAACACACGCACGCGCGCGCACTTACACTCACGCGCGCGCGCGCGCGCACGCGCGCGCGCACACACACACACACACACACACACACGCACACACACGCACACACAAGCACACACACACACACACACACACACACACACACGCATGCACGAACGCACGCACGCGCGCGCGCGCACACGCACACACGTATGTAAGTGTAAAACGTGTAAGCCATAAGGGCAAATAGACACTGCATAATGGACAGCTAATGTCCACCCAGGACATCGTGTACAATTCTCACCGCAAACACGCCAGATAACAACAGTAACAACAACACAAAGCTGGCATGCTATAAAGTGTCACCAGAAAAACATGTAAAACAGATTGCTGAACGACAGGCGAATGGGTCACAGAAACAGTACAAAAAGTAGGCTAAAGAAAGAAAGACATTAATGTGGGGGGGGGGGGGGGGGGGGGGGGGGGGGGGGGAAGAAATTACTAGCAAAGAACTTTCAGATGGGGGAGCTCCCCACCCCCCCCCCACTCCCCCGTCAACCCCCCACCGTCACCGTCACCCACCACCCCCCCCCCCAAATTGGAGGATACAGTGCACGTGCTGACTTGATAGTACACTGCGTACACAGAAGACACGCGCACGTTGCATTTCCAGCATGCTGTCAGCGTTCGGTTGGTTTGGGAGAAGAGGCAGTGAGGGAGAGCAGGATCAGCATCGTGTCCTTTCGCTGGATGGGAGTTCATGTTGCTCGCATCGAAGGCATTTGCCACTTCCTGCCGGTGGATTTGAGCGGCTCTCTGTCTGCCTTCTGTCCACCGACTAGCTGGCTGTCCACCAACTTTGCGCTGCTGATAGTGCCGGACTGTCAATGCAGGACTCCACAAAGCGTGAGAATGACGTGGGCTCCTTGGACCAACCAGAGGACCTTACTATTCGCGGGTGAATGAGTACCAAAATAACGGCGGAACATTATTTGGAAAGATTTTCGTCTTTGACGTCTAACTGTTAAAGACGACGTTCGTATTGAAGAAGACGTGGGTTTTAATCAGAAAGAAGCTGAATTAACTGCAATGGTCTACAGACAGTGACGGAAGGCCTGGCTGTTGCAGACGCAGATGTGGGCCCTGGATCTGAAGGACCGCTACATTGGAGATGAGGCTCAGAGACTGCGGCATCGTCTGGCCTTGAGGTACCCCATGAAAGGTGAACCTTAGTGTGTGTGTGTGTGTGTGTGTGTGTGTGTGTGTGTGTGTGTGTGTGTGTGTGTGTGTGTGTGTGTGTGTGTGTGTGTATGTGTGTGAGTGTGTGCGTGTGTGTGTGTGTGTGTGTGTGTGTGTGTGTGTGTGTGTGTGTGTGTGTGTGTGTGTGTGTGTGCGTGCGTGCGTGCGTGCGTGTGCGTGTGTGTGTGTGTGTGTGTGTGTGTGTGTGTGTGTGTGTGTGCAAGCATGCGCCGCGGGCATTTGTGTGTTGCTGTGTTTGTGTGTATGCGCGCGTGCGATCTTGGTTGTGAAGCTTGTTTTTTTTGCCTGACTCAGCAGTGTGACACTGTCTGAAGGTGAGGCACTCGATCCATGTTTTTCTTCGTCGTCCTTAGCTCCGTGGGGAGTCATTTGGGCGCCATGCTGAAGAAGTGTTCACATGGCTCCTCCCCCTCTGTTGGTTGTGGGCCAGGGCTTCAGTTTCCACATATGTTTTTCCTGTCCGTTCTGCAGTGATGTCAGTCCGTCATTATTCCTGTCTTCCCCTCCATCTCTTTTGACAACAATTCCCAGAGGGTTTGTTCCAAGGCCATTGGATCTTGTTTTATGATTGTACGACTTAAGTTTTCATTTTTCTTTAACTGCTATCGGTAGATTTCTGTCTTCCCCTCCATCTCTTTTGATCACAATTCCCTGAAAGTTTGTTTAAGCAAGACCATTGGATCTTGTTATATGATTGTACAACTTAGTTTTCTTTTTTTTTCTATATCAGTATATTTAAAAAAGAGTTCTAACTGCTATCAGTATATTTTAAAAAAGAGTTCTATTGATTGCTGCTTGATCGTTTGACGCACTAGTGCATTTGTGATATGGTTGTATCTCATGTTAAGTGTCTTACCATAACACCTCATTTTGATTGTTTTGATTTTCCTTTCCAGATCCAGAGTGAGGGTCCATGTCTGGTAGCTTACAGGCAGATGGAATATACAGTGCATGCGGGAACCCGATCTTGTGTTCAGTGTCACTGTCCTATACGGGGTTTAGTCTGCACATTGCTGACGCTGTCTTTGCTGCTCTTGATAGGATTTCTGGTTTGGATCCCTCATTGCTAACGATGGATCCTGGGTTCCCGGCTTCTGTCCATGGACAGTTCTGCCAGTCTTGATGATGGTGCTGTGGTTCAGCTCGCTCTTCCTGGCGCTGGTTTCCGTGCCACACATTGCTGATGTTTAATCTAGTCTTTCCAAAAGATGGGCGAGATCATTCCCACCGCCTGCTAGACCATCGCTTTGTGATCTCCTTTACAAAGTGCGAGTTCTTAATGGTTCTAATCATCAAGTGCTGTAGTCATGGCTTACTCCAGGAATATGTTGAAAAGTGCGGGAGATAGAAGAAAGGCCTGACGAACTCCGACCTGAAGTATGGAGCCACTTTGCCATAGCTCACGGTATGAGCAGCGCACTGGTCGCTTTGAAGCGTGTTTGTCAGATAATGTTGATCACTTTGTTTTCCCCGATGTTGAATTTCTTCACAGTGGCCCTTGGCACCTCCTGCCAGACTCTGTCAAATGCCTTCTTGAAGTCCATGAAGGTGTGGCAGTAACTCCCTTGGTGTTAAGAAATGCTTGTCACAAAGGGTACGCAGATTAAAGATCTGGTCGATGGCATATCTTCCATCACAGATCAGAATCCAGCCTGTGACGGTAACTTCCTGGTGTTAAGAAATGCTTGTCACAAAGGTTCGCAGATGAACTATCTGTTCGATGGCACATCTTCCATCACAGAATCCAGCCTGTTCCTTGCATACATACTGGCCGTCCGTGGTCGACGCCAGTATGACATGAATACGCCAAACTGTGTTGGTTTTTTTTTGTCGCTGACGGCTTCTTTTGTTTTACGATTGCCCTTGTAATGGTTCCCCTTGTTTTCTGCCCTGCAGGGGGTGAGGTGAAGGACTGGGAAGCCATGGAGGAGGTGTGGGAGGCGGCGTTCCGGCAGCTGAATGCGGATCCCACGGCCCTGGCCGTCTTCCTCACTGACCGGCCCTCATCCCCACGGGCACACCGGGAACGTATGACAGAGGTACAGTGGAACGAAGGATAGGAATGACAGCAGAGAGATAGACAGGCAGACAGACAGAAGTTCAGATTCCAGTGGTTTGTTCATATTATAGGCCTAGGCTCCTTATGAAGCGGTATGGAAACAGTGCATCTGAAACAGATAATAAGGCGGCACAACATGCAACAAAGTGTATCAAAACAGCAATATGGGAAACAGTGCATTTGAAACAAATAATAAGGCGGCACAACATGCAACAAAGTGTATCAAAACAGCAATATGGAAACAGTGCATCTTGAGATAATAAGGCTGCACAACATGCAACGAAGTGTATCAAAACACAAAACTTTGAGAACTTGCTGGAGGCAGCCGTTTCTCTAAATCTAAATGCCTTATAAAAAAATGAAAAATGTTTCTGACATCTTCCGTTAAAAGTTGACGACATCAGTGAGAAGAGCATGAGGGTGAGATGAGTTGGTGTAATGAGGGGATGGGTGTGGGGTAGTAGTGATGTCAGGATTGAGAG
>JADBJO010002188.1:121723-126723 GCA_016801955.1 Conus betulinus
GTCTAACGTTACATGAGCCACCTTTTCACTGTCGTTTCAGCGTCACACACACACCACACACACACACACACACACACACACACACACACACACACACACATACATATATATATATATATATATATATATATATATATATATATATATATAGAGAGAGAGAGAGAGAGAGAGAGAGAGAGAGAGAGAGAGAGAGTTGTTACTTCTTTGAAGGCGAACAAACGTAGCATTTGCGAAATAAGTTGACCGCGTTCTCTCTGTAAAATTAAACATGACAAAATACAACTTATGGATGGGTTTGTAATAATACTCTTCAATTCATTCGTCCATGTGTGACTGTTACAACTGATGGGAGGATGGGGAAAGGAGGGAGGTAGGGGAGGCAGTATCGACTTTGCCGCAGAATGGTGAATTGCGACGGTTTGGGTTTGGTTCTTGTTTTGTTTTGGTTTGGTTTGGTTTGGTTTGGTTTGGTTTGGTGTTATTGCTTCATGTGATGATCTAGTTGAAAAAAAAAACCTCTCTCGAAAGAATTTTAAACGTTCGTACAACCTTTCGTGTGACACAGTTTGGTGAAACTTGATCTCCATTGATTCCAGTTTGCATGAAGAAAACATTCAACATTTCTCGTTCTTTTAAACAAACGTCGTATTACTACTAAAACCCATTGATACAACCACTATTATTATATTTACTAGGCATAGCTTCTAAAAGTATTACAAAATATACGAACATTTTTTGTCCGTTTTTTTTTTATGATGTGTGAAATACATATATGTGTGTGTGTGTGTGTGTATGTGTGTGTGTGTGCGCATGGATATGTACATCTGTGTGTGTGTGTGTGTGTGTGTGTGTGTGTGTGTGTGTGTGTGTGTGTGTGTGTGTGTGTGTGTGTGTGCAGGGAAGTGCGGGGATGGTATCCATGAACTGGTGTACAACAGCATCATGAAGTGTGACATCGATTCCCGCCGACATTTCTACTGCAACATCATTCCTGTTGGCGGCTGCACGCACCTCCCTGGTCAGTATATCGTCACCATGATTATTGGCCCGTAGGAAAACGACATATTAGGCTGGTAGAAATTCATATCTATTTTCTGTTTTGCTCCCTCAACAGTAGGTCGTATGGATGCTGTGGCGGCCATTTTGGAAGTCAGAGAGCTGTGTTGTCACAGTTTCTGTTGTCATTCATGCGCATTAGGGAGAGCTGGTTTTCAGTCAAGTGCCTCGTGTGTGTCTTTGTCGGTTGGACAACTAACTGTCTTACCTTTCTGCTTAGTCCAACTGAAGGCAGAGAAGTGTGAAAACCTGGACTATGATTTTAATCTTATATCTTAAATCTTAAGTGTGAAAACCTGCCTGTCTGTCTGCTTGCCTATTTCTTTTCACTATCACAACATCTCTGAACTTCAGGCTTTAAACTTTTTTTTTTTTTGTGAGTAAAATGGAAAACCCATCAAAGTAATTAGAAACATCAAGAAAGAAACTGTGAAGATCTTTTTTTTTTTACTTCAGATGTTACACTTATTTAGTGGTGTAAACCCATGAAAAAAAAAACGAGCAAACACCAACCATATACCAAAACAAACAATAAACCCGAAGTAAACGAGAGAAATAAGAGAAAGTGCATGAACAAATATAGCCCTATATTTGGTGTGTTTTATTAATGCATAAAAAGACATTTACAGCAAAGGTATATATATTTGGTTTCTTCAGGCTCAACATACTTTATTAGTGTGGGTGGAGATTGTAAATATACTTTGTAATTTGTTGTATTCAGTAATTCCTTTGACATGTCAGAATTAAATTCTGCAAGAAACAATAATGAAAAGATTAGAACTCAGTTCATCATACATACAACAAATATCCAGATAATGCACACCCCCCCACAATCATACCCATTCATGTTTTGGTGATAACTGCTGAACACGCGGGCTCATATACCCTTAATCGTAATTACAAAATGCTATTCCGTGTTACAGATTGTTAACTGGTAATATGAGTTCTCAGTTTTGTTGCGGAATAAAACCTAAATAATATCCTGTTTACAATATCTTTTTTTAGCAAAATATGAATCACTTGAAATTAAGTTAGAATGCTTTTAAAGTCACCTTACATGAAGTGTTATCTGACATTTCAGTGTATGGGAGAGGCGTTTGACTGTCACAGATGTTTTATGAAGTTTATCCATGCTTGTTTTGTTTCTCCACTGTAACTTATCATTATTATATATTCTTATTATATGTCTCTGTTTTATTCAGTTGTGTGAAACCAAACTGATCTCACCTGGCATAGAGCGGTGAAAGAGATGAGGTGTGTGCCCAACTCAGCCGGAACACTTCACTTCATTGTTCTTTTTATGAATTGCTTGCACACTGCAAAACAAATGCTTACATTTTTCTAGAGGGCATTTTGTTGACAGGAATGCACACTGAACTGATTGAACAGTTCAGATCACGTGGGCCGATCAGTGTCTGTCGACATGATAATGAATGGAACCTGTACCTAAGTTCTGTAACTGATAATCAGATCTTCAAACAGTTTCAGAGCAAGGTGTGACGAGTCCCCTTGACAACTCCACCCAATCGGTACCCCAACCATCCTCTTGTACAAACTGTACAAACACAAACGGCAGAATAGATTTTAAATCTATGCCATCTCTCCCCCTCCTCCTCTTCCCCCCCCCCCCCCTTTTTTTTTTTTTCATCACACTGAATACTAAAAGAAATTTACGTGGCTTCGTAACAACATTGCCCATCTCTCTCTCTCTCCCCCCGCCCCCTCCCTCACTCTCCAGCCATGGTAGTGAAAGATGGGCTGCCCAGCTTAATACCACATGTTACAAGGAAAGTTTATGTCACGTCGTGAAGATGTCACCCATCTTTCTCCTCCCCCCCCTCTCTCTCTCTCTCTCTCTCTCTCCGTTATCTACGTCCCCAGCAATTGACTAATAGTCAGCACATTACAGAGAACCCTCTCCCTCTCTCTCTTCTCTCTCTCTCTCTCTCTCTCTCTCTCTCTCTCTCTCTCTTCCCCATCCATGCATATCCGCCTCCCCACACCTGACAGTCCTGTGTGCAGCTGGTGTGATGAAATTGTATTAACCAGCATTCTTCCACCACACTTTGTGAATTATCATATGTTGATCTAGGCGCCAAAGTGCAGGTGTAGTTCAAACGTTTGCTACTAGTCAAACTCATTGTAAGGGGTGGGAGAAACAAAACCCTCCCCCTCTCCCTTTCAGCGTCTTGAGTGATACCCTGTCAGCCAGATCAGAAACCTGATTTGACAGTTTAGCATACAAAATTGATAGAAGACACATAGTGTTGCATGCTCACTTTTCCTCAAGACCAGCTGTAGATCAAAACAGTGTATCAAGGACGACCACAGGGGTTATCAAGAGAGAGGGCATGGTTATCTCCCTCTGATCTAAATCTCAGTCTGACGTATCACTGATTTTCCCAGATATGTAAGCGGAAACTATGTTTCTACATTTTGAATCTATATATGTATGCGGGGTGTTTTAACAGTGTAACTTTGCGCCAATCCCTGGTGACATTTATCAAAATAATGAATGATTATTCTGTTGTAGTAGTTTGCTTGCCATCATGTGGTAAAAGCTATTACCATATGGTTAAGTAGTTTGCTTGCCATCATGTGGTAAAAGCTATTACCATGTGGTTAAGATTTTTTGTTTAACAATCTGACCACTATTCTTTGTGTACAAACTGATTTTGCCTGTTTGCAATTCTAGCTGTCAAGATGATAACTGAATGATAAACTTTGATCAGAAAAAAATATGCCTGTACTAGGTGAAAACTGCTTAGTTGATTTATAAATACTGGTGATTGTTGGAATGCTTTATATTGTATGAATTTAAGTCTACACCACTTGTGTAATTGGGCAAAGTGTATTCCAAGTTAATGTAATATAACTCATAAGAAAACATTGAAGAGTTATTTGACTAAAATTGTTTAGCATTGGATTACTTTCTCCTACCCTGTCGTAAACTCCACTCAACCTCTAAACTAAAGTGGAGATTGATGATTATTATGGTAGAAACTCTACACTAGAGTAATCCTTTGCTGGCTGAGTTCTCACACCTTTTCTGAACAGTCAAGGGTAAATGTGTGAACTCGACAAGCCAGACCTTTGGCCACTTAACTACAGACCAGGTTCTCTTATCGCAGACCTGGGACTGTGGCTATGCTACATATCCCTGTGTAAGACAGATTGTGAAGACACACCACAGCCCAGCATTACACTGTATAGTAACAGGTCTACACAGCAGGATCAGCCACCAGCCACAAGAGAGAGATTAACAATCCTCTCTGACTTTAGTTAAGTCCGGTTATTCCATGTGGACTTCAGTTCAACTCAACTCATTCAGAACTTTCCCTCACTTAATGATGAAACAGTGAGAACCAAAAATGACCCTATAGGACAGACCAGTCTATTGTGACCAACTTCAACTACTGTCCCAGGTGTAAACAAGTGAAGTTGATGTGTTTAAAGTGCCAAAAAATTGACAGATCTATTGTAAACTAACTTTAGCTACTTACCCGTGTGTAAGCAAGTAAAGTTGATGTGTGAAAGTGCACTTAACTTGTGTCAGTTCCTTGTTGTTCGGTCAGTATCGAATGTTTGAACTTCTCTCTAATTCCGTCTCTTGGAGCTACAAGTACTTTTAAGAGTACAAGTCTAAGGAAACTTCTCCCTGAGCCACTTTCGAGTATCTTAACAGTCCTGAGAAAAATACAAATTTCTTTTGAAGACTAGTACCAGAAAGTTGCTCCTTCCATCACTAGTAAGAGAGAGGATGGAGGTGAAATTCTAACATAATTCTCAAAGAGGAAAGATTCAAAGTCCTTCCCTTAGAGAACACACCGACCCACACCCAACTCTCGTCAAACGTGGTGACCGCAGGCGGAATTGAAACAAA
Source organism: Conus betulinus (assembly GCA_016801955.1). Classification (NCBI taxonomy): domain Eukaryota; kingdom Metazoa; phylum Mollusca; class Gastropoda; order Neogastropoda; family Conidae; genus Conus; species Conus betulinus. The sequence goes on from JADBJO010002188.1 coordinate 126,663, forward strand.
CTTACAAGAAGAACATTCTGCCAGACGACAGAGGCAACCAAGTTACAAGACAAAACGCGAC
>JADBJO010002188.1:139223-146723 GCA_016801955.1 Conus betulinus
GTCGAAGGTTCGATTCCCACCAGACTCATTTTACTTGAAGAATTTTCCAGCCCATCCAGGGTTGAGTTTGCTATGGGCTCCGTTGGGAAGGTTGAAATCACACTGTCGAGTTTCATCTACTTCATGAATGCATGTCTGGGAATGTTGCTCCCATTTCCTGACCAACTCAGCAGGTGACTGGAAGTCTCGGGCCTGGTTGATGAAGACGGGCTGTATACTATGAAAGTACGCGTAGAGCACAGTGCCTGTCATGCCATGTCAGACCACAATGGAACTCTATAGCATCATCTTCATTAAGTTCATCCATGTCAACAGCATCAAAGAAGTCTCAGTTCAGTGGCCCTTCATGCCCGGCACTCATATGGAGCTTTTAGTTTCGATTTCTTCTCCAAGGTTGTTTTTTTTTTTTTTTTCTTTTTCCGTTTATGAATTTCGTGTCGAAGTGACCAGTATCGGCCAGTTCCTGGGGACTATTTGCTGGACTGACGTGGTGGGCTCACTCTGAAGGGTGGATGGGGGGGGGGGGGGGGGGGGGGTGTGTGAGCGGAGGTCGCTCACTCATGCTGGCTCCGTGATGAAGCAATGATTGTCCGTCTGGAGAGGGTTGAGCAGGGTGGTGTCCTGCACATTGCTGGATCAGAACTGGCACCCACTGAACACCAACGAGAGTGGTGCGGTGTCTCCACCGGTGGGTTTCCAGAATAGCTCAGTTGGTAGAGCGTCGGACTCGTGATCCTGGGGTTCGAATCTCCGCCGGGCTGTTTCGGTACAGGGGGATTTTCCCCTCGGAGTTAACATTGGTTCTGACTCCATTTCCCTTACAGTCCTTCGAATGAGACTATAAACCGAGGTTCCGTGTGTGAACGCACGCATAACATCTTGCACACTCGTAAAATCCCATCATCAACTTTCGGGAAGAGAGGGCCTGTTTGGCCGTTGGTATGGATGACACGTTACTCATAGCATGCACCCTGCGTGAGAAATGGAAAGAATGAAGAAAGTAAGGAAAATTGAGTGAACGATGTTGGACGATACTGACTGGATGACACGAAACGACGACTGAATGAAGCGCCAGCTGGCAGATCTTCAGTCGGCACTACCCAGGTAGGAAGCCCGTTGTGTAAACGAGTGTGGATTGTAAAGCGCTTACAGCTTGGTCTCTAGCCGCGTATAGGCGCTATATAAGTATTCGTATTGTTATTACTAGTAGTAGTAGTAGTAGTAGTAGTAGTAGTAGAAGTAATAATAGTGTAGTATTGTAGTAGTGGTAACTTGAATTGCCCTGTGAATTGCCCGTACCCGCATTTCGATGGGCAAGACGGGGTTGATTGTGAACACAGAACCCAAATGACCAGCAGTAGGGTGGGAGAGGGGGTTGGGGGGGGGGTAGGGGGTGGGGAGATGGGGTTGGGGGTTGGGGTGGCTCTGTTGTGGCAGGGAACATGAGCCAAAGAGGAGATTTGCATTCGAAGGGAATAATCACGGTCATTTTTCATTGATTGCACATCGAAAAGACCAACATTTAAAATAAATCATCATTCACGCATTGAATATGTAATTGAAATGGATGATGACGTATGTCATGTGAAAGAGGCATTTCCTGCGCGCGCGTGTGCGTGCGTGTATGTGTGTGTGTGTGTGTGTGTGTGTGTGTGTGTGTGTGTGTGTGTGTGTGTGTGTGTGTGTGTGTGTGTGTGCGCGCGCGCGCGCGCGCGCGCGGGGGGGACTTATAAGTATCATGGGGAAGTGAGAAAAATAAAGAGCACGCATTTTAGTGAGGAAAAAAGAGACGAGAAGAAATATCTGAACTACATTTGACAGTGAAAGCTTAGAAACAATAGTGTCGCATAAAAACGATTTTTCTTCATCTTTAACCCACAGGAAACAAATGATAAAACTAAACACGGACAGTGGCTTTCAAAGTGAAGTGACTGCAGGCGAAACTGTAACGAATTGTTAAAGAATTGTTAGTGAGTCCGCCAAGCGACAAGGGCAAAAAATTGTCAAGACAAAACACGAGGTACGATGCTTATCGACCTCTTAGGTCTTCTTCAGGCAAAATAAACAACATTTAGGACAATGAAAACGAACGAAGTTGGTCAACGCCCATCTGACGGCCGAATCTATCTATCTTTGTATGTACACACACACACACACACACACACACACACACACACACACACACACACACGCACGCACGCACGCACGCACGCACGCACGCACGCACGCACGCACACACACACACACACACACACACACACACCGTCTAACAAGATGGGTCGTGGGCACACTACCTTTCAAGTCGCAGGTCATGACACATCGCTAACTGCCATCTGAACAAGAAAGACGCAGATCTGATTTAAGTCGCCACCTTAAGCCAGTATCCCCCTCCTGGACGATGTCATCCATTCCACTCGCTTTCCGAGCGACATGCGGCTGGTTTTTGTCCTTTCCGTCAATCATACCGAAGAGGACCACGGAGAAGAAAGTCGCCGGATTGGAGCAGACTGGACGGTCACCCTTGGCCTGCTTCTCACCGTACTGTTCTGGGGCAGTTGCTGATGAGATGCAGAGACGTCAAGTAGAACCCTGGACCCATGGGCAGCCTGGGGCAGTCAAGACTAAGCAGCAGAGGACCGGACGGGGCATGGACAGGACAGGACCACGACATCCCAGGGCAGCGTGCTGTCTTCTCTCTTTCAGCTTCTCGGCAACCAATCCTTATTGACGTCATGGAGATGCTTCGGTCCACGAAAGTCCAGAACACCACAACAGACAGTAAGGTTAATGAGGTGGGAACGACATGTGAAAGGACTGAGAGAGCAATATGACGGAATTTTATAAATGGTATCAAAGGTAAATTGCACGTGTGCATTAAAAGCATGCACAATTGTGTAAAGATAGGGTTCGATGTGGTTCTATGTCAACTGGTAAGAGTGCCTGCACATCAGGATCAAAACAGGGAGATGAGTGCAGCCCTGTTCTGTTTTTTTTTTTTCGAATGAATTAGCAGCAGGAGTAATCTGCAACAGAAGACACGGTGCCAGATTTTCCCCGGATGCATTTGAATTATTTATGATTTTCTTGGCTGACGATGTAGTTTTCATGGTGGAAACAGTTACGGGGTTTCCAGACTCAATTGAATATTCTAAGCACGCCACAACATCTCTTCAGCTTAAAGTTGATATGGTTATTAGCAATACTATAGCATTTTAAAAATGTGGCTGTGTGAGCGTGGTAGAAACTTCATTACGTGATGGTGTTACAGTGCCTGCAGTCAATGTGTGCAGACATTCAAAATACTCTTCCCTGAGCCATTGTGCTTTAATAGTGCTGCAAATAACTTGCAAACAGTGCTAAAATATTTTGCCTTTTGAAAAGATTGACTTATGCCTCTTGATTCCTTGAGGAACATACGGCCGCAACGACACTCCTCCAACGCACGCGATTCTGGCAGGTCCTCCTTAGCTCGGCCCACATCATTCCGGCGGCCTTCACCTCAGCGTCGACACACCTGCGCCAAGTCTGTTTTGGTCGACCCACTTTCCGCTTCCTTGTGGATTCCAATCCAGAGCCTGCCTGGTTACGTTGGATACAGGCTTCCGTAGGGTGTGGCCGATCCATCCCCATTTTCTTCATCTCAGTTTCAATGGGAATGCCTCATCCTGTCCCACAGTTGTTCGTTGGAGATGACTTCCGGCCATCTGATGTTGACGATGTTTCTGAGACATCTATTGATGCAGGTCTGTAGCTTGTTGGTGTTGGTCTTGGTTACCCGCTATGTTTCTGAACCATATAGAAGATTTTGATTTTTGTTGTTGAAAAGATTACATACTTCAAATAACTATACCTTAGTTTTTATTTGTGAAATTGTTTGATTCTCACATACAGCCGGTTGTGCGGTATGGCTCTGAAATATGGAACGTAGACAATGCTGTTGTCCGTTGTGAAGAAGTTCGTTTATTTGCTTTGAAGACATTTTTAGTTGTAAACAGGCGAACACCAAAATGGCCTTGTTTACGGTGGAACAAAGCTGCATTCATATACGTAAATTCTGCTGTTAAATGTATTCGCTACGGCTGAAGTTGATCCAGAATTACAGGGACTTCCACGTAAAGCATATGATGTGTGGCATGAGCCGGATGCAAAAGATAAGAAAAAACTGGGTAACAAATTTTCGTTTGTGTTTGCTTGAATATGGAGCTGGTTTTCTGTGAATGAGTCAATGTGTGGGAAGTGTTCGTGGTTTTATACGTTGTTTCCAACACAAAGATTTACTGACTGCCGGTGGCAAATCTGGTCCAATCATGTCCTAATGAAAGATTCAACTTGTACAGGACATACAATACCTTAATTTTTTATTCATGTATTGATAAGCAGCCAGATGTAGGCTAGGGGTCTCTGAGTTACCATTACATCGTCATCAATACAAAACGTTTCTGTTTCATGTCTCACTTTGTCCCTTATGTACAGGAAAATGAGGTGCATTTCGTTTCTCTGTTGCCCAGCACTCAGACGTATACGTGAAACATTAATTAAGCGTAAGTAGTACACACGCCCTTCACTGGTCAAACGGAGTTTGTTAATGTCATCAAACATACCCGGCGATCTTCGTAATATTTCTTTGTTTTGAATAAAATTGATTGAAGTTGTGACTGACTGAAATGTGTGTACGAATATATTGATCTTTTATTTTGGCTGTTACATATCCCCATTCAGTTACATGTTCAGATTTCCCGACGTAATGGGCTGAAACTTAATGCGAATGAAATGTTTCGAGTCTTGAGTCTCTCTCTCTCCTACTCACGCACGCACGCACGCACGCACGCACGCACGCACGCACGCACGCACGCACGCACGCACGCACGCACGCACGCACACACACACACACACACACACACACACACACTCACGATTTGTTCTGTCGTTTAAATAGGAAACGTTTCAAATACTCAAATGTACTGGAACAAAGTCAATACACCTGTAGGAGATCACAATACATGACAGGGTGAACAATACTGAACGGTAAACAACAACAACAACAACAACAACAACAACATGGAAGGGTGAAGAATGCAGAAAAGGATGAATAGTGCATCGGAATGACTTAACGCAAGAAAGGGTGGACAACACACGAAGGGGTGAACAGTCCTGAAGGTTTAGGGATGACGAGAGAATAACACAGTAAGGAGACTGACCACGATACAAGGGTAGATAAAACATGACAGAGTGAATAACGAAAAGAACAGACGAATCATACACGATAGTGGTTTAAGGGGGGTTAACAAAGCATAAAGAAGTGAACACCAGTTTTAATCCCCAGAGAGAGAGAGAGAGAGAGAGAGAGAGAGAGAGAGAGAGAGAGAGAGAGAGAGAGAGAGAGGGGGGGGGGGGGATCCATTAATCGAGAGGTGTAGGAGTTAGAAGGGTTGTCCCAGTGGAAGCTGAAATCACCAAGGAGTAGGGAATGGCCTTTGAAGGAATCCATGTATTAAAGTAAATCAGGAAGCTCATCAAGGAAAACTTTCAGTTGCTTTAATGAAAGGAAGTTACATCCTGTCTAAAAGTGGTACACCACTATAAAACGTCATAAACCAAGTTGTTGCACGCTATGGCGATGACTTCCTCAGTACAAGGGAAGTGCAGTACTCTAGCCTGTAAGAGTTCGTTGTAGACCCTGTGGTAGATGTTCGGCTTGCAGACGACAAAATACACCAGGCGGTATTGAAACAAAGAGGATCCTTTTATTTACAAACGTTGAAGAATATAGGAACAAAAACAATCCAGTGACCTTATGGTTCAATAATCGTACAGGAACTCAATCGTACATGCAGCAGCGAATATTCTGCTAATGGCAGCTTCCCGTCGACTAGACTTAAACTCAATGAAGAGTCGAACATTTTTATGCTTGACAATGACTAGAACTCTTTCAACAATCTCATCTCTTTCTCCCTCCCAGTCGCGCAGCTCTCATTCTTTTATATGCTATCTAAAATATTCTCGAACGTACTCGATTATTCTTTTCTAGAATATTCTGCTGCATATCAGTTAGCTTAACCAATGAAATCGTGACGAGTGTATGCGATTGTAATTCGGTCAGCTTCCACAACATTCTCGAACCTTCGGTAATGCACTAGCAACTAACAGAAACCTGGTGAACATTTTAACATAATCTTGAATGATCCACTCGCATTATCAATCGATCCAAACACAATACTGAACAATAAGGCATACGTTCACTTTCCAATGTTTTAAATAAATCAGCAATAGCACTACACTGACCGAAAATACAAATATATAAAAGCGATAAATAAAAGGAAGCTTGCAACTCGTCATTGTTGCTATGACGTCTATCACAAAAGTTTCTGCCCTCTGGTGTCTCCCTTTTAAATTGTAACACAAGTGAAAAGAAGATATACCCTATCTTAAAGGATACACCACTGTAAAAGGTCATAAACCAAGAGAAATGAAGATGCTTTCTATCTTAAACGGCTACGCTACTCTAAAACGTCATAAACTAAGTGAAAGGAAGATATCTCCGATCTGAAAGGGGGTATATCACGATAAAAAGTTATAAACCAAACAAAAAATTAGACACATCCTATCTTAACCCAATCAACACAGCCCCTCGTTCTGCTCTGTGTGCCCAGTTAACACCGCAGTCACAGCACTGAATTCCCTCAGGACACCTGATTTTGACCACTTTTCATTAATTTTCCTTAAGAGCCTAAATCAGACAGTGACTTTATTTTCGCACAGTGAAATAGAGCTGTCTTTCATCTTCTTGATGATAAATGTTTTAAAAGTCAAAAAATTATTATTTTGTTGTTTGATTGAGTTGAAAATGACATACTTCGACCAAGGAGCACTGATTCAACGCTTGAAGACGCCAAGGGCTGGTTGGTTTCTCTTTAAATTAACCAGTAAAATCGACTGTTAGTAACCTGCTAACTGGTATGATATGACATTGGAAGAACTGCATTTGTGCGCTGACACCACTGGTTAAACGTTATCTGGGAAACTGGGTCAAAGTTATTTGTAGAAGACCGTCGTTATCATTCTCGCGACGTGTCTTGGGTGGCAGATCGCTTGCCGCGAGTCTTTTGCCCCGCGTCGCCGAGGGGTAAGTCGGACGCCGCGATCATTCTCGCGGCGTGTTGCAAAAAAGGTAAAGGGCCACACCGCTATAAAGTGTCATAAACCAAGGGGCATACTACTCTAAAACGTCATAAATCAAGTGAAAAGAAGATGTTATCCTATCTTAGAGGGGTACAGCACCCTAAATTGTCATCAATTAAGTGAAAGAAAAAAAAAAATCTATCTAAATGGGGTAAACCACTATAAAACGTCATAAACCAAGTGAACAGAAGATACACCCTATCTTAAAGGGATACACCACTATAAAACGTCATCAGCCAAGTGAACAGAAGATATACCCTATCTTACAGGGATACACCATTATAAAGCGTCATAAACCAACTGAACAGAAGATATACCCTA
>JADBJO010002188.1:151723-159223 GCA_016801955.1 Conus betulinus
ATGGATTGATAGGTTCATTCATAATTATTGATTGATTGATTGATTAATCGATTATTAAGCAATCAATCCACCCATCAATCAATTAATTAATAAGTGCAATACGCACTGATTGATTGAGGGAGTGATGTTTTCATTAATAATCAATCAATCAATTAACTGACCGCTGCAACACGCATCAATTAATCAAGTTCATTCATTAATCATCATCAATCATTATTCATGCCGTACAACTGCGAAAAGAACAAGTCATTCTTTATTCTTTTAGTCTAGTGAATGTACAAAAAGGTTTATTATTTCTCCACATTTTTTTTTATGATTGGCCAAGCACAGCACGATCATATATAGTGATTACAACCAAGAACATTCATTCATTCTTAATTCATTCGTTTATCCATTGACAGGGTTTTCTTTTTCATTTGCAACTTCTCCATGAGTCCGCCTTTATAATTCGAACACATCCTTCATTCGTTCACTCTTTCTTGTTCATAAGTAACTTTGTTTTGGACATAAATTGGAAATGAAATGAGGCAGGGAACAGTAAACAATAAACAGTAAACAAGAGGGGTAGTCTTTGCTCCCATAAGGAAACCTAACACAGAGTAACTTTTTTATATAATTCATCATATTTTATATTGAATAAAAGTTACTCTGTGTTAGGTTTCCTTATGGGAGCAAAGACTACCCCACTTGTTTACTGTTTTTTGTTTTGGACAGTCAATTACTGTCTATGACCCTCCTCCCCGTCTCTAAACCTACCCACCCCCTCTCTCTCTCTCTCTCTCTCTCTCTCTCTCTCTCTCTCTCTCTCTCTCTCTCTCGCTTTCGGACTGCCTCTTTTACTCACAGTCTGGAGCTTTCTTCTCTTGAGCTAAACGTTTGGAACACACAGACACACACAGACAGACAGACAGACACACACACACACACACACACACACACACACACACACTGGAAAATAATTACAGCTTCTCTCCATACCCCCACCCTCCCACCCCCATCTGCGACATTACACATGGTATGAACTTTACAGCTGTTCTCTTCCTCACCCCCCCCCCCCACCCCCCAAACACACACACACCCACCCCTCGCCACCTTACTCCATATATTCCCCTGTGTTCTCCTGCGTTGTTGGTCGATGCGCGCACGCACGAGAGAGAGAGAGAGAGAGAGAGAGAGAGAGAGAGAGAGAGAGAGACAGAGACAGAGACAGACAGACAGACAGACAGAGAGAGAGAGAGAGAGGTTTATTATCAATGTAGTTTGCTTTCTTTTGCCATTAATTCTTGTTTCATTTGTTTTTAAGTACAGGTGATGACATTTGCCAAATGAACGGCCAAACTGTTAAAACCCACCGTTCACTCCCACCCCACCCCACGCCAATCCTTACACCTTCTACACTGACCTATTATCAAAGCATAGCACGTGAGCGGTAAGGTCATTTCGCGGACTGACAGCTCACGTTGCCCTTGACACACACAGCATAATTTGGTGGTGGTGACATGCAAATGTTTCCCGCCTATGACGATGTGAAAGAGTGTATACAACACTACCTTGCTGAAACCGGGTTTGGTCGAAGACCATGTAACACCAGCAGTCATGGTACAGCAGTTAGCATCGCGGATTATCGGCAAGCAAGGTCGTGGGTTCAATTCCAGCCAGAGCCATCTATATAGCTGTGGACTGTTCTGTCACAACCGGCCCATACCTGGAGTTGAGTTTCTTACCGGCTCAGCTGGGAAGACTGGGACCACACAGTCTAGCTGCGTTCGCTTGATGGATGCGTCTCTGAGAATGTTGCTCAATTCTCTGATCAGTACTGCTGGTGTCTGTGTCTCTCTCAAGCTTAGTTGACGCCGGGAGAATAGTTTTAAAGTAAACGTAATGTACAGCCCTGTTATGCAGCCTCAGACCCAACTGTAGATCCATAGCATCAGCTTTCATATTCATCGATCAAAAGTCTCTAATTCTGTGGCTCTTCATTCACCCCCCCCCCCCCCCCCCCCCCCGCCGATGATGATCTTGGCTTTGATTATCTGTCTACGTGTATGCCCTTAGTTTGATTATGACCGGTTCCTTCACTCGTTTAATCTCAACTGTCCCGACCTTCAGACTTTGGTTTAAGCTAAACATTCTAGACCTTCGCTCCCTGGTTGAATATCAAATCTCCAGGCTTTCACTCTTTGGTTGAATCTCACCTCTCAAGACCTTTATTTCCTCCACCTTCAAACGTCCATCTTGCGCCCAGTTTGAGAAAAGTGATCATTCGTTCTTCAGTGTCCTGAAATGTTGTAATCTTGCCTGAAGAAGACTAAAAAGGTCGAAACGCGTCGTGTTTTGTCTTGTAGTTTGTCCATTTTGTTTTGGCGGAATGATTCTGATTTCTCTCTACAATTCCTTTTCTCGTTGAAATTCACTTCTCCAGATCTTTATACTTTCTCGTGGTAATTCATCTCTTTAGATTCCCACACTCTGTGTGTGAAATTCGCCTTTTAAAAACTCACTATTTCTACAGCCTCCCTCCCTACTTGAACTTCACTTGCCTGGCTAAATCTTACTATAGTAAAGTTTTATTTACTGTCTAGACATCACCTGTCTTTCAGACTCACTGATTGAACGTCACTCGACTTGTGAGTTGACGTCAACACAATGACAGCCCTGATGTGGCCCTTTGGGGTCGGCTGGACTACAACCAGCATTAGCTTACCTTACTTTTCCTCTCCAAAGCCTCAAGTCCTGGCTGAAACTAAACGCTCTAGACTCTCATTCAATTTGGATCTTTTTAATTTTTTATAGCCTCAATTACTGTTCGAATCTTACGAGTCTCCGAGTCTTGCTTTCTGGTTGAGGCTAACCTCTCCACAGCCTTACTTCCCATCTAAAATTCATCACTCTAGACCCTCAATTACATGGTAAATGAAACTCACCTGTCTACATCCTCACTTACATTGTGAAAAGTCTCCTCTTCAGAGCATCACTCGCAGGTTGAAAGAACCTAATTTCTAGAGCCTTACCGACAGGTTGAAACTCACCTGTCCAGAGCCTCACTCACAGGTTAGGACTTCACTCTCTAAAGCATGTGTCACAGGTTAAAACTCGTTAGCATTATTTACAGGTTGAACCTTATCTCTCTAGAAAATTCCTTAGTTTTAAACCTTATCTCTCCAGAGCCTCACTTACAGGTTGAAAATCACCTTTCTAAGGCATTACTTACAGGTTAAAACTAACCATTCTTCAGCCTCACTTACAACCTAAACATTCCCTTTTCTAAAAGCATTACTTGCTGGTTAAAACTAATCTCTATAGGGCCTCGTTTCGAGGTTGAAATTCACCCTTCCAAAGCATTCTAAAGTTTAAAACTCACCATTCTACAGCTTCATTCATAGGTTGAAACCGACCTTTCTGGAGCCTCCCTTACAGGTTGAAGCTCACCTAACTAGGACCTAAGGTACAGGTTAAACCCCCTCCTTTCTGGAGCCTCACTTCTACGTTAGAACTCACCTCTCGAGAGAACGACTGACAGGTAAAAGCTCGCCTCTCTCACTCTTCACTTACAAGTTGAAGCTCACCTCTTTAAAGACTCACTCCCTGTCAGAAACCCACCTCTCTAGTGCACTGCATACAGGCTGAAAGAGCCTCAGTCAAGAGTTAAAAATCTCTCTTGAGTCTCACTTACAGGTTAAAACCTCTCTCTCTCTCTCTAGATCTCCACTAACAGTTGAAGCTCACCTCTCGAGAGCCTCGCTTCCTTCCGGAGCCCCCGGGTCCCCATGGTAGATGGCCTTCCCCACGAAATCGGATACCGTGAGTGACGTCACAGTGATCGCCCCAATTCCGAAATAAGCACTGAGCCATGTAATAGCTATAGTTGGTTTGAAGCCAAATCGTCTTCGCATGAGCAACAAGATGGCCTGCAGTCTGCTGTCAATAGCATTCGCTGAGAACCAGTCACATCAGACTGATTCCCTGCACGTGCTGGAGCCATGGTTGGTTCAGATGTGGGGGGTTCCAATGCTCCGTAACTGACCGGAGTCCTCGCCACGTTGTCAGGCAACTGTTCACGGTCTCTGAGACTATTCCGAGACGTTCCGTCTGCGTCTGATGCATTGCTGATCAGCGAGGACGCTTCGTTTTCAGGTTCTGCATTGAGTGCGGGTTTGGGTTTGGAAGACGAACCTGAAGGGAGATGAGAACGGGACCCGGAAGATTCTGTGGATGGTGTGTGCCACTTCGCCTGATCAGTGTGCCCATTAGAGCTCTCAGGAGCCTCTGCGATGATTTCCCATTCATGTTGGCCAGTGTCAGTCTGAGCATGCTCTTTTTTGAAGATGGTCGTCTTGTTGTCTGTGGACAAGACGGCGCTGCCGCAACAGGCGATGGCCTGTGAGGGGGGGTGATAACCATTCCCACCACGAGCATGACGATGACCACACTGGCCTGGATGGTGGTCTGCACCGTCAGAGGAGGTCTGCAGAAGAAAGGGACAACATGGGGAGCGTCTGGTTCAGATCCACCTGTGGTCTGAGTGAAATTATCAGCGGTTTATTCTTGAAGACTTTGCGGCGGAAATCTTTTGAAGAAGATCTAAAAAAAAAATCAAAACATAGCTCAGGACTTATTTACTGGGTAATACTTATCGTTCAATATTACTGCAAAGCGTATGCTACCATCGAAGTTGTCAAACTCTTTATGTAGGCATGATTATCACAACACAACACACACACACACACACACACACACACACACACACACACACACACACACACACCGCACACACACACACACACACACACATACACACACACACACACACGCGCAGCGCAGCATGCGCACGCACGCACGCCTCACGCCCCACACACACACACACACACACATACACACACACACACACACACACACACACACACACATATATATATATATATATATATATATATATATATATATATATATATGTAAGACCATCCGCATTCTATTTTTTCTTGACATAGGGTAGAAATCATCACTATCACCACCACCACCACTACATTCAACTCGACTTACAACGACGACACGCCCAGCACCGATGCCAAATTCACCATGCCCATCCCTGCTGTCAGCATGCCCCCAGTGGAGGTCAGAACCAGCCCCCGTCACCAAGATGGAGGAGGCCGCGCCTCATCCCTGGTTGCAGGTCAGCATCCAAGTCTTGATGGGTGGACATGGACGTGTCGTAGCCCAGTTCCATCAGAACGAAGCCCAGCATGGCCACAGCCGCAGTCTCTGGAAAACAATCAGCCGACGACACAGATGGGGACGACGTATCCAGCTCCATTTCTGCGTTTGAACCCAAGGTGGAAACGGACGACAGGGAAATGTTTCCTGGAATGGGATTCTCAGAGGACGTTGGGATGACGTTGCAATTCTCGTCCTTGCACACTGTTTGGCTGTACACCACACCCGGCAGAGTTGTCGTTTCCAGAGTTAAACTGGAAGAGTTTCTGGAATCCTGGGTTTCTGAGCGACATAAATGGGACTGAAGAAGATTGGCCGTGATGACAGTTACAGCGCCTGTGGTCAATATCGTGGTGGTCAGTATCACCATGAGCATCCTCCGAAACGTGGGATTGGAGCCCGAGTCACTGAACCACCCCATGAGGGGAAGGAGGACGATGGCGATGGGGCCAGAGATGAGGCCGGTGAGGGAGACCAGGCTGATGGGCATGCCCAGCATCTGCAGGTTCTGAATAACCACATTGTTAGCCACAGTTATCGGTGTGGGGATACCAAGCGTCAGCTTCACTCTTACGGATGCAGGAATGACGTCAATGTGCCAAGCAGCAACGACAACAACAGCAACAACAACGATTAGAAGAAGACGAAGCAGAAGAAGAAGAAGAAGAAGAAGAAGAAGAAGAAGGAGGAGGAGGAGGAGACCAGGACCAGGAGGAGGAGGGGGAGGATGACCAGGACCAGGACCAGGAGGAGGGGGATATGCAAATAATGATAACAACAAAACGAAGAAGAAGAAGAAGAAGAAGAAGAGAAGAAGAAGAAGAAGGATAACAAGAAAACAAATAAATCATAATAATATCACGAAGAAAAAGAAGAAGAAGAAGAAGAAGAAGAAGAAGAAGAAGAAGGCTTTTTTAATATCTTAAAACAACATCAGAGTGCCTTTGAACAGTCTCGCCGGAGCGTTTCAAGATGCTATTTCACACAGTGTCTGCCCTGATCCTCTACTTTACACTATGATTGATCATTCTCTCGGAATAGATCGTAGCCTTGACTTACAAAGCTATGCAAGCATCTTACCTATTCAGAACGGCTAACAATGTTAATCTTATATGAGGTTGCATTCACAACATTCTGTGCATCAGTATCTGATGATCTATCAACCCATCTCTCATTATGGGTGTTCCTGTACACACGACAGTCTGCCTTCCAAAAGACCCTAATTTCACGGAAATATGTGTTCAGCAGTCCAAAATATGTTTCTTTGAATCATTGCTAAAGCTTCGTATTGATGAGAATCTCCTACATCATTAGACTGTGTTTTGTGATTCAGTCCACCGTTTCCCAGCATTCCTTGAGACGCAAGGTCCTTTCTTCCATTCACAATTAAACACACGTCGCAAAGGATGACCAAGCTATCTGTATTGTCCCAGTGCCAGCTCTTCTCTAGGTTCATGGTTATCTTTAGCGTTGGCTGTCCTAGAACTGCCCACTACGATTCAGTTTAGATCGGTGTCTGATTGAATGTCGGTTCTAATCTCCAGTCTTGCAACGCCTGACACGACTACATCGTCGGTTCCCAGATCAAGGAGGAGTCTTACAAGCCAGTATCTTATCTTCCACCATGGCTGATGGATTAATGAAGACCAGAATGGATGACTTGATTCTTTGAGCATGAACACATTCTTTAGTGGCATATGAGAGTGAAGAATTGTTCCGCATGGATATACCTTTTTTCAAACCGAAAATTAGCAAGAATAATAGGAAATACAAGGCTAAATACAGATCAAAACATAGCTAGCACTGAAGATAGTAATGAACATTAGGATATGTTTGAGCCGTTCATTGTGTAAATGAAGCTGCTCCTTTATTACCTTGTCTGTCATAGTTTCATGAATGATAATGAATTAAAAAAAATTAACCACAAGGTCAAAATATGACACAACCTTCAGATTTTATGGCCCAGAACTAAATCGTAAAAAAAAAATGATTTCATAAAAAATTACATGAACTTACGAACCTTACTACTAGGCCATACCTGCTACGTTTACGAAAATATCTGAGCCAGACTTAAAGTCAGTGAAAAACGGCGTCATGACCTTGTCTTTAGTTGAGTTTAGAGAAGGAGCAACTTCTCAGCTTCAATGATTAGCACACCCGCTACCATTCGAAACCAGTGTTATTGAGCCTAGTCCCTAGAGCCACCAGACCCAGAACCAACAGCCCAGGAAGCAACACTAGCAGCACAGCCCTCCACTGCCATTACCAGAAATACAACCCTTCGACCTC
>JADBJO010002188.1:164223-169223 GCA_016801955.1 Conus betulinus
CATTGTGCTGAATAAGAGCCTTTACATTGTGCAGAATAATAGCCTTTACATTGTGCGGAATAGCCTTTACATTGTGCAGAAGAGCCTTTACATTGTGCAGAAGAGCCTTTACATTGTGCAGAATAATAGCCTTTACATTGTGCAGAAGAGCCTTTACGTTGTGCAAAATAATAGCCTTTACATTGTGCAGAAAGAGCCTTTACATTGTGCAGAAGAAACCTTACATTGTGCAAAGTAGCCTTTGCATTGTGCAGAATAATAGCCTTTACATTGTGCAGACGAGCCTTTACATTTCGCAGAAGAGCCTTTACATTCCGCAGAAGAACCTTTACATTGTGCGGAATAGCCTTTACATTGTGCGGAATAGCCTTTACATTGTGCGGAATAGCCTTTACATTGTGCGGATAGCCTTTTTGTGCATTTTGTGTTGGCGGAATAGCCTTTACATTGTGCAGAATAATAGCCTTTACATTGTGCGGAATAATAGCCTTTACATTGTGCAGAAGAGCCTTTACATTGTGCGGAATAGCCTTACATTGTGCGGAATAGCCTTTACATTGTGCGGAATAGCCTTTACATTGTGCGGAATAGCCTTTACATTGTGCGGAATAGCCTATACGGGACAGTGGAAGTCGGGGCACGCCACCTCGTTTGTTCTGTGTGCTCTGTGTTGTCAGTCAGTTCTGCCAGGTGATTCGGTGTCGTAAGCGGGGCCGGAATAGCTCAGTTGGTAGAGCGCCGGACTCGTAATCCAAGAGTTGCGGGTTCGAATCTCCGCCGGCCGTTTTTTTCCCTCGGAATGAACATGAACATTAGTTCTGACTCCATTTCCCTTACAGTCTTTCAAATGAGACTATAATCCGAGGTTCCGTGTGTGAACGCACGCATAACATCTTGCACACACGTAAAATCCCATCACCAGCTTTCGGAAGAGAAGGCCAGTTTGGCCATTGGTATGGATGACACGTTACATACATTATGCACCTTCCCGAAAATGGAGTATGGCTGCCTTGATGGCGGGATGTAAAAAAAAAAAACGGTCATGCACACAAAAGTCTTCTCCCTTTATAGGGTAGATGGGATTGATACTTGCCTGTCCATATAGGGAGTGTCCGCAGGAGTATCAGCCTATGTACGCAGAAGAATGTGTCGTAAACAGCATTCGTTTGGAGTTAGGGGCGAGTATTCATTTCATCATGGAAGCAAGAGTTACCCTACTTGTTCATTGATAACTGTTTGCTGTTCCCTACCTCACTGAAGATTTCTTTGAGTCACGTTATCTCCCACTAAACAAAGCACTGCAAGACAGCTACCGGCAGATTGGCTCGGCAGTTGAGGACAGTACCTCTCTGGGTTACACTGCCACCTTCGGTTTGTTTTCTGTCGATCAAACAGGCAGCGAGGGGAAAATATGTTCCGGCTAACATTTGATACCGTCGTCGTTGGTCAGTCTGATCACAATGCCATTCATCTCTTGCCAGCTTACAGACCAAAAGTGAAAACACAACCTATCACTAAAAAGCAAGTGCAGTGTTGGACACAAGAAAGTGTTGATGAATTACAGGCTTGTTTTGAATGTACAGATTGGAATTTGTTTTTGAATTCTAGTTTTGACATTAACGAAGCCACCGATGTTATTTCCAGCTACATTTCTTTCTGTGAACACATGATTGTACCTACTAAAACTATCAAAATATTTCCCAACAACAAACCTGGGTTACAAAATCTCTGAAAATAACTCTAAATGAAAAAAAAAAAAGAGCTTTTCAATCAGGCAATAAAAGCGATCGTAAGGTTGTACAAAAGAAACTGCAAACGGAGATTGAAGAATCAAAGAGCTTACAAGAGAAAAGTTGAAAACATGTTCCAGAATGAAATATGCGAGATGCATGGAAAGGAATAAAGGTTTTATCAGGTTCAGGTAAATGTTCAAACCAAAATATTAGTAAAAAAAAAAACAGCAAAAGAACAGAAGCAATTTGCAGAAAAGCTGAACGATTTTTACTGTAGATTTGATGATAAAGATTTTAGTAAAGAATTAAAGGAAGTGAAGGAAGAACTCCAAAGCAATGTTAAAAACGATGTTGATGGAAGTGATTCTGTTGTGATTGAGGAAAATGATGATGTTCAGTTGTTTTTTCAAACGTTTAAATGTGAGAAAGGCAATGGGCCCTGATAATATCTGTGGAAAATTGTTGAAGGTGTGTGCTTCTCAGCTCTCCTATGTTTACAGTCGTTTGTTTACCTGGTCACTTAGAGAATGTATAATTCCTGTTTTATGGAAAAATGCCACTGTATGTCCTGTTCCAAAAAAAAACGCAACCCAAGCTGTTTAAATGATTACCGACCAGTTGCCCTCACATCTGTTGCAATGAAATGTCTTGAAAGAATTGTCCTCAGTTATGTTTTAAAAGATACTACACAGTACCAAGACCCGTTTCAGTTCGCATACCAACAGAACAGATCAACAGATGATGCCACACTCACACTTCTCCATCATGCTTTTTCACACCTCGAAAAACCTGCCTCCTTGTACGCATTCTCTTTATTGATTTCTCATCAGCATTCAACACCATACAACCACATCTGATGGCAAAAAAACTCATAACATAAATGTGGGTAACAAGCTCATTCTTTGGATAATTGATTTTCTTACACAGAGGACACAGTCTGTTCGATATCAAAGTGTTGTTTCGTCTTCCAGAGTCATTTCAACTGGCGCACCCCAGGGTACTGTTTTATCACCAGTGCTTTTTACTCTGTACACAAATGATTGTTCAGGAAGTGATTCAACTTTGTACATTAAATATTCAGATGACTCAGCACTTGTAGATCTTTCCAACTCTGATTCTGTTTACTTCAAGGAGGTTCAAAGATTTGTTGACTGGTGCGATCATAACTATCTTGATCTGAATGTAACAAAAACGAAAGAAATGTTGATTGATTTTAGAAAGAATCCAAAAGCTGTACCACCACTTTTTTATCAAAGGTGCTGAAGTAGAACGTGTTGAATCATACAAATATTTAGGAACTTTTATAGATAATAAGCTGAATTTTAAATCCCATGTTGAGTATGTCCACAAAAAATGTCAAACCAGATTATATTGTCTTCGCAAGCTGCGATCATTTCATGTGAATACTGACATTCTTCGGACATTTTATTCATGCTTCTTGGAATCTGTTCTAACTTTCTCATTTATGTGTTGGTATGGTGGGTTGACTGTGAAGAGCAGAAATGTGCTTGAGAAAGTGGTGAACGTGGGAGGAAAAATCGTGGTGAGAGACAAAAAAGTCTGAGTGAGCTATATAGGTGCCGTGTTAGTTGTAAATGTGAATGTGTGTGACCACAAATTAATTTCTCAAATGAGATAAAAAAATAAGTGATTGCTCGTTCTTCGTCTTCATTGTCATGTCCTGCATGTTGTTTCATCTTGCCTGAAGAAGACCTAGGAGGTCGAAACGCGTCGTGTTTGGTCTTGTCATTTGTTTGTCCCACGTTAACCGGGCGGAGTTCCGTTAAATTCCTTTTTCAAATCGGTTTCAATTTTCGCCTGTAGTCATCTCACTTGGAAACTAACTGGACAGAAAAAAAAAAAAAAAAAAAAAACGTGACTCACCAGTGCAAATGCGGCCTCCCTCCTTCCACCTCTCAGCAAGCTTTGAATCATACCCCCGCCACACATCTCGTGCTAATGATAGCTGCGGGGAGAGGGGGAGAGGGGGATGGAGGAGGAGCGGAGAGATGAGGGGAGGGGGTGTGTGCAGGGGCGGGGGTGGGGTGGGGTGGGGTGGTGGTGGGAGGACTGTTAACAAATTAAATGCCTAGAAAGAATCGGACGAGAACGAAACTTCATCCAGTGACCTGTGAAAAGGTAGAACGGTCAGTTTAAAACAAAGACATCAACAGGTAATAGGGAAATGTTTGCTTTCAACATGAACGAATGGCCAAGCTTCGTGTATGATGAAAGCCCTTAAAATGTCATTTGAGAAGTCAAAAGTGTCCAAAGTCAACCGAAAATGTATGAGAGAGAGAGAGAGAGAGGAGAGAGAGAGAGAGAGAGAGAGAGGGAGGGAGGGAGGGAGGGAGGGAGGAGGGGAAGGGAGGAGGGAAAGGAGAGACAAGACAGAGGGGAAGGAGACAGAGAGACACAGACAGAAAGAGAGAGGGAGAGAGAGACAGACAGAGACCTGAGAGAGAGAGGAGAGAGAGAGAGAGAGAGAGAGAGAGAGAGAGAGAGACAGACAGACAGAGAGAGAGACTGAGAGAGAGAGAGAGAGAGAGAGAGGAGAGAGAGAGAGAGAGAGAGAGGAGAGAGAGAGATGAGAGAGAGAGAAGATTGAGAGAGAGAGAGAGAGAGGAGAGAGAGAGAGAAGGAAGAGAGAGAGAGAGAGAGAGGAGAGAGAGAAGATGGATAAGTCCAGGAGACCTGACTGCATAGGAAAAAAGATAAGTCCAACAACTGCATAGGAAAAAAACACTCATACTAGCTCAATGCAGACAACGTGCTGGACGTACGAAGTGGACCACTTAAAACAGCTGTCCGTCTTTTCCAGGTTGAGCAATGAAACGCTTACGCTTTACCGCGGAAATGAGCAATGCCATCAGCTGTGATTATATATACAACAGGGTCACAGGTTCTCTCATCACTGTGTGCCTCACTCTGGAGGTCCGAATGTGCACGAGTGGGTAGGAAAAATAAAAACAATAAATGGGTAACATGTGTCCTGTTAGAAACAGCAAACAGAATACATAAGTCGGGAGAGAAAGGGGTGTATGGGGCAGGGGCGGGGTGGGGTGGGGGGGGGGGGGGGGGGGGGGGGGGGGGGGGGATGGGGGGCGGATGCGGTTACGGAATGGTGCGGGAGCAGGGGTAAAGGGGACAGGCCTACGAATAACACTGCTGTCTTGGCCGACTGTGTTCCTCATGCACACAGCTAGCATTTCGGTGGGCAAGTCAGAATTCTTGACGGTGCCCATCTCCGCTTTCAAGTGATCGTGT
>JADBJO010002188.1:194223-196723 GCA_016801955.1 Conus betulinus
TTCCAAGTCATCCCCATGTTCCTGATGTCCGCTTCCAGGTCCCTGCGCCAGGTGTTCCTTGGCCGACCTCTTTTTCGCTTACCTTGGGGGTTCCATGTTAGGGCTTGTCTGGTGATGTTGCTTGCAGGCTTCCGCAGCGTATGTCCAATTCAGCCCCGACGTCGTTTCTTGATCTCAGCAGGGGGGCACAGACGCCGATGTCAGAACAAGGATCGGGAAAGGCCAGGGCAGCGTTCGTACAGCTACGGAACATCTGGAGCTCCAAGGAACTGTCCGTCAACACCGAAGTCAGGCTCTTCAACACCAAGATCAAGGCAGTTCTACTGAACGGAGCGGAGACCTGGTGAACTACAGTAGCCACCACCAAGTAAAGTGCAGGTGTTCATCAACAACTGCCTGCGCAAGATTCTCTGCATCCGGTGGCCAGACATTATCAACAACAACAAGCTCTGGGAGAGAACAAACCAGCTGCCTGGTGATCAGTCGATGAATATTGAGGTGTTTCTCGTGATTGGTAGGTTGTGTCTCTCTGCCCTTTCACATTCTGGCTTTCGGCCTTGTTCTCTGCATGGAATACCATCCAGTATCATGTGGATGTCTCCAGTGTCTGTGAAAGAAGAAACTCCCGATGTTCACTGTTAACGTCATCTGGTGTGTTGCAGGAAGTAAGGCAAACGTCTCTTGTACACCTCTGCCTTCCATGGTTGTGTCTGGGTCGATAATACAGTTCTGAGGTCTGTTCTCTATTTCAGTCCCTCCATTCGTTCAAGAGCCATACAGATCCAGTCCTTAGCGGCGCTTCGGCTGTCCACCACAGGTGCCCACGCCATGGTTATATGCCCAAGTCTGTCCTACAGGCCAAATCACGTTTATTCGATTCCCACGAGAGAGAGAGAGAGAGAGAGAGAGAGAGAGAGAGAGAGAGAGAGAGAGAGAGAGAGAGAGAGAGAGAGAGAGAGAGAGAGAGTCGTGCAAGGGAGATTAAAGAGTATGGGAACTCTTTCGTCTTCGACTGGTAGTGCATATTTTTCCAGGCTTGCCTACATCTTCAGTTAGTCCTGGCAGCTGCATACACAAGAAAGAGTCAGTCAAGTCCACTATCTCTTTGAGGAGGAAGTGTACACTGTCTGAAGGTAAAACACTGACCTTGAGAGAGGGGAGAGATGCAATGGAATCTTTCGCTGACGGAAATAGCAGAAAAATGTATTGTTGACCTGGATTCTTCATTAGAGATACGATGTGAACACGGTCCATTCCAACTTCATTACAAGCCCACAGCATTGAACAAGAGCCACGCTGGACATGTCTGCTGCTTATGCCATCTTCAATGGATCCTCTCCTCCTCCTCCTCCTCCTCCTCCTCCTCCTTCGTCTTCTGCTCCTGCTTCTCCTCCTACCCCTTCTCCTGTTCCTCCTCCACCTTCTCCTTGTCCTCTTCCTTCTCCTCTTTCCTCTTCCCCCTCCTCTTCCTTGTCCACTTCATACCCCACCTCACCGTCTTCTATCTCCTCCCTCTCCTCCCCCTCCTCCTCCTTCTCCTCCGTCTCCTCTCCTCCTCCTCTTCCTCTCTTCCTCCTCCTCTTTTTTTTCCTCCTCTTTTTTTTTTTCCTCATCCTCTATCTCCTCTTTCTACGTTTTCATCCATCCATCCTTTTTTTCTCCTCCTCAGCCTCTTCCTGCTGGCCTGACCTGACGTCTGTCTGTCTCGCTGAGCTTGATTGTACAGAATCCAATTCACCTAGCTCGCAACGACAGGCATCCATCAAAATTCTTTCTGTCCCGTTTGTTACCAGCCTGTTCTTTTTTTTTTATCGTCTTCGTCATTTTAAATCTTAAAACAAGCAAAAACCATTCTGTTTATTGTTCCTTAAGTTTGCATGGGAACGACAAAACTTTTCAAACTTACAGAAAAATTCTCGTAAAAAAATCAGTATCACATAAATCAAACAAACAAAGGAATAAACAAAACAAAATTTGTACAGACATCATGCAACGTTTGGAAGAGAAAATGCGTTGGGTGGATGAGAAATGAGAGAAGTAGTGAAAGAACTAGGCCGAAACTGAAAAGCAGCCGAAGAATTTCCAGATACCTTTTGAATCATGAGCCTCTCATTGACAAGAACGGAAAGTCGAATTAACATTTCTTTATGCTGGGACATATACAGGATCTGATTCAAACATGTTACTGTATATTCCTTGCTCGGAGACGATCAATTTGATAAGGTATTTCCAGTTTTCAAATGAATAAACGTTTGTATATGTAATCTGAGTGACGCTTCACTTTTTGTTTCAAAATCAAAATACGTTTTTTTTTTCCTTAAAAATGATTCCTGTCTGTCTGTCTGTCTCTCTCTCTGTCTCTCTCTCTCTCTCTCTCTCTCTCTCTCTCTCTCTCTCTCTCTCTCTCTCTCTCTCTCTGTCTCTCTGTAATCTGACGACGCCTCACTTTTTGTTTGAAAAACATTTTTTTTTTTTTTCTTTTTAGATCAAAAGATTCCTG
>JADBJO010002188.1:211723-214223 GCA_016801955.1 Conus betulinus
CAAACTCCCTGCCCGAGCTAAAAGAAAAGTCAACAACAACAGCAATAAAAAAAAAAATAAATAAATAAACAGTCCGTCGACTAGCCCCTGTCATAGAAACCCAAATCGAGGTTAGCATTGGTTCTATTTTTTACGTAAGGGTGCATACGATCTACAGACTCCCTCTCTCTCTCTCTCTCTCTCTCTCTCTTGGACATTGCATCCAGACGATAGAAGCAAAGGTATGTCTGGCGCCTCCAAGTTCCTGAATTTTATGAGCAGTGGTGTTTCCTCGTAAAACATATGGCGTTTATACGTTTAATAGAATCATCGCCTCTCTCTCTCTCTCTCTCTCTCCTCTCTCTCTCTCTCCTTCTTCGTCTGTCTGTCTGAGAGAGAGAGAGAGAGAGAGAGAGAGGGACAGCGAAGGAGAGACAAAAGGTAAGAGGCACTGAGTCTGGAAGAAGAAGAGGTCAAGTCTGCAGCTCACACAAGTAAGAATGCGCGGCACCTTCATGTGGGCCCAGTGATGGAAAGAGAAGGAATCGGCCAATTCTGGAACATGTCTGTGTGCGGTCTTTGAGGTGAGGTCAACGTTCATGCCTTGTTAGAGTTTCCATGGACACAAACATGCGCACGACCGCGCGCGCGCGCGCGCGCGCACACACACACACACACACCACACACACACACACACAGTGTAAAAGAGGGGGGGTGGAGGAGTGATGGGGAAGGAAAACACACACACACACACACACACACACACACACACACACACACACACACTTGCACGCACGCACGCACACTCTGATGGATAGACAGACAGACGGAAAAAGAGAGAGAGGATTAAATGAAGGGGGGGGGGGGGGGGGATGACGTTGTGGGGAGAAGGGAAAGGGATACCTGATGACAGAAACCCCACACAATGCGAGGTTGATGAAATAAAACCTCCTCCCTGGACTACAGAACCGAATGATTTGATTTTATGCCCTGAAATATTTGACATTTCCTATTTTCTTTTCACAGAGAGGGACATGGACAAAAAGAGAAAGAGAGAGGCAGTGACGTTGAAGAGGGAGTTATAGGGGAGTAGGAAGATAGGTGTGTGCAGAAGATGGTATAAGTTTCATCACTGACTTTCTCTGGGAGGTAAAAGAGAGTGCAAAGATCTCCACCACAGAAAAGTATTTCGACAGGGGGGGTGTAATGCACGACTTAGTTGAACGAGTAATTTCCCGTAACATTCTTCATATAAGGACATGTAAAATACTAAAAGTCAACATTTAACTAATAAGAAAGATTTAATGTTTCATTAAAACATTATAATTTATAGATAGTCTCGATTAACAAACAGTAACTTCCCATCGTGCATGTTCAGTGAAAAACGAGGTAAAACCGTTGATTAACTGACCCAGAATGCGCTGTTGGATCCAATTCACCGCAGGGGATACACATTATTTTTTTCATGGCTTGGTCTCTGAGTCTCATTGTATTTGTCCAATATGTTTGTTTACAAATTGTTCGAGTATACCTTTTCCCCCTCAGAAATCTCGCTCACAGACACGCAGACAATTTTGTAGAAAAATGAACTTGCCAGAGCTTTAAAAAAAAAATCCATCAACAACAATAAGAACAACAATTAAGAAAAGAAAAAAAAAAGAAGAAGAAAAAACACCCAAACATTCAGTCGCTAAGTCACTGTCATAGTAGCTTAAATGAAGATTAGTATCTGTTTTATTTTTGACCTGAGGGTGCCAATGATCTAGCAAATTTCCGCCCCCCCTTTTTTTTTTTTTTTTTTTATAGACACCCCAGCTAGAAGGTAGAAGCTATGGTATGTCTGACGCCTTCAGGTTCCCTGTATGATTATCATAAGCAGTGGATTGCTCGTAAAACATCTAGAAGTTTGGATGAAGGCATCTCCCCCCCCCCCCCCCCCCCCCCCCCCCCCCCCGTCTCTCTCTCTCTCTCTCTCTCTCTGAGATGTCTGTGGGAGGGGGTGATGGGTGAGTAAAAACCGACAGCCAGTCACAGTGAACAAGGTACGTAATCCACTCCTTTTTTGGAGAGAGAGAGAGAGAGAGAGAGAGAGGAGAGAGAGAGAGAATCAGAATTCACGCATTACATGCTTTTGGTTTTGTTCTGTTTATCATGTGTTGTTCTGACCGCCTGCAGTCCCTTTTCCTCACACACCCCTCTTATCTTGCCATATCAGCCCTCCCTCACATACGGTAAAAATCTGTGACAAAGGAAAATCTGTAAGATTCTGTGAGAAAGAAAAAATCTGTGAGAAAGGAAAATGGAAAATCTGTAAAAGTATAAGTAAGTTAATGAAATGGTAAGGTAACATATGGAGAGAGACAGACAGAGACAGCCAGAGAGAGAGAGGAGAGAGAGAGAGAGAGAGAGAGAGGAGAGAGAGAGAGGAGAGGAGAGAGAGAGAGAGAGATGAGAGAGAGAGAGAGAGAATCGATTTTGAAAAACAAGGTCTCTATGAATGAATGAATGCATGGATCGTCCA
>JADBJO010002188.1:219223-241723 GCA_016801955.1 Conus betulinus
ATTTAAAAAAAAAAAATGAAAGTCTCAGATTCTGTGGCACTTTATGCCTGCCCTTACGACGACCTCAGTTTGGACCCTGGTTTGTGTCCGTCGGGGTCACCGGTATCGTGGGGTTCATTAGGGCTGTCGTTGTGCGGAGGGAGAGCTCATTCACGCCGCCGCCTCCGCAAACTGAGCAATTATTGTCGTCAGTAGGGGGGGCTTAGTAGATGGTGTATGCTGGATCAGAACAGGCGCCACTCAGCACCATCGGCAGCAGTGCAGTGTCTCCTCCGGTGGGTTGCCTCTTCTTGACGACTTGACATTCACTGCTCCCTGTGGATTGCCGGTGCCGGGGCTGCGGCGCGACTTCCCGGGTGTGGCTGTGAACGGGGTGTCGAAATGAGCGGCGTGGGTTGCACTCCCAGCTGCCACTGAGGTGGCACAGAAAATGGGACAGCAAAAAAATATATTTCAAAATTATACAGAATTATGGGTGGGTGGTAGGGTGGACAGACACGCATACAAACAGGCAATGAAATGGAGACAAAGAGTGATCAAAATGATTTGTTCAGAGAAGAGGGGGCGGAAAACACACACACACACACACACACACACACACACACACACACACACGCGCGCGCGCGCGCGCGCGCGCGTGCGCGCGCACGCGGCGCGCGCGCGCACAGATAGAGATAGACACATGTAGAATGACGACGCAGAGAGAGAGAGAGAGACGACAGACAGGAGGAGACAGACCAGACAGACAGACAGACAGACAGACAGACAGATAGACAGAATAGACAGACAGCAGGCAGGCAGGGAAGCCAGACAGACTTGATAGACTTACACGCAGGACAGAGACAGACAGACAGACAGACAGAAGCATAGAGATATAGATAAAAAGGATGTGGAAGAGAGACAATCATATAGGGACAGAGATAGATAGATAGATAGATAGATAGATAGATAGATAGATAGATAGATAGATAGGATAGATACATAGATATAGGTAGATAGATAGAGATAGACAGACAGACAGGACAGATATAGAGATAGATAGATAGAGCTAGGTGTGTAAATAGAAGACATCCGAGTGTTTATGCAGCTCTACGCAAGGAGAGAGAGAGAGGAGAGAGAGAGAGAGAGAGAGAGGAGAGAGAGAGAAGAGAGAGAGAGAGAGAGCGAGAGAGAGAGGAGAGCTCTATACCCCCGTTGTGGGGCGAGGAGAACAAGGAGGTATAAGATAGAGGGTAAAAACCACGCCCACTATCATTCATTTTGAGCATTCTAGAATGGGAATATTGTTGTCAAAATACATAGTTTTTGTTGCAAAAAAAACGTGGGGTGAAAATGGGGAATCATCCGGGTTACAAGTTTTAATATCAAAAGATGCGTAAGATGACATACAGATGGTGAATAGTGTTGCATACTGTAAAAGAACGGGTAAGACAGTGGAGAACTGACGTGAAATACAGTTATAACTGTTAACAATGGCTTTTTTCGTGTTGCTGTTGTGCTTTATGCATGGGACTCTCTCTCTCTCTCCTCTCTCATCACGCTCTCTCAAAGCTCTCTCTCTTCATCTCTCGTCTTCCTCGTCTCATCATTCTTCTCGCTCTCATTTTTGCTGCTGTGTGAGAAACTTCAGCGCACACAACTTTGCTCGAATAATAATTTAATGAATAGTCAGCGCACCTTCCTTTTAATATCAGATATTACTGTTTTTTTCATGTCCTTATTTTTTTTTTTAATTCTTTTGAATTTTTGTTCAAGATTTTAGTTTCTGTTGTTGTCGGTGTTGCGATTTTCCTCCTGCCTGTCTGTCTGTCCTGTCTGGTTCCTTTCTGGTCGTCTGTCTTCTCCTGTTCGGCTGTCTGTGATTGCTCTCCCACGCTCTTCTCTCGCCCCACCCTCCCCCATCTCAAACCGCTCCCTCTCCCCCCCCCCTCTCCCCCCTTCTCTCCGCCCCCCCTCCCGCTCCCGCACCCCTCTCTCGCCCCGCCGCAACTTTCTCCCCACTCTCCTCTCACACGCGCCACATGTCTCCCTTCCCATCCCCTAACTCCGCCCTCCCTCCCGCCTCCCCTGTCACTCAACTCTCCCGACATTCATCCATTACCCTCGTCCTCCACCTCCGCCTCTCTCACTCCCTCATCCCTCGATCACCCTTTCATGTCTCTCTCACCCGTCCAGCCTCCTCCCGTCCTCTCCCACTCTCCCGTCTCTCCTCCGTCCTTCGCACCAAAAATCACTTCCTCACCTCTCCCTCGCATCTCTCTCTCTCTCCGGTCCTCTCCTCTTCTCTCGCCCCCCTCCCCCTCCCGTCCTCATCCTACTCTCTCCTCCTCCTCATCCACCATCTCGTCTCCTCTCTCCCTCCTCCTCGCGCCTCCTCCTCCTCCCTCCTCCTTCTTCTTTCACACACATGTATGTATGTATGTATGTATGTTATATATATATATATATATATAATATATATATATATATATATATATATATATAGATTTATATATATATATACGCGCGCGCGCGCACACACACAGCGCACACCCACCACACACACACACACACACACACGGACGCAGGACGCACACGCACATCACACACACGGGAAAAAAAAAAAACCAACCAACTCACACACAACACATTCACACACACACACACACACACACACACACACACACACACACACACACCACACACACACACACACCTACCTGGGTATGCCGACTGAAGAGCTGCCAGCTGGCGCTTCATTCAGTCGTTTCCCGTGTCATCCAGTCAGTATCGTTCAATATCGATCACTCATTTTCCTTACTTCCTTCATTTTTCCATTTCTCACTCAGGGTGCATGCTATGTGTAAACGTGTCATCCATACCAACGGCCAAACTGGACTACTCTTCCGAATGTTGGTGATGGGATTTTACGTGTGTGCAAGATGTTATGCGTGCGTTCACACACGGAACCTCGGTTATAGTCTCATTCGAAGGACTGTATGGGAAATGGAGTCAGAACCAATGTTAACCTCCGAGGGAAAATCCCCCTGTACCGAAACGCCCCGGCGGAGGGTTCGAACCCGCAACCCCAAAACAGCCCCATCCCATCCCGCGTTGGTCATGGTGAAGTTAACAGGTGCTGACAGTGTCCATTACGATCATCACGTTATCTGCCTACAGTGGGGGGGGCTGACATTGATTGGTGATGATGTGGCAAGAACGAAACAGGAGGATGCTTTTCACTCTGGCTACTCCGATTTTCCTTTAGGAATCGAAGCCTAAAGACAAAGATCACTATGAAAACGCAGCCAACTCACACACACACACACACACACAAACACCACACACACACACACACACACACACACACACACACCTCACACACACACACACACACACACACACCTCCTTCCCCGTATCAACATGTGTTCTCCCTATGTTTCTCCTGACGCAGAACACACCCTATTCCCCACCTACTGTCCCTCTGCACCTCTTTGTTGTTGTTGTTGTTGTTGTTTATCTTCCATTCCTGTATGGCTTAATGACGACGACGACACGCAATCACACATAGAGTGGCATGTCCATGTCTTGAGTCTCTAGTTAGGAAACTGTTCGTGATCCCCATCACACCCCCCCCCCCGGGGGGGGGGGGGGGGGGGTTCCATCTCTGTCTTCAAGAGTTGTCCTGGATGCTACTAGACCTTCAGATAAGATTTTGAAGTAAGACCTCGATAGATGTATGATTATTGTCTGTGATCGTTCAGAAGAACGCAAATGAAGAACGGTTTTACTGGATAGGTTTTTTTTTTTGTCTCTCTTTCACGTTTTGGCATCAATATATACACACAGAAAAACGGGAATGCAAAAAAAAAAAAAAAAAAAAGTGCATGACACAATACTGAGGTAGCAGGTCCTACTTCAGGAGAACATCTTGAATGTTCTCTCTCTCTCTCTCTCTCTCTCTCTCTCTCTCTCTCTCTCTCTCTCTCACACTCTACACACACACACACACACACACCACACACACACACACACACACACGAGAGAGAGAGAGAGAGAGAGAGAGAGAGAGAGAACTCAGAACTCAGATGGTTTAGTTCATATAAAGGCCATTGCCCCTTATGAAGGGGGTATGGAGAAAGTAACAGCAATGTGTGAATTTACGTAACACATCAATGACTGGATGAAATTCTCATTCACGAAGTCATAACGGATCGAAATTGAAATGCCTTGAACAAGTAAATTGAGAAATGTCTTACTACACTTTCATTTTGAGATGCCATAAGCAGACTTAACCGAAATTGACAGGGATCCCTGGAAAACTGAACTGGTATATATTGTGCTCCTAGACTAGATAACTTGCAGCAGCACAAAACAAAATGCAGTTCGTCTTCTTTTCCATCATTGCAAAGTGGACAAGTCGGATCCATTCCAGTATGTTTACAGTAGCGATACCGGTGTTGTGCAATGTCTGAAATTCCAGAGAGAGAGAGAGAGAGAGAGAGAGAGAGAGAGAGAGACTCAGTAGCAACCAAGTTCGACAACTCGAAGCGACATGAAAGGATGAGAGTGGAGAAGTGTACAGAGTGTGTTGTCTCCTCCTTACATGTGTGTATCTGCAGTTGCAGACCAGATTGAAAGTCATGAACGTCTCTCACAAATGCCACCAGCTTCTTGACAGATTAGATGGCGTTTAGTGTGTTAGATATTCATAGATAGGGGGGGGGGGGGGGGGGGGGGGGGGAGGGAGGGGGGACACCACTGTCGCTACGATGTTGATCACACAATCATCCAGATTATTGACCTCTGGATTTGTTAATTCATGTACATGACCATGATCAGCGTTGAACATTATTGCTGGTCCTTTTTTTTCACTGTACACACTTAAAAAAAAAACATGGTAGGTAGGCACTCAAGGTCTGACCAGCGCGTTGGGCTAATGCGTAGGTCAGACATCCATGTAGTCGTAGCCACGAGGCTCTCTTCCTCAATTGTCTCACCTTAGTTGTTAATTCATTTATCCATCTTCAAATCATGCATACTTAGCGGATGTAGTGTAGCGTATATGGACTAGTCCGCACGCAGTGACGCCTCCTTGATGAAACTGAAACTGAAACAGCTGGTCCTGTCAACAGCGGAGGGCATTGTGAATGCTAGTCACCAGGCTCACATGTGCACTCTTTCCCAACACCCTGTATGTAGAGATCACATGTGGTATCCAGCATCTATGTGCAATGAAGAGGCAGCCATCCTGGCTTTGCCCTGTCACAATCACAACGACAGTAATCCACGAGAACAATCAACGTCAGGATGGAACGAGGTCACCTGCCAAAGAAGACCCTGTACCTCAGCTAAGTCATCTTAGTAGTAGTGCAGGCATTCCTAATCAAATCTCTGAGCTTTAGTTTAGTTTTTCAAAGAAACCTCTTGCGAGTTTTTTTTTTTTTTCGGTTTTCATGAAACATTCCTTTAAAAAATCATCACTGAAAATTGAAAGCGAACATAACCAAATAATGAAATATTGACAACGATCAGAACGTGAATAATCAACTTAATGATATGGATTTAAATGCCCACGAGAGACAACATGACAGGGTTGTACTTCTTTCATAGATAATCTGACGTTAACCAGACCCAAGAGATACAAACGCTTGGAGTTTTGAACAGGAAAATGTGAGCAGGAGTTCAGAGAAAAACATACAGTAACTGAATGCAACCCAACTGTGTGGTTCTCGTCTTTTCAGCTGAACCCATAGCACACAATGCTGGGTAGGAGTCACTCAGTGCTGAAAATGGTCTCATACAAATGCCTCTAATGGGAATCAAACCTATGTATTTCTGACCCACTGCAGCTCATAGCGGATGGCAAGATTAGAAACTTACTGAAGGCTTTTTCAGAGTCAATGGTAGGCAGCACATCAACAGAGTAAGTTATATTGTACAGTAAGAACATAGGACATAGGAACTGTGAAATACATACCAACTTTTGAACTCTGGAATTCCCTGCTTCCCGCCCTACACACCCCCCCTCCCACCCACCAGACCCACCCGTCACCAGTTCTGGTGTGGTCCCGATTCTGAAAGCCATGGGTTATGATCTGATCGTCCCCCTCAGGGACTGGATTTTCTTCTTCAGCCAGCTGACGTGTCTGTGTTGATTAGTTTGGTACCTCCACTGTTGATCTTTCTGAATTGGAGGTTGTGTAAGTGTAAGCTTTCTATATGATCTTATACGCCTGTTATGTTGAGTATTACAACTCTAAGAGACTGCTGTATCTGTTGAGTATTACAACTCTAAGAGACGGTTGTATCTGTTGAGTATTACAACTCTAAGAGACTGTTTGTATCTATTGAATATTACAACTCTAAGAGACTGTTGTATCTGTTGAGTATTACAACTCTAAGAGACTGTTGTATCTGTTGAGTATTACAACGCTAAGAGACGGTTGTATCTGTCGAGTATTACAACTCTAAGAGACTGTTGTATCTGTCGAGTATTACAACTCTAAGAGACGGTTTGCATCTGTCGAGTATTACAACTCTAAGAGACGGTTGCATCTGTCGAGTATTACAACTCTAAGAGACTGTGTTGTATAAGAGACTGTTGCATCTGTTTTGCTCTGCATGTGTACCTTCTACTCTTCATTTCTCTCCTCTGTTTCTCCCCTTTTTCTGTTTACACTTTTTTTCTTTTTGTTTTGCTGTATGTCACCTCCCCTCACCCAATCTCTCACCCCCAGCTCGACCCCTTTTTTTCTTCTGTTTCCTATTTCTTCTTCCTCCCCATCCCTCTTATTGCCTTCTTCTTCTTCTTCTTCTTCTCTTTCTACTACTACTACTACTTTCTTGTTCGTCGTCGTCGTCGTCGTCGTCATCATCATCATTATCATCGTCATCATCCTCACCCTCATTATCATCATCATCATCTTCTTCTTCTTCTTCTTCTTCTTCTTCTTCACACAAAAATTGAATTAGTGAACAGTTAGCTGCAATGCAAAAAATAACTGGAAGATGATTCAGTCAATTTCGTCTCTATGACTGTGAGTCAACAATGCCATTAACTGGGATGCGAAATAATGGACAGCTCAGTCCAAAGTGAAATAAGCCATAAAATAACATCATCAGTTGTAAGAGGAGGAGTCGGAGGATGAAGGAGGAAAGGAGGAGGATTTATAGTGACGATCATGTTCATGACTCACAATGCCCTCCCTTCAAGAGAGGACAAAGAAGTATGAAAGGCCGAAGAAATACACTGATGCTCCGTCATTGAGAATGTATATATCTCATTCGCTCTAGGACTGGGATGCTGTTATGGTTCCCTGTGTATCTTTTAGGCGTATTTTTAGCAACAGCCCTTTATAAATCTATCCAGTTCACGCCGTTGGCGAAGATTCGGAACAATGATCCAATCACATTTTCTCTCTTTTCGTCCTAACCGCCTCCATCTTTAGAAATAGGACTGTAACGGCACAGATACGGTCTATTTGTTTCATTCAAAACTCTGAAATCGCATGAATGTCGGTAATGGTAAGATGGATGCATGTGGGTAGGTGGGCGGGGGGGGGGGGGGGGGGTGGGGGGTGTGTGTGGGGGGGTTAGTTTTCCATTTTTGTGTACTTTAAACTGGAGATCTGCTCTGTAGGTACTTGATATGGTTTTTAGGAGAACTTTAACCGGAGTAATTGAAAACTCACCTTCACAGGGTGCCTGCTCCTCAATGATCAGGTTCTCTTTTTTTTTGATAGTGATTTATACCTTTGGGAATAGAGTGCCTGTCAGTTTGGCAGAAGCAGCAGACTAGCTAGAGAGAGAGAGAGAGAGAGAGAGGAGAGAGAGAGAGAGAGAGAGAGAGAGAGAGAGAGAGAGAGAGAGAGAGAGTAGCGAAGAGTAGAAGAAGAGGATGGAAAAAGTATGACCTAAACAGAGTGGGCTGAACTCTCACACAATTCGTAGGCTCATATATCATTGATCCTAGGGTGAGAATGGGGACATATCAACATATTTGATAATTTTCAATACAAGCTTCTAACTGCGATCTCTAATCTGGATCGTTTCTTCTCGTTTTGATCGTGATCGGATTTAGATCCAAACTCTACCCCCGTTCGCACACATGATAGGTAAGACGTGGATCCTGTGATCGATTGTCACAAGTACAATTACCAGTCAGTCTCTAATTTAGATTACTAATAGTGTGCTTTATCTTTCTAGGGCGACCACCCTATACTTTGGAGGTATTTCTTTAAATGAGCCCTTCGCAGCCCTTCAGATGTTTCGGGAAGTATGGGCTTTGGATTGTCAGCAGAGACAGGATTCGCAGTCATAAGGATCTCTCTCCATGGAAAGTGTGGGGTCTGCTGTCCGGAGACATTTTGATTTGAAAGAGTATCCCTGACTGTTGGACGCTGCTAGAAAGAGACGCTGGCCCAAAGAATTTGTTCTGACAGACTTAATGATGATAATGATGTTTATGGATACATGTTTTCTGAATTATTGCGTGACTTGTGGATTGTTGCTCGTCTTCCTGTCTGTCTTCTCTCCCTACTGCAGGCACTCACCCGACCATTCGTGCCATTTTTGATCATCGAAAGAAATCTAGACCATATCTGTGTCGTTACAACCCTATTTCCTTAAACAGCCCACCATACACGGCATCATCACCAGGTAAAATCTTGCCATTGGTGATCATCGGAAAGCATAGGACCATATCTGTGTCGGGTGATTTCCTTAAACAGCACCGGGGGGGGTTGGGGGGGGGGGGGGGGGGGGGGGTTAAAAGGGGGGGGGGGGGGTGGGGGGGGGGGGGAGGGGGGGGGGGGAACGGAAAGAGAAAATGTGATTGGATCATTGTTCCGAATCCTGGCCAATGGCGTGAGTCTGATAGATTTATGAAGGTCTGTTACTGAAAAATAATAAGCATCGACACTACACAGGCGATCATGCCAGGTTCTATTTCCCAGAACAGATGATGTGTGCTGCAGCAGGTTTCAATGATGAGCCGTCGCTGTCTGTTTTTCGGCCCTTTTGTACTTTTCTTTGGACTGTGTGTCTGTGTCTCTGGTACTCTGGTGAGACAGTATTTTTTTTTTAAAAGGCTGATGATACTCCTGTGAACACTCCCTGTATAGACAGGCAAGGATAGATCCCATCTACCGAACAAAGGGAGTGGAGTTTTTGTGTGTATGACCGTTTTTTTTTTTTTTTTTGTTCCGCCATTAAAAGGCAGCCATACTCCAACTTCAGAGAAGCTGAAACAGAAATGATAATCACTATAAACGCTCCTCCTTCCTTGTCCTCGTCGTCCTGCCTCCAATTATTACTGTCGTTGCTATTTTACGGCATATTTCACTGCGGACTTTGCTGCTCATAACTTTACTACTCGGTTAATGGCCTTGTTGGCTCGCTGTTGTAGAGCCACCACTGACAGATTCCATCGTCGAGTTATTTTTTGACGTTGTACCTTTTTACTAATGTGTTGCTAACAAGTAAAAAAAAAAAAAGAGAAGGAGAAAGAAGAAGAAGAGAAGAAGAAGAAGAAGGGAGAGAGAAGGAGAAGAAGACGAAGTGAATGAAGAAGAGCAGTAGGAGAAAGAAGTGGAACTGGTGGAAGAGGAGACGGAGACGGAGGGGAGGAAAGAAAACGAAAGAAAGAAAGACAGGCAGAGGGACCGGCAGACGGACAAACAGACAGACAGAAAAAATACAAAGAAAACAATAATGAGAAAGAAAAAGAAAGCAAGAGACAAAAAAGAAAGACAGACAGAAAGAAAAAAAAAGAAGAGAAAGAGAAGCTGAACAAGAAGGGGACGAAGAAGAAGAAGAAGAAGAGTGAGAAGACGAAGAAGGGTCAGAAGGAGGAGGAGGAGGAAGAAGAAAAAGACGAAGAAGAAGCAGAAGAAGGAGAAGAAGAGGAGGGAGAAGAAGAAGATGAAGAAGAGGAACAGGAAGATAAAGACGAGGAAGAAGAAGAAGAGGAGGTGGAAGAGGAAGAAGAAAATGAGAAGAACAAGAACAATAACAAGAGGAGGAAGAAGAAGAAGAAAAAAAAGAAGAAGAAGAAGGACAAGAAGAAGAAGGGTCAGAAGGAGGAGGAGGAAGAAGAAGAATAAGAAGGACAAGAAGAAGAAGGGGGAGGAGGGGAGGAGGAGGAAGAGGAGAAGAAGAAGACGAAGAAGGGGGAGGAGAGAGGAAGAGAGGAGGCGGAGGAGGTTGAGGACGAGGAGGAGGAAAAAAAGGAGAAGAGGAAGAAGAAGAGGAAGTGTGAGAAAGGGGAGGAAGAGGTGGAGTAGGAGGAGGAGGCGGAGGAGGTAGAGAAGAAGAAGAAGAGAATGAGAAAGAGGAGGAGGAGGAAGGAAGGAAAAAAGAGGAAGAGGAACACACACACACACACACACACACACACACACACACACACACACACAGGCGCGCGCGCGCGCGCGCGCACGCACACGCACACACACACACACACACACACATATACACGCACGCACGCACGCACGCACGCACACACACATGAATGCACGCACACACATACCACAAGCCATGATATACAGTGAAAGTGTTAATTCTTGCCTGTCCAGAATTAACATCTGGCCTCTTTACACCTCCTTTTCAAACTAGAAATTCCAGTGCTTAAGGGGGGAAAAAAAAAAAGAAGAAGATAAAAGAACATGCAGACGACTTGTCCTTCCCTGTGGTAAAGCAATGACAAAGCAAAGCAAGTAAAAATGCCTAAAGGCACTTGGGAGAAAACATATCTTCTGCAATGGCTTGTATGGATCCTTACATCTGCTCTTTGAATTGTTGCCATTGGAAATAAGAACCGGTATGTACGTAGAGAGTTATGCCTCTTCTTCCTTCCTTTTAACAGGACTTGCGTAAAAAAAAACAACCATAATTCTCACGGTTTATCTCACCAGAAAGTTTTCATATTCCTTGTAAATAGATTGTCATATACTATCAACGATGAAACACAACAGCATAGTTAACAGTTCGCAAAAAAAAAAAAGTGTTTTGTAGTATTCATAGACCGCTATTGCATGGGTATAAAGTAATTACATAGTGTTCATATTCTAATGACACAGTGCTCAGTACCTGTCACGTCGACCACACGCCAGTGGTCAGACCCTCGCTGCCGATCGTGGAGAATGGAGAAGCACCATTCACAAGGCTGCATCCTCGTTTGAAGCCTCCCGCAGAGCAAGTCTCAGGCCCCCATGAAAAAAAGGCAAAGGAGGAAAGCAGGCATGCCAGGCTGCAGCAGCTCAAGAACCACCGGACCCGGCGCTGACCTGTGGCCGCTGTGCCAGATCATGCCTGTCCCACATAGGACTCACCAGCCATCAGTGCGCCTGCACGACGACGTGGACAACCCCCTCAATAATCTTCGTCTACGAGGCCAAGCCAAGAAGAAGAATGTCCATATTCCAAATTTACAACGATCTCAATTTCGGGGTTCTAGATATGTTAGATCTTAATACTTACCACCGTTCTTTCACACAAACCTGAAGCATTTTTTTTTCTTAGTGCGTGTTTCATCTTCCACCAAGTTTGATCAAAATGAGTTCAGAAGTTTTGGGGGGTAAATGACGTAAATCAGCAAATGGACAACGACACACAAAACAACAGATATAGGCGATAAACATGACCTCGCTGAGGAAGAAAATAAATTTTAGCTTTTGAATGTGTTATCGTGTACATACAAACTAAATGCACCCGTGCCCAAAACCTTGCGCGCAGCATTAACAACGGAGTGTACGTGCCATTCGTAGCCATACCGAGCTGTGACGTCAATGGGGGGGGCAGTGTTCAGTTGATGGGGGCTGTCAGCCCGTCATTCGCCTTTTTCTCTCACGCCGTCTGCTGTCATCCATCAAGGCAGAGAGAGTGGAGGTTGGGGCCAGTAGGGGTATATAGCTGGTGGAAGCAAGGGTTCTCTGCGTGTCTGACTCGCCGCTGTCTTCATGGAGCATTGTGTGGGTGTCAGAGAGGGCGCAGTGTTTCATGAATAGGGGTATCATCAGATATTGATTTACACAGCAGTAGCATGATTATGAATGAAACGTTGATCTTTATGTTTGCTTGTTTTATCCTCCCCTTCCCCTTCAAACACACACACACACACACCACACACACACACACACACACACACACACACGCATATACGCACGCACGTACGCACACACGCACACGCATGCACAACGCACGCACGCACGCACGCACGCACACACACACACGCACACACACCACACACACATTTTAAACATACTTACTTTCAGTCATGCATACCCCGTTGACAAGCACACACACACACGCATACCCCCACCCCCCCCCCACACACACACACACACCACATACACACACACACACGCACGCATACAGGCACACACGCATACATTTAAACATACTTTCAGTCATGCGTACCCCATCCCATTGAGAAGCGCGTGCTTTACCATCTGTTCTTCCACACACCCCCCCCCCACCCCCCCCCCCCCCCCCCCCCCCTTCCCCTTTCCCGATGGCTCTCCACCCTTTCTCTCTCCCCCTCCCTTCCAACCAATTATGTATAAGTTAGTATGGGAAAAAAAACACAGAAAACGGAGTTTTTGTCTTCATGAAGAGACTGTGGCATGCACCATAGAATGTTCAGAATTCTATCAAGATGTCTGGAACGAAAAGTTAATGATCATGTTTTTGGCATTTTGAACCCAGAAGACTTTTACGCTCACACAAATTAAAAAGAGCACGAAAACACAAACAAAGTACATCGCACAATAATCAGGGGAAAACAAGCAACGAAAGTCTTCCTCTTAGACCTTTGTTGCCAGTTTTCACAAATTTTAGTACTCCACACACACACACACACACACACACACACACACACACACTTAAACACAAACACACACACACACACACACACACACACACACACACACCACACACACACACACACATACACACACGCACGCACGCACGCACACACACACACACACACACACACACACACACACACACACTTAAAACACACACACACACACACACACACACACACTTAAAACACACACACACACACACACACACACACCACACACACACACACACACACACAGCGACTACTACCACCACCACCACTACCACATTCACCATCACCACCACCATGATACACAGGGAAGGAAATGTGTAACAATTCCAGTCCTGTCCAAGGATCAACATCTTAACATCTTTATACATCCTTTTCAGACTAGAATTCCAGTGTCTTAAAAAAAAAGCAAACTAGTTGTGGTTCCCTGTGGTGAAACAATGACAACAGAAAGCAAATGAACACCAAGAAGGGCGCTCAGGACAGATCTTTGGCAGTGGCTCGAATGCATCCACCCTTTGAACTGCAAAGGGAAATAAGAACTGTATGACCTTAAAGAGTTACTTTACATGTAACTTTAGTTTAACAGTACTTGCAAATGAGCAAGCCAAGCTCTGTATCATCTGAACGTTGTCATATATCATGTAAATATACTACTTCTTATATACTCACTGATTTTTTAAATAACAAGATTAAAAAATATTTTAACAATTTGTGAACGATAACTTTGTAGTATTTATAGACAGCGATTACGTAGTATATAGTAACTTCATAGCAGCCATACTCAAATTTTTTAATAACACAAAATATTTTCGTAGAAGGGATTCTTCGTATATCAGAGCCGACTCCTTATCATCAATCTTCCCTAAATTGTGATGTTTTTTCCCATGGTACGTCCAACTTTTCTACCAAGTTAGCTCAAAATGATGAGTCCAGTACTTCATGGGATAATTGAGGTAAACTTGTAGACGAAAAAATGAGTCAAGAGATGTGTGTTTAATGTAACCTCACCGAGGGAGGTAATTTAGCTGGCACTTAATTGTATGTTACTTTGCACAGGTAAACAAAATGCACGCATACTAGACACTTGTACAGCATTTATAACGGAGCGCACGTGCCACATGAAGGCATGCCAAAATGTGACGTCAGTAAGACTGCGTTTAGTTTGAGGGAAGCTATCAGCCCGTCATTAGCCTTTCACTCACGCCGGCTCTGCAGTCATTTATCGGGGGAAGGGAGTAGAAGTATTGCTGGTGGGAGAAGGGAACATGTGTGCCTAACTCATTAGAGAGTATTGTGTGGGGTGTCAGAGAGGACATCATGTTGTATGAATAGGGGAGTCTCCAGATACTGATTCACAATCGTAGCATGATTGTGAATTGAACGTGGGTGTTTATGATCGTCCATTATGTCTCCCCCCCCCCCCCTCTACCCCCCTTAAAACAATCACACATACACGCATGCTGGAATGCATGTGCGCGCGCGCATGCACACATACAACACTCGCATACGTGTTCACACACACACACACACACACACACACACACACACGTGCACGTCACACATGCATTCAGATGCGTATGCACACACCACACACACACACACACACTCTCTCTCTCTCTCTCTCTCTCTCTCTCTCTCTTTGCGTTTGTGTGTCTCTCTCTCTCTCTCTTACACACACGCACACACACTTGCATCTCATAGAGATCAGTTAAATGTCACTGACCCAAGATTTATCACTTTGTGGCCCGCCACCCCCTCACCCCCCAACTGTCTTCCACATCC
This sequence comes from Conus betulinus, assembly GCA_016801955.1. NCBI lineage: Eukaryota > Metazoa > Mollusca > Gastropoda > Neogastropoda > Conidae > Conus > Conus betulinus. Next base: position 233,844 of record JADBJO010002188.1, read on the forward strand.
TTTTCTCCTTAACTGCTCCCTGCGTTTCGTCTGCTCAACAAACACAAAAGCGTAAGTCAGCATGGAAAAATTTCAGAAAAACACAAAAAATCTTCATGAAAAATCCGCTGTATGCAACATAGAAATACCAGCGGCACTCTGTAAAGTGGGCTTCACACACATCATTTATTTACAGACGAGATCGTATCTATAGGGAAGAAAGGTGGCAGAATTGTTAAGACGTTCGCCTGCCAATGCAACGTGTGAGAAGTGAGTGGGTTCTCGCTCTCTTTCTTTCCCAGTTTGAATGACAAATCGGACTGAATGTCAAAGTCCATCAGATGGGGGACTATAAGCGAGTCGGACCCGTGTGCCTTCCTGGCCCCCTGCACACGTTTTAAAGAATCCCACGGCAGTTGAAAATCGACAAGAGCAAGGGGGGTTCCCCTCTGCCCTGGTAGAATGGATGTAGATTGAAGATAGCCGTCTGGTATTTTCTTATCAAGCCACAAAACAATCACTTACTGTTATCGTGTGCCATCGTGTACCGGTGGAAATGGAGGACACGTAAAAACATCGCATGCGTCCTATATGGAAAAACTGGAGGGACAAATACTGATATTTGAATGGTAGGGGAAACGACTGAATGAGCGCCAGTAGGCTGCTCTTCGGCCGGCTCTACCTGGACAGGCAGCCCGTTGACTGAGTGAGGTAGTGTGTTTATTGTAAAGCGCTTAGACCTTGGTCTGCGAGGATAGGCGCTACATAAATAATATAATATTACTGATTAATGGTTAGTACTGAACTTGTTGCCTAGGAACTAGGAAGTGTTGGAAAATGAAAATCGTAGTCCACTTCGGTGATTTTCTTCTTGAAATATTACTTCCCAATAAGAATAATCTTCAAGAGTAAATTACTTCAGATAAGACTACAATGTCACATTGGCACTTGGTATAATGATCATGTAATTACTCTGTTAGAAGTACAAAAAAGTGAAATCCCACGTGCAGAAGTAGACCAGTATCATGCGTATTGTGCCTATTGGATTTCATATGTAAAAAGCATAGGTTTGAAAGAAAAAAACCTTGAAAACACAGGTGTTCCATTGAAACAGCGATGGCTGAATGATTTGTTTATTCACACTTCCTGCCCTCACAGAGGGGATCGTCATATTAGACCACAGTGCCACAGACCCCAGTGCGCATCCTGCAGTGCCGACCTTCATTCTGTTCCTGGAGGTTTCAGCCGTGGTCCAGTGACCATAGACCTGGAAGTCAAGCTATAGAGTGGCTGCTGCACATAGAAGACTGTAGAATCAAAAGAAAAAAATGGATTGATCTCTTAACATGAGAAGCAAAAAGGGAAAAGAGGAGAAAAAAAAAACAAACAAGAGGGAAAGAAGAGAAGAAGAAGAAGAAAGAAAGAAAGAAGAAGAAGGGAAATGGGTGGGTGGTTGCGGGATGAGTGGACCAGAAAGGAGAAAAAAAAGGAGGAAAGAAAAAACAGGCTAAAAAGAAACAGAAGAAAAGACTACGAGCTTTTCATACAGGGCAAGGCGCAATGTTCAGAAAGAGCGACACGTTTGACATAGACACGTATTAAAGGTCGTGTAGAAAGTTTACATACACAGCCGCTGTGTCCAGTTCAGACAGATCAATAGAGGGGGCGCAACTCTCATCAACACAGACACGCCAACTGCCATAACAAATTAGAAAAGAAAGAAAAAGCCAGCCTCTGAGGAAGAGAATCAGATCACAAGCCATGGCTTCCAGAACTGGACACCCCCCAAACAAATGACTTGTGGGGTGGGGGCGAGGTGTGTGGTGGGAAGTGGGGTGTACTGTATTTCAAACAAAGGTTGGAAGGTACACCACAATCCTTATGAGCAGTTCTCGACTCCCCCATTGGTATACTTTCTCTGTACATGAGCTACCGTCCACTGAACCCAAAATATGCCTTCACCAAGTTTTCAGTCTGAACATCTGCTGTGAGCTGCAGTGGACTGGGTGGTGGTGGGTTGGATTCCCGTCAGAGGCTTCTTTGTATGGATGTTTTCAGCACTCACTCCCTGCCAGGAATGTGTGCTGCAGGCTCAGTTGATGAGACTGAAACCACACAGTGGTGATGGGTCTAGTACATTGAAGGAGTCTCAGAGCGTCTAGCCAGGACCCTCCAACAACATGGATGCAAAGTGTTCCACAAACCCACCAACTCCCTACGCCAGCAACTGACCCATGTCAAAGACAAACGGACCCCCTCAAGCAGTGTGGTATAGTGTACCAGGTAGGTGTCAGACTTTGTCCATTCCTACATTGGCGAGACAGCAAGACCACTCACCACCCGTCTACAGGAACACCAAAACCGATCTTCTACTGCCATACACGAACACCTACAAGCCATAGGCCACAGTTTCAGCACCCAAGAAACTAAGATTCTATCTACAGAGCCCTTCCTCACAAAAAGAAAAAGTTAAAGAGCCATCGAAAATCAAGACCAGACGCCCCAGCCTGAACAGAGATCAAGGCTTTGAACTTCCCCCCCCCATCTACAATCAGATCCTGACAACCGTTCACCCCACACAACAGCTGCCCCAACAGCAACAGTGAGCTGATGAAGACAGGGCGACCCTGTCGGAATATTCTCCAAGTAGGTTTTTGATTATGAGTCTAACTACTTTTTTTAATGTCGAATCCAGAATCCAGAAACCTGTATTCTTATTTCAGTAAATGTGTGCTTCTTGAAAGCGTTGTTCTCATCTCTCCTGCCATTTCTTGCGTCTCGTTGACGCCTGAATATAATTATCATAAAGAAGAGTGGAGTACTGAACGTCATGTTGTCTCTGAACTCCATAGCAGTAGCTTTAATTATCCTCGATCTCATTATCATCATTTTTTTTTCCGATCACGTTGGTTTTCCGAAGCTTTGCTAGTGATTATTTTTAAAGAAATATTTTCCAGCAAGGGGGTTTCTCTCAATAAAAAGACCTCCGTGGAAATGTGATCATGAACTCCAAGCCAACTACTGACATGCTCACTGTAGATTACAGCCACCATGTTTGTGACGGAATGAAGCTGCATATAGCATCAGTGCGCCGCAGCTGGGATGCTGGATGCCAGAGTAACCTCCCTTAGAGGGCCGGAAGAAGACTGCAGGGAAAATGGACTAGTGTTGGCGTTATTGATGATGTACACTGCTGACAGGGTTGTCAGTAAGGATCAGCGTCGATAACAGCTGTGTAGATGGATCGGAAGTTCAAAAGGTCAACAAACTGGATGATTGAGGGATCAATATCGTAGAAACAGTTGTGACTTGAATACAGCCAGAAAGTTTTTTTGTGTGTGTTTATTTTACATCAAGTCTGAATGCCTAACACAGTTTTAAGTATCTTGCATGTCAGAGGCAGGTGGTATTTGTGAGAGACGTTGATGTCTTTCAGGTTTGATCGCAGCTGTGCACAGATTTAATAGGGAAAGCAACACACTGCGTACACACTGCGTACACCTCTCTCTCTCTCTCTCTCTCTCTCTCTGTGTGTGTGTGTGTGTGTGTGTGTGTGTGTGTGTGTGTGTGTGTGTGTGTGTCACTTGCAGCCTCGCATACCCCTTTGTGTTAGTTTTCTGTTGTGCCGCCACAGGTTCTTTTGTATTGTGAACATTTTACGCTGTTGAACAGGAGGAGGATGTGTCGTTACGAGATTGGCCATGCACTCTCTTCTTCCACTTTCTTTCTACAATAGTGATAGGGCACACACACACACACACACACCACACACACACACACACACACACACACACACACACACACACACACCCTTTTCACGTACTACACATTCGTGATTTGCATTTGCTGTAACGATCACTGAGAGTTATGATACATTCAACAGAGTCCTGTTTAAAATCTGAAGGTCTGTTATCCAGGACTACACTTGAAGACAGAGTAGAACCAAAGGGGAATCACAAGATAGAGAGATAAGATATGTGTTGCGTATAGCCCAGCCGACCACGAAGGGCCACATCAGGGTTGCCACCACGTTAAAATCAACTCACGAGTCATTCATTCACACAATTCTTAAAAGACATCTTCGGAATACCCATCTGAAAGTTTGTTAACAATCTTTCCACTGTAAAATCTCATATCCGATGAAAATGTTAATCTCTTTCAAGAACTCAAAGATCGCATCAGGCGGAACATCTCCGAACAAGGTTTTCATGGAATCTGCTGTAAAATGTTTGTGTCTCACATCTCGCAAGTCCCAACACACTAAAAGAACATGTTTCATTGTGAGTGGCGCATGACATGGAATGCACCCCGAAGCTTTTTTCGCTCTTAAACAGATATGAATGAGTAAAATACGAATGGCCGGTGTGCAGCCGGCATAGATCCGTTTCTTCTTTGCGACCACCAGACGTAGATGAGAAGAACTCCTTTAGGTTAGCGGAATCACAAACATCGTTTCTTCATTATAGACTCAAAGCTTGTACATGTCATGTTCTGTGTGAAACAAAAGAAAAAAAAAAAGGGGGGGGGGGGGGGGGGGGGGGGGGGGGGCTGACGGGGGGGGGGGGGGGGCGCAAAGCAGGGACAGAGGCGGGGCTAGGTGTGAGGAGGAGGAAGATGGAGAGGAGGAGGAGGACATCGGTTGTAAGGTAGGGGAGGGAGGGGGTAGGGGATGTTTGTTGCTTGCGTTTTTGTCCTGAATCTTTGATTTTTAGGCTTCATTCTTGGAGGGGTATCAGTGTAGCCTGACAGTGTGTGACAGTGTAGCCTGACAGTGGAGCCTGACAGTGTCGATTTCAGAGTGAAGAATATATCCCCCCTCCCCCCCCCCCCCCCCCCTTTCTTCTTTGCGCCGTCACTGTCGATCAATGTCAGCGCCACAATGTTGGCAGGTAACGTGATGGTCGCAATGGACACTGTCAACATCTGTTACTGTCCCCGTGACAAACACGGAATGAGGCTTTTCAGAGAGATCTGGGACTAGTTCTAGTTCAGTGGTTTGAGTGTCCATAGTCAGAGAGAGAGAGAGAGAGAGAGAGAGAGAGAGAGATGTGTGTGTGTGTGTGTGTGTGTGTGTGTGTGTGTGTGTGTGTGTGTGTGTGTGTCCATCTCTCTATTCTACCAACCATTCGTTTGATTTAAAACGTATTTCATAACCAAGTTCATATATCGACATTTCTGGTTTATGTTCTTTTGAAAGAAGGTGATTGTGAGTCTTCCTTCTTTCTTCATTCTTACAACGTATTTTTTTTGTCCGCATATTTTTTTTTTTTTTTTTTTTTTCATTTGTTTCATTTATTCTCCTATTCAGTCGTTCATTTAGTAAATCTATTTTTTTCAGTCTTTTTTTAAACACATTTTTGTCTTCAATATTTTGTGATTATAGCTTCTCTCTTTATTTGTTTTTCTCTGTGTCTGTCTTCTTTTTCGCTTGCTTTCTTCCTTTTAAGCTAAAACATTGCAAGATTACACATGACTACTCCCATAACACACGGACACATGCACAGAGTCCAATAAGAACATCCAAGTCGTAATCAAGGCAACGACACAGGGCAACTATACATTGTTTTTGAAGAGTACCTCACAGACGTATAGCAGAGGAATAGAATTCTGCCTGGATGCTAGAATAACAATTACTACAAGATGTTCCTGCTTGGTTTGCTTGCCATGCATAAAATTCCACATAAAGCCTGTTTCGTGAGTTTTGTCATCCAGTGAATGAGCAGCATCACACGGCGTTGTTACTGACAAACGTACAAACAAACGAACAAGCACTACAGACACACGCATCCCACTTTTCACGACAAACGGAAACCCCGGACTCTTTACGACACAGGCCAGAAACCGCCCAGTCACGATCGATAACTCTCGTGAACGAAGCGTTTGCATATTGATGAATAATGCATACCATTTCCTGCGCCACCCGTGGCTGTAACTCGCCAGAAGCCGACGGTGATCACCGACTGGAACTAACTAGTGCCCCCCCCCCCCCCCCCCCCCCCCCCCGAAACAGAACCTGCCAGAGCTTGACGACTTCCAGAGGGCAGTGTATACATCACTAGCTTTCATATTTAGGCGTCATTTCCGCCGGAATCGCATAGAGTTGTCTCCTCTGTCAGGTTTCCCTTTATTTCTACGAAACGGAATAAATGTGCTAGTAATTTATGGTGGCACGTGAGAAGGGCGTTGAAAGAGGATAAGTGTCTGGGGAGAGCAAGCATCAAAAGAATATATAAACAGAGAGAGAGAAAAACAAATACATGGACCAAAAAAAACAAACAAAGAAAAAAAAAAAACAACCAAACAAGAAAAACTGATGACTGAAGACAAGACAGGCAGATAGAAGTACAGAAGGCTCAGTGAATGATTTCCGGAGAGAGAGAGAGAGAGAGAGAGAGAGAGAGAGAGAGAGAGAGAGAGAGAGAGAGAGAGAGAGAGAGAGAGAGAGAGAGAGAGATTCCAGGTTAACTTATTCATTCGCTGCACCTTTTCATATAATTGTTTGCATTTCTATTTCGTCTGCATTATGGGCCTTAATGATCCTAATCCTACCTTGATGAGCAGTCGTGGATTAATCGCGATGACGAAATTAATGTAATGAAAAATTATTGTTGCGAGCAATAGTGCACAGACTCCAAACGACCACACATTTTGGCTCTAAACGACCGTACTAAAACTACCTCATACGTACTTAAATTTTGAAAATAGTTTTTTTGGGGCACATTACATGCAAAACATTCCATAACTGCAAAAATCAAAGGCAAAGAACTTTGTCCACTAACTAAAGGCAACGTGCATAAACACATTGATCTGTGCAATGATCCATTCAAATTCACAAATGTTTAAGAGGATAACAGAAGTTATGAACATTTCTACAAATTATCATTTGGTTGTATCTGTTACATTTCACACGATTCTGATAGGGATACCCATTTTGTGAGTCGCATTTCCGTGCCGTGCATATATTTTCCGATTTTATATTTGTTCTTTACCTCGTTCAAAAAGTTTTTGGGGTAATGTTTGAAATTAATAATTTACACATAAAAAAATATTTAGCAAACAGGATAATTTGGTCAAAGTCTTCGTCTGATTTTATTTGTTCATCAATACCAATTCTACATTTAACTTCATTCCTATGTAACTTCAGTTTTCGCAATTTTCTCTTCGTATTTCTCTAATTTGCTCCAAAAAACTGCGAACATCATGGCAATGCTATAAGTCATGGTGTTTCGAATCTTTTCTGTCTCACAAAATGAACATTTATACTATTAGTTATACCTGTTTTTTCAAAATACTATTGGAAACAAGAATATAATGGCATATTTTTAATTTGACACCACCTGAGTTTAACTTTTTTTTCTGATTTGTTTAATGATCTTTTCCCAGTCTAGCGAAAATCCTAGTTTATACTCCCAATTGAGCAAATGAGGCAATATCAACCATCATAAACTCTTCAAAGACAGTATTGTAGAATTTTTTTTTCTTTTTAATCCTTTTATTTACATTTGATACAACTTGTGGTGGTTTTGTCGTTTGGTTACATTCTCAATTGTTTATCTTGATATGTTTTCTTTTTCGGTGTCGTAAGAAGCATTCCTTTGGAGTTATGTTTTCTTGTGGCGGCAAGAGTTACTCTACTTGTTTATTGTTTTTATTCTTTACTGTTCCCTGCCTCTGCCTCTTTTTATGTTTAATTTCGTTTCAATTAAATCGAGGATATTTTGTATTAGTTTTTTGTCCATTTTTTTTTTTTTTTTGCATTTGTCTGACTGTATTCAAGTTTAAAAAGTTTAAAAGGCTGTGCCAGTCTTGAAATAAAAGTTACTTCATATTTATTCATTTCTCAAGTTCTTGTAGTAGCTGTGTAGATGTGTTCGGTATGGCGTATATGGGCAAGCAAGAGA
>JADBJO010002188.1:244223-246723 GCA_016801955.1 Conus betulinus
TCTCTCACACACACAGACAAACACACACACACACACACACACACACACACACACACACACACACACACACACACACACACACACACACTCACACACGTACTGGTCTGGTGCAATCTGATCAGTGATATCCCATGTCTATGTTTCCACCTTCTCCAATACGATCGGTTCGATGTTCCAGTTCACTCTTGCGCAGGTTTTCAGTTTGTCTTCATTATTAGTTTAAAAATCTCTGCAAAAACAAGGCGGAACTGATGTTGTCGTAAGACGTGATTTTTCTTCTCAGCGTCATAAATAATGATAAAAAAAAATGTCCGTGTGCGTGGTTCCAATTTTCTTGACATGCCATTTGTTTCTGGAATATCATGACAGACACATCATTTGTAACTACATGATCAGGTACCTATCGAAAGTACTCACACAACGTGAATGCTTCTTTTCAAACAGTTATATGCCGTATTTGTTCATGGGCGTAACCTGATCTGTTGCAGCGTCTTTATTATAATCTAGGTTCGCGAAGAAGCTAATGTTTAATACACTTTTTTTTTTTTGTCCTGGAGTAAAAATAGCTAAAAGTTTGAAATACGATGCGACGTTTGAACTGATTTGATATGCTTTTTCTTTTTTACAGTCTTCAGTTGTCATGTTCCTCCTCTCCTTTAGACTTGATGCAAGCCGTATGAACTTGTATATGTAGTTTAACTCAATTCCGCGTTTGTTTTTTTTTTTTTTTTTTTTTCCCCGACAGTTTCCATTTTTATGAAGAAACGCTTCTATTCACGAGTAGCATTTGAAGCTGGACATTATATGCTTAATCAGAAAGACAGACCTAAGCCTTTAAGTTCCTTGTATTGTATGGTGTTGTGTTGTGTTGTTTTACATTGTAGAGTAGAGAGAAACTCGTGGAGAGCGTGGCAGCAGAGAGTCCTCAGAAGAGAAGCCCCCCTTCAAGCGAGTGTTTCGGCCCTTATCTCCTGACACTCTAGGGGGTTGGGGCCACACCCGGTTCATGACTCCGGATGTCCCTCTGCTGCCCCTTTTTTCCATCTTGGACGAGCCATGGCTGGTTTTCGAACCGGATATGCTCATTTTCCACTTAATGACTCGCACTCTAACCACTGAGCCACTGGGGCATCTGATATTTGTAGTGAACGTTAAGCCTTATGAAGTTCAAATTTCTTCCTCCTTGACCAGATTCAACTGGAACACCTCTCCGCCGCGTCTGCCATTGCTTTCAGGGCTCTGTTTTTTTTTTTTCCCCCCTCCTTGCAACTGAGAGCTGTTTCATGAGGCTGTATGCAGACGTTCCTGCAACCCCCCCCCCCCCCCCCCCCCCCCCCCCCCCCCGGCTCCAATTTCTGCCGTGAGGACTTTGACCTGATAGCCTTCTCTCCTCAGGTTGTTTGCCAGATCAGCATACGTTTCAGTCTTGTAGATTTGAGCTGACACCATTCTGTTCTCATATGGCACCGTGCGCTCGATCATGCATTGTATTGTACTGTTTCATATCGCACTGTGAATGATACATTAGTTACACAGATGCATTTTGCTTGATTTGCATTTTCATGCTTTGATGTTTCTATCTTGTGTGTGTGTGTGTGTGTGTGTGTGTGTGTGTGTGTGTGTGTGTGTGTGTGTGTGTGTGTGTGTGTGTGTGTGTGTGTGTGTGTGTGTGTGTAACGGGGTGTTTATTAGTGAGTGAGACATGCAGACATGCTGTTCATGTGCCTGATTTTGCGCACTGCCCTCTTTTGGCGCATCTGTATGATTCAATTGTTTGCTTATTATATGTAAAAAAAAAAAAAAAGCCTGAAAGTTCCAGTGGGATCCAAGAAGCGCTGTTTTATTCAGCTGCCAAACCAGTCAACAGGGAGCAATCCTGCAACAACCGTGGAAGTCTGCACTGTGTTCACCCAGAGTACAGGCAGGCAGAGCGCATTTCTTTAAGACACCAAGGGACATCACTGCTCCCCAGCAGAAGCCAATGTATACTAACCAGATGCCATCTAACAGTCATATCTATCATTTGTTACGGCAGAAGGTTTGACGCGCTATTCATTGTCATTGTAAACTTAGTTCACGGGGTCAATCTCGTGCATGTTCCAAGGTCACCTGCTGAGCAATAAATAGCACATATCGGATATAAACATCGGTATCACGTTTCTAACCGCCATTTTCATTCAGTTTGAAAAGTCCTCGTGAATATGTTCAAGTCACGCGCGCGTTGCAAAAGCATATTATACGCGACATTACATCCCCATTCTCAAAGGATTGATCACTGTTTGAGTCATGTTCTGGAGTCATAAAGGAGCGTCACATCTAAACGCTGCACCTAGAGAGACAATCAGCAGCCTCTGCGAAATATACAAACTCTGAATGTGTTCCATCTTCACGTTACCCCAGTTGCGCTCCTGTCTCAGGATCTGTTATAACCCTCATTCAAGAACAGTCTTCTTTGGCATTGATCACTGCGCAGGCTTAGCTTTTCTGCAAGTAAAACATG
>JADBJO010002188.1:249223-251723 GCA_016801955.1 Conus betulinus
CTGTCTCCGTCTTCTTCTTCTTCTTCTAGTTGGTTTTCTTGTTCTTCTTGTTCTTGTGTCTTGTTCTTCATGTTCTTGTCATCAATCTCCCACTTTGCAGTCTTCAGCCTCGTGGACTTGCTCTTCTTATGAGGAGTACCAGCTGACTGTACCGTGATCATGTCAAACATGTCCATACTTACACTCTTGAACACCCAGGCCAATACCACTTTGATCAAGGAAAAAAATGGGTAAGAAAGAGCTGTGGATATAAGCAATGGTAAGGACGGTAACAACGGCTGTGTGATGATGGTAAGAATAGCAGGGGAGGAATGGAGGAGAAGAAGAATGGTGGGGGCGGGCCGGGGTGGGGGGGTGGGGGGGGGGGGGGGGGGTGTGGGGTGGGGGTGGGGGGGTAGATACATTACAAGTGGGTGGTGATCATCATGTCAACGGTTGTGCGCGTGGGCGCCCTTCAATGGAACAAGGGGAGGGAAGGATGAGCGTCGTCTGCCGTGGCTGTACACAAACTTCAGCGTGATGGGAACATCGATGTCATCATCCGCTATAGGAGTTCACCCCTCTCTCTCTCTCTCTCTCTCTCTCTCCTCTCTCTCTCTCTCTCTCTCGTCTCTCGTTTTATAAATCCCCAAGCCAGTTTAGACTGGCTCTTCTTTAGGCATGTACTCACGAGCAAACTGTTAGAAATTTGTCAATGTATTTATTCAAAGCATTGAAGTTGCGATCGTGCATTCTGTCATAAAGTATTGTTTCGATCTCCCTCCTCCCTCTCTCTCCCTCTCCTCTCCTCTCTCTGTCTGTCCTGTCTCCTCTCTCTCTCTCTCTCTCTCTCTCTCTCCTCTGTCTCTGTCTGTGTGTTAGTGTGTTGTGTGTGTGTGTGGTGTGTGTGTGTGTGTGTGTGTGTGTGTGTGTGTAGTGTGTGTGTGTGTGGTGTGTGTGTGTGAGAGAGAGAGAGAGAGAGAGAGAGAGAGAGAGAGAGTTGGGCAGGAGGGTGGGGGGAGGAGAGAAGCGGGTAGTAGGGGGAGGGGGGAGATCCCTCCAAACGCTTCTTACCTCTCGCCCAGCTGTATCACTCCCTCCATCCCCCCCCCCCCCCCCCTCCCCCCCCCCCCCCCCCCAAAACCCCATTCCCATGTTGTCAACACCTCCAACTCTCCCTCCGTGTTGTCAGACGAAAATATTGCTTTTTTCCCCTCGTCCCTCCCCTCCTCCCCTCCCCCCTCCTGCCCGTTGCTATTGATCTCTGCGCAAAACAGCCCTGACAGCTGTGAGGCACCCACACTGCAGGTGACCAGGGGGAATAACTCTTCGACTATTTTGTAACACAGTATTACATACAGAGAGAAAGTAGGCTAAGATCAAAACATGTGAATATAAATGAAGAATAAACTGGAATAGGATGATACACATCGATAATGCAAAAAAAAAGAATAAAAACAAAAGAAGTGATACCTGAAAATGAGGGCCAAACAGACATTCTTCTTCGTCGTTCGCTCAGACAGGAACCCCAGATGCACTGACGAGGCTGCCGTCCGGTGGAGGCCCTCCAGAGATCCGTAGAGTTTTTCTCCCTCATCGGTTGGTCAGCAGGCCAGGTCTCTGCTCTCAGGTGATGGTGTGTGTTGGGCAGTCCTGTAGGAAAGTGTTCCACTGTCATTGGGGCTGTATCGCAGGGACACACTGCAGACTCGCCAATGCAGAACCTTGTGAACGTGTGATGGTGTAAGCCTGGAGTGGCCCGCCCTCAGCCTCACGATGTTGACTTGGTCTGGTCTGGGTAAGGAGGTAGTAGGCATCTGTCCAGTTGTAATCTGGATGCAGCTGAAGCCATCTTTTCTTTCTGCTTCTCCTTGATGATCGTCTTGGTCTCTTCATAGGAGATTTCCTGTTCCTCTTGTGGCTGCTGTCCTTGCTTCCTTCGCCAGTCGGTCAGCCTCCTCATTGCCTGCTATGTTGCAGTGTGAGGGTATCCACTGAGTGATGGTTAGTTCAGTGGCCTGCTGCAGTCTGGCAAGGGCAGAGACAAGGGGGGGGGGGGGGAGGAGGGGGTTGAGGTCCTTGTTCTTTGGGTTCTGTACAGCCTGCAGTACTGACAGTGCATCAGAGAAGATGACGACTTCGGGATGTATGGCCTCTCTGTTCGCACACAGTGTTTCCGCTGCTGTCTGCGCTATATACGAGCGTACACTAATGGAAAGAAAACATAACGGTGTTAACAGAGAAAAAAAATGGTGTCAAGTTAACTGTAAGAAACACACAATCAAACTGACTTACCATAAAAACAATCAAGCATAACCAGTCAGGGAAAAATCAATTTGATTATTCAAAAGAAAAAACGGTAGGAATGATATTCCAAACTAAACTGAAATCCATGAAGACAAACACAAATCAAACGTACCGATTGATGTTCAAAAGAAAAGATTCTACACAACGAAATTTAAATGAAGGGTTCAAAACACAATGAAATGGAAACAATCGCAAAAGTAAAACAAAACATACA
>JADBJO010002188.1:261723-284223 GCA_016801955.1 Conus betulinus
ATACATAAGTTACAAACTGAGAAAAGAAACGAAATTTGATGTTGGCGAAGTGAAATGTAATGGGTTGAATTCGTTCTGTTAGAAATTCAATGACACGTACCTCTCTTTTCTAACATCACGTAACTGTGGCTTCGTATACATTATCCAGCCTCTGACAGTTAAGATGCGTCTCTCTGCAGTGACAGGGAAGTATGATACTCCGATCTCATTGAATCAGACAGTTGGGTATCGTCTAAATCACTTGTAATGCTTGAAGATATTTCAGGGAATGGTTGTATGTACACACAAAAAGAAAAGAGAAGAGGACGAAAGAGAGATCCCTGCGGAATGCCAAATAGGAGACGAGCTGGATTTGAAAGTGAAGCCGCCGATGAGGACTGTTTGTTTCCTGTGGTTGAAACAGGACTGAATGAAGGAAAGAAAGGAAAGTCTTGACCGTTTCCGCCACGAACAGGTTAGCAGACAGACATATTTACAGATAATCACAATAACAGAGAGAACGAACGAAATTTAATGCTAATAAGCTATAAACAAGTGGGGGTAGTTTTTGCTCCCATAAGGAAACCTAACACAGAATAATTTTTATTCAAGACTGGCACAACATTTTGATGGTTGGGGGGGCGGCGGGGGGGGGGTGAACTAACGCAGACCAACAACTAAATTGTTTTCATAATAATGACTTGGCATAACTTTGGACTTAAAGAGGGGGAAAGGAAGGTTGAATACGTGTAGAAACTGGGAATACGAAATTAAGAAATATATCACAGATATAAAAACTTTTCACTAGCTGCCTAAGGGAACCATCGCAATCCCTTTTAAAGGCAGATATATTCGTATTGCCTGCTCCGAGGCCTTTTCGTATTGGCTACTCCCAGGTCTTTCCGTATTGCCTGCTCCGAGGCCTTTTCGTATTGCCTGCTCCGAGGCCTTTCGTCCGCTGGGTCGGAACTCATCAGGGAGACACGGCTGGTTGTATCTGCGCTCCTGGCGTCAAATAGAGACACACCATAGTCCCATAACACCGTGGTGTTCTCACCACCAAGGGTGCCAAAAAGAATCCAATAGCACCCCCGAAGCAGCCAGTGAAGGGTAGTAAATGAAACTAAACGAAAGTGTGGGGAGGAAAAAAAGTTGCTGAAAAACTAAAGATATTATGCCAATAGTATAAAATGTAGGGGGCAATCTTTGAGCCTACGCTTGAGGATCCACCCAAGGATGCAAGGGAGATCAAAAGACAAACACAAAGACGGACAGAAACAAACACAAAATAACCTCGATTTAATCACGCTAATAAGCTGTTAAGCCATTTAGCAAATCGGCGCGATATACAATGACAAAACGCGACTTGATTCCGTTTGACATGGAAACCACTGCAATGTCTTTTTCTTTCACTTTACATGAAAAAAAAAAAAAAAAAAAAAAAAAAAAAAAAAAAAAAAAAAAAAACGCGAATGAGAAAATGTCACTGGTATGCATTCATTGTCAGTTCTGCAGATGACGGTCACCTCAGTAAAACTGGATCAATCCGTGGAGAGCGTGCAGCCGCCGCAAAACACGTGCTTGGGTCTTTGCGTGTTCTGTGTTGCGGGTGCGTCTTCCTTTCCGAAGATTGGCCAGTTTGACACCTTCCTCTGACGACGTGTTTCTTTCTTCCTGCTTCACGAACCAACAAGCAATCGTCCTCCGAGTGCGGATCGCAGGAATATTCCAAAACGATATCATCAGATTCACACAGCACTGATGACAGTAACGAGAGAGAGAGAGAGAGAGAGAGAGAGAGGAGACGAGAGAGAGAGAGAGAGAGAGAGAGTCAACGAGGCATCGATCCTGTGTGACATATTTAATAATTTTATGAGAAGGACGACGTCAGCTTGTCTGTACTATACAGGCACTGAGGCAGGTTATGAATGGCTCTGACATTTAATCCAGAACGAGTGTGGCGCTTCCTGTTTTCAGGCTGTGGTGACTAGGGGTCGAGTCGTTGAATAGATCTGCTAATAAACTTGTGTTTTAAAGCTGCTTGTTTTTTTTTTTTTTTTTTTCTTTTTAGAGGATGCTCTTTGTTCTAACTTCGGAATGTGTATCAATAAAAGATCTCTCTCTCTCTCTCTCTCTCTCTCTCTCTCTCTCTTCTCTCTCTCTCTCTCTCTCTCTCACACACACACACACACACACACACACACACACACACACACACACACACACACACACACACGTTCACACGTTCACATGAGAGAGAGAGAGAGAGAGAGAGAGAAGAGAGAGAGAGGAGAGAGAGAGGAGGAGAGAGAGAGAGAGAGAGAGAGAAATTTTAATGACAAAAAGAGACATAAAAAACGAAGAGACAAAGACAAAGAAAAAAAAAGCAGTAGAAACGAAAGACACATACGTAAAAAAAAAAAAAAAGAACCACTGAAAGACAAAAAGAAAGAGATGAAGAAAAAAAGAGGCAGATCGACCAACAGAAAGAAATGAAAGAAGACAGACAAAGTGATATATAGACCAGTAGACAGACAGATAGAAAGAGAGACAGACAAGCAAATAGAAAGATGGAAAATGAGACAGGCAGAGTTAGACAAAGAAAGAAAGATAGAAAAGAAAGGAAAAAAAAAAAAAGAGAGAAGACAGGTGGACAGACATACAAAAAGAAAACAAACGTAAAGAAAAAAAAAAGCCAAGAGAAATACAGAAAAACAAAACTAGAGAAAAAGAACCTCAGACAGACAGGAATCAAAACAAACAAAAAAGAAAGAAGACAGACAGATAAACAGAAAGAAAGCGAAAATAAAGGGGAAAAAAAAACGGGAGAAAAAGGGCGCGGGGGGGGGGGGGGGGGGGGGGGGGGGGGGGGGGGGGGAAGAGAGAATAAACAGAAAAAAAAAAAAATAGAAAAGAGGAGCTAGACTGTATCATCATTGTTCTTATTTCTGAATCTCCTAAACACCCCCCCCCCCTTCCCCCCCCCCCTTCCCCGCCCACGCCATGACTTTTATTTCCTTCGATTTCTCCACCATCTATACTACATGCATGACC
Organism: Conus betulinus; assembly: GCA_016801955.1. Taxonomy (NCBI): domain Eukaryota; kingdom Metazoa; phylum Mollusca; class Gastropoda; order Neogastropoda; family Conidae; genus Conus; species Conus betulinus. The sequence goes on from JADBJO010002188.1 coordinate 264,757, forward strand.
TTTTCCGTTTTACCCACACGTCACGGTCTTTACTCTGAAAACAGTTTTCTTTCCTTTTCTTTTCCATTTCTTTTTTTTTTTTTTTTTTTTTTTTTTTTTTTTTGCGGGAGCTGAGGTCGTGACCTACAGTATAATCGGATGAGTGCTTGTGTCTCGGTCTCTTTCTTCTCCAGTGCATTCAAGACGAGAGACAGATATCCATTCTTATCCATCAATAGGTCTTCAACGATTTCTGTCTGTTTTATAATAATAATAATAATAATGATAATAATGATAATAATAGTGATAATATAATGATAATAATAATAATAACAATAATAATAATAATAACGATAATAATGATAATAATAATGGTTTCTTATATAGCGCCTAATCAAAAGAATTTCTCTAAGCGCTTTACAAAATCATACAACATTCACCCTTCTCGTATACAATAGTACACCTCACACACCCAACTACAAATACTATTACTACAAAAACTAGCAAATCCTATGAGTACGACATTCGCTTATTTTCAAGTATCACTACAAAAACTAAATCCTATAACGTTCAGTTTTACAAACAAACACATGTAATAGAGAACAAACTTTTAAAACAGTATGACAAAATGATAATGTACAAAGAACACTACATTTGAAAAGGCCCAGACGGCTATGAGTTAGGCTGCTACCTCCCCCACAACATTGACTAATTATGAGAAAGTAGATGGGTTTGAAGTTTAGACTTGAAAGAAGAGATAGAATCTGAATGTCTGAGAGAGTCTGGCAGTCTGTTCATGTCGCTGGAAGAGACTGCCAGACTCTCTCTTTTTGTTTTGCCTTTGTTACTTATTTATTTATTCATTAATTTGTCATGTTACGTGGAGAAAGCTAAGCCAGCCCAGTCATCAACACCAAAGGAGACTGTACATGAATGAGGGTTATAACAGATGCTGGAACAGGAACGGAACTTGGGCAGCACGAAGATGGAATACATTCAGAGTCTGAGGGGGCTGCTGACGTCTCTGTGATGTCCAGCAATTGAAACACATCACGCTCATTTATAGCTACAGAACATCAATCGGACAGAAATCTAACCAATTTAAACATCACGCTCATTTACAGCTCCAAAACATCAATCAAACAGAAATCTAACCAATTTAAACATCACGCTCATTTATGGCTCTAGAACATCAATCGGACAGACATCTAACCAATTTAAACATCACGCTCATTTATGGCTCTAGAACATCAATCGAACAGAAATCTCTACCAATTTAAACATCACGCTCATTTATAGCTCCAGAACATCAATCAAACAGAAATCTAACCCCTTTAGAAAAGAACGTGTATTGCCGCGTGGATGGCTGCTTTTGCAAAAACGCGTTACTGAACCCTTTCATGAGAGTTACAAGCTGAATGAAAACGGTAGTAAGAAACAAGATAGTCTTTTCACGGATGACGTTATATCCAACATAATGATGCTACTGCTCAGCACGTGACCTTTGATAGCGCACGTGACTTGCCACGTGGGCCAAGTTTACAGAGAAAATCAATGGCACCTCAAACTTTCCGTCATTACAATTGACTGTTTACACGTACACACACACACACACACACACACACACACACACACACACACACACACACACACATATATATATATATATATATATTTTTTTTTTTTGTGTGTGTGTGTGTGTGCTGGAAATGCTACTGGTAAACAGAAGTATTTCTTAAATAATTGGCACTTTTGAAAAAATACGGGTAAGAAATATGTAGGCGAACCTCACATGATGCATAAAGGAGGAATATTACAACTTCAGGCAGAAAAATGCAAAAGCATATCAAATCAGATATGACAAAAATCACTAAGGAAAAAAAAAAAAAAAAAAACACTGCTTAGTGTAATTTTGGCATAGCTTCTCTGTCCAGTGACCAAGCAAAAGGCGAAAGCTTTGTGTGGAGGAAACAAGTGGAATTTATGAATCGTTTTATTATCTTGTTCACAACATCCTGTTCTACTTCTTCCTGTAGAACGATGCCCTACCCCGTGGGAGAACTGAATCTGTTGTTGAACGATGTAAGAACAATACAGAACAAGATGCAAAGCATGTAAACGTACTCCCAGTTTATCTTGAATACGCACGAGGTATTCCATAAAGAAAAAAAAAACAGTTTTGGGCCATTATAGCCGTTAGTAACGGCTATCTGTGACCCATAATGAACATACCTTCGAATTTTCAGAAAGATCGGCCAAATACTTTCTGAGATTTTCCATAAAGAAGAAAAATGTTATGGGCCGTTATAGACGCTAGTAACGGCTATAACGGTAAAATAACACATCGGGTATCATCCGTGACCCATAATGAACGTACCTACAAATTTTCAGAAAGATCGGACAAGTATTTAATGAGATATTCCATAAAAATGAAAAACCCGTTATGGGCAGTTATAGCCATTAGTAACGGCTATAACGGTAAAACAAAACATTGGGCATAATCCGTGACCCATAATGAACATACCTACAAATTTTCAGAAAGATCGGCCCAGGACTTTCTGAGATATTCTATAAAGAAAAAAACGTTATGGGCCGTTATGGCCTTTAGTAACGGCTGGAACGGTAAAATAAACATTGGGCATCATCCGTGACCCATAATGAACATACCTACACCGTTTCCAGAAAGATCGGCCCAGCAGCTTTGTCTGGAGCACATTTTGACCACACACACACACACACACACACACACGCACACACACAGAGCATTTCTTCCTTCCCACTGTAGAGTATTCCCTGTTCTATAAGAACTGGGAGTTCCAAAAAAAAAAGCCAAAGCATATTAAAATCATTTCAAATGCTACACAGTAATAAAAGCTTTTAAACCGATTTCCCCCTCCAGAATAGTACAGAGTGTGTATTAAATATAAGCTTCTTCGCTAACTAATTGGACAGATTTTTATCCATGTCGACGTGTACTTTTGCTGGAGGACACGTGATCAAGTAGCTGCAAATAGATAATACGTCATATTATCCCAGGAGGAAAATAGCAACGTGAAGAAAATGGGACCACACACGTCGATTTTTTTTTTCCTGCGGAACTGAGGAAGAATAATACTACTGATGGGCGACGGCAGTTTGTGGAGGAATACCAAAACCAAATGATGTGTTTCTATTTTTCTTGTAAATTAGAAATTTACGTGCCTGAAATTCTCTTTATTACCGAAAGAGAGACATTTCCTGTAATAACTGCCATGTACATGATGTAAAATCTCCACCGTTTTTAACAACATTGAACTCCCCACGCTTTTGTTTTGTTTCATTTACTACCCTTCGCTGGCTGCTTTGGGGGTGTTGTTGGATTTCTTTTTTTTTGAACCCTTGGTGGTGAGAACACCACAGTATTATGGACTGTGTTGTGTCTCTATTTGACGCCAGGTGCACAGACACAATCAGCCGTGTCTCCCTTATGAGTCCGATCCAGCGGGACGAAAGGCCTAGGAGCAGGCAATACAAACAAAGGCCTAGGAGCAGGCAATACAAACAGATTTGCTTCCGAAAGGGAATACGATGGTTCCCTCACGCAGCTGCGAAGAGTTTTCGTATTTATAATATATTTTCTTACTTTTATGTTCCTATTTGCTTCATCTTCAACATCCCGCTCCTGTCTTAAGTTCAAATTTTTGCCAAGTCATTACTGTGATGACGGAGGGGTTGTTGGTCGCTTGTTTTTCCCCCAACTATTAGATTGTTCGTCTTTGTATTTGTCTGACTTTATTCGAGTTTAAAAGGCTGTGCCAGTATTGAACAAAAGTTACTCTGTGTTAGGTTTTCTTATGGTAGTCAGAGTCACCCTACTTGTTCATTGTCTAATATTGAACTCAGTTCTCGAAGTATCGTAACAAGACATCTTCGCAGGAATGAATTACAGACTTCTCTTCTGTCGTTTGCTTTTGACTGAGGCAGCTTTTTGCATGTTGTCTGCCGCAGACCAAGTCGTGCTATGACTGTGATTCTTCTGTTGTCATCAGGCAAACAGTGATAGATGTATGCAGAGTGCCGAAAGTGGGGTTATTCACTTGCCATGTATACGACGTACGAGAAATCACATAACCGATTCTCTCTCGCTCTCTCTCTCTCTCTCTCTCTGTATGTGTGTGTACATGCGTGTCTGTATGTGTGTGTACATGCGTGCGTGTGTGTGTGTGTGTGTGTGTCCGCACAGAAGTCGGCAAACCCTAAGAGCAGGGGAGGTGACTGGTGGTTGGTTTCAGATCTTGCAGCAGGAAAAAAAAACATGTCAGACTGCCGGAAGCAAGTATTCTCTCGGTGCTTTGGGAAAAATAAAAAATCATCTGATGTTCTGTCTTCTCTTTCACTCCTTTTCCATGCATTTTTCATGTCTTTTTCCCTGCAGACATCCCCAGCGACTCGAGCCTACGTTCTTTCTTCTTCTTCTTCTTCTGCTCCTCCTCCTCCTTCTTCTTCGTCGTCGTCCCCGTCGTCGTCCTCGTCGTCGTCGTCCTCATCGTCGTCGTTGTCATAGTCGTTGGACTTCTTATTCTTTTTCTCCTTGTTCTTGTTCTTCGTGTCCATTTCTCTCGTTGTCGTCATCGTCGTCGTCGTCGTCGCTGTCGTCATCGTCGTTGTCGACGTCGTTGCTGTCGTCGTCTATTTGTTGGTCTTTTTTGTCCTTTATGTTCTTCTAGTTCTTGTTCATGCTCTTCTTCTTTCCTCGTGCGCTTCTTGTCCTTCTTGTCCTTGTTCTTCGTGTTCTTCTTGTTCTCGTTCTAGATCTTGTTCTTGTTCTTGTTCTTGAGGGGAAGAGGAATAGACAGCGATGGTGAGGACGGTACCAGTGACTGTTATGACGTTGAGAATTGCAAAATAACAAGGGGAGAAGAGGTAGGGGAGGGTTTTGGGGGGAGAGGAGGGGGGAGGACCACATAATATTAAAAGTGGATGGCAATCACCACAAATCAAAGCAACAGACGACCTACGCTAATGGTGTATACGCTTTGATACAATGCTGACCTTCAGAAAAACACACTGAGAATCTCGTAGTTGAATGCAAAAGGAGCCTGTCGGCCATAAAAAGCAATGATTGCTGTAGGCACTGAACAATGCTGTCGGTACCGACTGCTACTGACTGACTCGGTGCGATTCATTATAGTTTGGATATAAACAACACTGTCAAGAGAAATGTCCTTTAACCGAGAAAGAATTCAAATGAAGCAATGAAACTGATCCTGGGAACTATGAAGGGTACATTCATTCAAACTGTGCGTCACCTGTTTGATGTTTCTCCAAGGCAGGTCAGACATAGCCGGCCCAGAACAGGTTGGGCGGCACATTTTACAGCACTTGAAAATCCCGGCAAACCTGCTCCATTTGGCAGTCACAGAAATGAAAGGCTCTGGCCTAGGACATGGAAAGTTATGGAGGGGTCAGGCAGAAGGCAATTCACAGCTTGTGTGCCAGTTCTCAGAACTCAAAGAAATGAAGGAATAGGAACCGTATCCAGATCACTTCAAACACATCTCCCAAACTGCCGTCACTTCAGAGATAGGAAGACTGTTAAGAGAATGGCTACAGGGTGTTCCGAAAACTATGGAACATACACAAAGCACACAGCAGGTACACAAGTGAATCTCATCCTTTTGAGAACACAGGGAAACCCAAAAGTTGAAATTCAGGTGCAGATGAAAACATCTGCATCAAAGAAAATATTTTGATACATTGACGGTTTAATCACAAAACGAAAGTCAAGCTGGGGAAACATAGTGAAGCAAAATGGCCCAACACTCTAGAAAGACAGTGGTGGATGTAGCTTAACAACTACAAGTGTAACAACGACATAGGAGCAGGGTGACTCTGTATAGCACAAACTTCAGTGCAGCAGGGCATTCAGGTCATCGTCGACTCGGTGAGTTCACGTAACTTTATATCTCTTTTCAACTGAACACCCCAGGCTGACATGACGTCAGTCTCAATATTCACTTGAATGAATGAGTGTGAGAATGAGGAAGGGCGTGGGTAAGGGGGTGGGGGTGGGTGGGATGACCACTGTTGCATACACGCAAAAAAAAAAAAAAATTTGAATCGGGAAGAGAAAGAGAGAAGGGAAAATCTCTCTCTCTCTCTCTCTCTCTCTCTCTCTCTCTCTCTCTCTCTCTCTCTCTCTCTCTCTCTCTCTCTCTCGCTGTGTGTGTGTGTGTGTGTGTGTGTGTGTGTGTGTGTGTGTGTGTGTGTGTGTGTGTGTGTGTGTGTGTGTGCGTGCGTGCGTGTGTGTGTGTGTGTGTGTGTGTGTGTGTGTGTGTGTGTGTGTGTGTGTGTGTGATGTGTGTGCGCGTGCGTGTGTGTGTGCGTGTGTGCGTGCGTGCTTATGTTCATGTGTGCTTGCGTGCGTGTGGGACAGCGTGTGTGCGTGCGTGCGTGCGTGCGAATGTGTGTGTGTGTGTGTGTGTGTGTGTGTGTGTGTGTGTGTGTGTGTGTGTGTGTGTGTGTGTGCATGGAAGGTGGGGAGTAACGGGCAGTAGGGAACGGGGAGCTCCATCCCAACATATCTGACCTGTCACCCGGCTCCCTCCCCCACCCTCCACCCCCATTCCTGCACTTTACCTCCCACCCCCCACCAGGTTCAACCTCAGGCCAAGTGTAGTTGCTATCGACCCCCTGGACAAAACAACACGGACAGCTGTGAGTCACCCACACTTCATGATCCAGGAGAGAGAAAAAAAAACAAACAACAACCTTACCTGACATTGTGAAACATAGTAAAATGCATGGAACGGAAAGCAGACAAGGATAAGACAGATGAACGTCTATGGTGATACAAAAGGGAAAATGTATTACAGACTAAAAGCACATAATACAAAACGAAGGGGATTACTTTCCAAATGAGGTGACGGCAGGCAGAAATTTAAACAAACTTAAAGAAAAAAGAATTATTAGTAAGTCCGCCAAACAGCAGGGACTAACAAATTACAAATCTTAAGTGAATGTCAGCGAACCGCCAAGAGAAACGTGGACAAACGAGTCACAAGACAATTGAGGCAGTTAAGACACCGTGCCTCGTTCGTCCACGATTCTCTCGGCGGTTCGCCAACATTTATTTCAGATTGGTTTGTATTTCCACCTGCTGTCGTCTCGCTTTGCAACTAACAAATGTCAAGACAAAACACGACGCGTTTCGACCTTCTAGGTCTTCTTCGGGCAAGAAAAAACGACATTCAGGGACAATGAAAACGAAGAACGAGCAATCACTTCTCTTCTCATATTCGGAGGAAGATGAGCGTTTGGTGTTCAAATTCCCAGACCAAAATGTAACTGAAACTGACGGTCGAACAAAAATGAAATCAAGTCAAGGAAAGAAAACAAAGCGGTATAAAGCAAACTATAATGAATGAAATTAAAAAAAAAAAAAACATATGATACAAAACCAACTCAAGTGGAACAAAACGAAAAACTGTAGAGGCAAATGTTCCAAAATAAACTGAAACCCATGCAAACTACAAAAATCAAATGTTCCGATTGTATGTTAAAAGCAAAAATATTGCACCACAAAACAAAATCTAAAACGAATGGTTCAAAACACAATGAAATGGGAACAACTGCGAAAAATAAAACAAAAATATACATACCAAAAAACCTCAACAGGAATTCTAACAGCACAAGATAAACGAAAATGTAGCCTAGTGTAACAAAGTTAGATATAATTGAAATGAATGGTGCAGAATAAACATGAAGTAATTATTAGTATATGAAACCAGAAAACCGCAACGAATAGTTTAAAATGAAAAACAAAATGAAAGAAAAATATGGAGCCCAAACCGAACAGCGTAAAAGAAACAGGAAACGAAACGACATTAACTACAGAGTAAACGAATTGTACGAAGTAGAATAGAATATAACAAAACAGTGTAATAGAATTATACAGCATATAACAAAATAGAAATGATTCACAGCTACATAAACGAGAAATGGATGGAACAAAAATGAAATGGCCCTAAAACAAAATCAAACACAGTGAAAATGAATAATTCAAAAACAAAACAGAATGGAATAGAACAGAACCCTATATTTTAAAATTAAATATCGCAAAAATTGATACATGAAATGAAACAAAGTGAAGAAGAATCGTATAGTTTGGAATGTAATACAATCTGACGAATTGAAATGCATTCAGACTGAATTGTGAAACATCAACTTGATTTAAAACCATAAAATACAGTTTCAAAATGAATCAGTTACGCAAACTGTTGAATAATGCAAGTGAAAAAATATTACAACAATAAGGAAAACAACACAAAATGAAACAAAATCTCCGAGAAATAAAAGTAAAACCACGCGGCCATAAAGATATTCGCAGCACAATTGGGAAAATATCTTCCTTTCCAGATATAATTTCCTTTTACTAGATTGTTAATGGATTTATATCGGTCGGCTGTCTCGCCAGAGCACGCTTGTAGACACACACACACACACACACACACACACACACACACACACACACACACACACACACACACACACACACACGGCACAGGCATGCACATAGGCAGCTCACATTGTGCTATAGGCTCCAGTGAGAAGACTGTGAACACAATGTGCCATAAGCTCCAATGAGAAGACTGTGACACAATGTGTTACACGTTCCTATGAGAAGACTGAACACAATGTGTTCTAGACTCCTATCAGAAGACGGTGAGCACAATGTGACATAGGCTCCAATGCGAACACTGAACACAATGTGTTCTAGGCTCCTATCAGAAGACGGTGAGCACAATGTGATATAGGATCCAATGAGAAGATGGTGAGCTCAGCGTGCTATGCGCTCCAGCAAGATGGCTGGGACTGCAAAATGTGCGCACAGCACGTGTCTGTGTGCCTGTCTCTCTGTCTGTCTATTTATCAGTCTGTTTGTCTGTCTGTTTGACTGGCTGTGTGTCTCTGTGTCTTTGTTTGTGTATCTGTGTGTCTTTGTGTCTGTGTATCATACACACACACACACACACACACACACACACACACACACACACACACACACACACACACAGACAGACAGACAGACAGACAGACAGACTGACAGACAGACAGACAGACAGGACAGACAGAGACAGAAACAGAGACGGGGACTGAGACAGAGAGACGGAGAGAGAAAAGTGGGGGTTGAGGGCATGCGTGCATGCGTGGTGCCGCTTTCACTCACACACACACACACACACACACACACACACACACACAGGCGCGCGCGCGCGCGCACAGAGAGAGAGAGAGAGAGAGAGAGAGAGAGAGAGAGAGAGAGAGAGAGAGAGAGAGAGGAGAGAGAGAGAGAGAGAAAGATTTAAACAACAGCTGCATTCTGTCGGCCACAAATCATCGATTTGCGATCCTTCTTTCCCTGTGTAATCTTGCACATTTTTCTCAGTTTAAGGCGATGATGATCCGTCTCAAGAGGGATGTGGACGTGTTTATTCAAGTGTACCATGGTGTATATGCCTAGTGTATGTGCTTCAGCTGAGTAGGCATCATCACTGTAAATTCCAGTTGTGATCAGCCCCCCTCCCTATGACATGACTGGGGGGTGGGGGGGGGGGGGGGGGGGGGGGCGGCGGAATAGCTCAGTTGGTAGAGCGCCGGACTCGTAATCTTGGTGATCCTGGGGTTGCGGGTTCGAATCTCCGCCGGGCCGTTTCGGTACAGGGGGATTTTTGCCCCCGGAGTTAACATTAGTTCTGACTCCATTTCCCATACAGTCCTTCGAAGGAGACTATAAACCGGGGTTCCGTGTGTGAACGCACGCATAACATCTTGCACACACGTAAAATTCCATCACCAACTTTCGGAAGAGTAGTTCGGAAGAGTAGGCCAGTTTGGCCGTTGGTATGGATGACACGTTACACATAGCATGCACCCTGCGTGAGAAATGGAAAGAATGAAGGAAATAAGGAAACTGAGTGAACGACACTGACCGGATGACGCGGAAAATGACTGAATGATGCGCCGGAAGGCAGCTCTTCAGTCGGCACTACCCAGGTAGGCAGCCAGCCCAGTAAACGAGAGTGTTTATTATGTTGTACGTAAAACGCTTAGAGCCCTAATCTTTAGAGAATAGGCGCTATGAAAATTAACATTATTATTTATTATTATGACTGAAAATTCAGAAAGAAAGAAAACGTTTGGTAAGAGTTGGGTACAAAAAGGAATAACAACAACATAACAAAAATAAAACCAATATCAGCACAGTTTTGATGTCAAGGATGTTTTAGATTTCTTCGGTGCTTTCTTCACCACTTTGTCCATTCAGTTCGTTACTGAATATCTCTAACAAACAAAAAAAATCATATTTGTAGGATTTCACCAGCAGTCAAGAGGCCTCATACAAGCAAATCCACGAAAATACGCTAGACTGTCCATATACACACATGCGCGCGCGCATGCACGCACGGACACACACACACACACACACACACACACACACACACACACACACACACACACTTACGCACGCACGCACGCACGCACGCACGCACGCACACACACACACACACACACACACACACACACACACACACACACACACACACACATACACACACACACGCACCTCTTCCAACCAAAAAAGTGACAAAACGTTTTGAACGAATGCGGCAGTTGATATCACGACATTGCACAAAACCTGCATCTTGCATTGGCTGCGAAAATGAAAGCCAAAGGGTCACAACAGATGGGAAAGCGGTTTTATTCTTTTTAATGGTTATTGGCTGTTGAAATGAGAAGGGTTAACTGGGATCAACATAGATGGAAAAGCGACTTTTATCAAGTAAAAGGGTTATTAGGTGTTAAAATGAGAAACAAAGGCTTAACAGAGATCAACACAGATGGGGAAAACGGCGGCTTTTATCAAGCAAAAGGGTTATTGGCTGTTGAAATGCGAAACAAAGCGTTAACACAGATGGGAAAGCGGTTTTAATCAAGGAAAAAGGGGGTTACTGGCAGTTTCAATGAAAAAGTAAGGGTTAAACGGTTTTCATTCAGACAAAAGGTTAACCACTGAAAGGCGGGTAATTTTGCTTCTACTTCTGTGTCTGGCTAGGTGGTTCCCGCTGTCACAGTCTGGAATGCCGTTGTGTCTGTGTCTGGCTAGGCGGTTCCTGCTGTCACAGTCTGGAATGCCGTTGTGTCTGTTGCGCTGGAAGCAGCAGAGGCGCACGTGCCGAGGTGTGTCATGAAGCAGGCAGGCAAGCTGGGAGGCAGGGTGCTAGAACAGGGATGACTGATGGGGAGGAAGATTGGTGTTGTGCTGGGTGCCGTGATGGTGGTGATGTGATGTTCCCCGTGTGTGTGTGTGTGTGTGTGTGTGTGTGTGTGTGTGTGTGTGTGTGTGTGTGTGTGTGTACGTGCGTGTGTGCGTGTGTGCGTGCGTGCGTGCGTGCGTGCGTGTGTGTGTGTGTGTGTTGTGTGTGTGTGTGTGTGTGTGTGTGTGTGTGTGGGTGTGTTGTTGCGTGCGTGCGTGCGTGCGTGCTGTGTGTGTGTGTGTGTGTGTGTGTGTGTGTGTGTGTGTTGTGTGTGTGTGTGTGTGTGTGTGAGCGTTTGTGAGTGAGATTGAGAGAGAGAGAGAGAGAAAGAGAGAGAGAGAGAGAGAGAGAGAGAGAGAGAGAGAGAGAGAGTGTGTTGTTGTTGTTGTTGTCGTTGTTGTTGCTGTTGTTGTTGTTGTTGTTGTTGTTGTTGTTGTTGTGTGTGTTGTGTGTGTGTTTGTTGTTGTTGTGTGTGTGTGTGCTTTGTGTGTGAGACAGAGACAGAGAGAGAGAGAAAAGAGAGAGAGAGAGAGAGAGAGAGAGTGAGAGGAGTGTGTGAAAGAGAGAGTGTGAAGTGTGTGTGTGTGTGTGTGTGTGTGTGTGTCTGTCTGTCTGTCTGTCTGTCTGTCTCTTTGTGCGTACTGTGTGCCTTTTGTTTATGCTGCCTTTGTGTGTGTGTGTGTGTGTGTGTGTGTTGTGTGTGTGTGTGTGTGTGTGTGTGTGTGTGTGTGTGTGTGTGTGTGTGTGTGTGAGAGAGAGAGAGAGAGAGAGAGAGAGAGAGAGAGAGAGAGAGAGAGAGAGAGAGAGAGAGAGAGTACAGACAGACAGACAGACAGAGAATGCATAGTGTGGATCTTTCACAGCAAAATCCACACACCTTGAATTTTGGAACGGAAAATCAGAAACTGTTCTTGAAGATCAATGTAACGCTGCCAAAAGAACAGCGCTCCTGTAGTTTTCATGGTCATCCCATGTGCGTCACCACCGTCTTTCCGTTGACTTCTGCTGGCAGAGTGCCATTCAAGTTCCCCACGTTAGCGATCGTCCTTGTTCTCCACATTGGTGCCATACTTTGTTTCCCTGTTTTCAAACATTGGTGCCATACTTTGTTTCCCTGTTTTCAAACATTGGTGCCGTACTTTGTTTCCCTGTTTTCAAACATTGGTGCCATACTTTGTTTCCCTGTTTTCAAACATTGGTGCCATACTTTGTTTCCCTGTTTTCCAGCATTGGTGCCATGCTTTGTTTCCCTGTTTTCCAACATTGGTGCCATGCTTTGTTTCCCTGTTTTCCAACATTGGTGCCATACTTTGTTTCCCTGTTTTCCAACATTGGCGCCATACTTTGTTTCCCTGTTTTCCAACATTGGTGCCATACTTTGTTTCCCTGTTTTCCAGCATTGGTGCCATACTTTGTTTCCCTGGTTTCCAACATTGGTGCCATACTTTGTTTCCCTGTTTTTCCACATTGGTGCCATACTTTGTTTCCCTGTTTTCCAACATTGGTGCCATACCTTGTTTCCCTGTTTTCCAACATGGTGCCATACTTTGTTTCCCTGTTTTCCAACATTGGTGCCATACTTTGTTTCCCTGTTTTCCAACATTGGTGCCATGCTTTTGTTTCCCTGTTTTCCAACATTGGTGCCATGCTTTGTTTCTTCTCTGGCTTTTCCTTTCCTTTCCCTCCCTCTCTGTTCGCTGACAGTCCTGAATGTGTGGAGATGAATTCGCCGGCGACACGACCTGCCCACCCGCTTCATCAGAACACGTTGTGTGTCACTGACCAAGAGACACAGTGACGGTGCCTTAGACTGATCTGACACTGGAACACGAGGGTGGCAGTCGTGTTGATGTCATCGATGTGGTTGCAGAAAAATGACAGGGGGGTGTTTTGGACCAACCCTCTGTCCAGTCTTCAACTCCAACCGACAGTGTGTCAATGCCAAAGCAGCACTCTGGTTATGAACATGATGACTGTGTGAACCGCCCAGCTGATACTGTTAAACAACAAGCTTCCGGACTATCATACGAAAAATTGTAGAGAAATATTGAAGTATTTGCAAGAAACATCGAAGGAAATTAACAAAGCGCAGCAGAGCTTCCAACTGGACGACGGTTCAACAGCTGGTGCAAAAGGAAATCCAGACTGACTACCACTGAAAACACTGGCATTCTAAACCATAGAGAAATCATGATGGACAGCAGGAAGATTTCCGTTTGTCCCCCTAATGATCAACGTGATGTACCGCGATCTGGTTCCATGTCGCATGTCGAGTACTACATGTATCAAATGTAGTTCATGTTTATTTCTATCTCGACGTCTCATTGCCCCCCACCCCCTTACCCCCCCCTCCCCTCCTGATGTGTGAATGGGCCGAAAACCTAACGCATTAAACCATTCGTATTCGCATCCCTCCCTCTGTTGGCCTATACCTCAGACAGCTCCGATCGTGTGTGGACGCCTAAAATCTGTTGGTAGGTAATAATAATAATAACAATAATAACAAATGAATACTTATATAGCGCCTATTCTCGGCTAGAGACCAAGCTCTAAGCGCTTTACAATCCACACTCGTTTACACAACGGGCTGCCTACCTGGGTAGTGCCTACTGAAGAGCTGCCAGCCGGCGCTTCATTCAGTCGTTTCCCGTGTCATCCAGTCAGTATCGCTCAATATCGTTCTCTCTCATTTCCTTACTTCCTTCTTCTTTCCATTTCTCACGCAGGGTGCATGCTATGTGTAACGTGTCATCCATACCAACGGCCAAACTGGCCTACTCTTCCGAAAGTTGGTGATGGGATGTTACGTATGTGCAAGAGTTATGCGTGTGTGTTCACACAGAACCTCGGTTTATAGTCTCATTCGAAGGACTGTATGGGGAATGGAGTCAGAGAAAATGTTAACTCCGAGAGAAAAATCCCCCCTGTACCGAAACGGCCCGGCGGAGATCGAACCCGCAACCGCAAGATCACGAGTCCGGCGCCCTACCAACTGAGCTATTCCGGCTCCGGTAATACTAGAAACAAGAACGAAAACGTTCAGCTCGCCGCTCGCTTTCTTGCAATGTACTGAGTCTGGAATGCACTGGTCTGGGATCTCTGTTGCTCAGAGAGTACTGCCGCCTTCAATGAAATCACAACAAAACGCTTGCCTGTTTTGTCGTTGCCATACTCCCCCCCCCCACCGTGTTACACCCCCCCCGCGAATAGCTGTCTCACACAGCCTTACACACATGCTATTGCTGCCATATACGGGGGTCGGAAAAGCTCGCTTGTAGAGCGCCGGACTCCTAATCCAAGGGTTGCGGGTTCGAATCTCCGACGGCCGTTTCGGTACAGAGGGATTTTTCACTCCGAGTTAACATTGGTTCTGACTCCATTTCCCGTACAGTCCTTCCAATGAAGACTATAAACCGAGATTCCGTGTGTGAGCGCACGCATAACATCTTGCACACACGTAAAATTCCCATCACCGACTTTTGGATGAGAAAGCCAGTTTGGCCGTTGGTATGGATGACACGTTACGCATAGCATGCACCTGCCCTGAAGATGGAGTATGACTGCCTAATGGCGGGATGAAAAAAAAAAAAACGGTCATGCACACAACACTACACTCCCTTTGTTGTGCAGATGGGATTAATACTTGCCTGTCTATACAGAGAGTGTCCGCAGGAGTATCAGCCTGCGTACGCAGAAGAAGAAGAAGCTGCCATATACTTTTAAACTATGACTATTCGCCTACAACGTGAGAGTGCAACAGCATACTGCGTATATGCGTGTTATGGATCAGACAGCTGTTTTGCCCATATCTTATAGCCTTTTGCTGGACGCATGTGAGTCCTGTCACACGTTTTTACGTGTCATGCCTTTCAGCTTGTACTCATTTAGATATATGTGTATGTTCATGATTATCCTTTATCATTCTCTGTTGTTGTTAATCCCCAGACGCCAGAATTTCATTGTGGCACGTAGTACATTTTCCTTCGATGTTATTGTTTTCGTTGTAACGATGCTGCTGCTGCTGCTGCTACTGCTGCTGATGATGATAATGTTGAAGCTGATGTTGTTGTTGTTGTTGTTGATGATGATGATGATGATGATGATGATGATGATGATGATGATGATGATGATGATGATGACGACGACGACGAAATGACGCCGACGCGACGACGACGACGACGACGACGACGATGATGACGATGATGATGACGACGATGACAACGACGACGATGACAACGACGACGATGACGACGACGCCAACGACGACGATGACAACGAATTCGTCGCTAACAGTCCTGGCATTTTGAACGAGTCGGTGGTTTCACGGAAGACGGTAACTGTCAGCTACTCAGTGCTTATTACAGCCCTGTTTCCCTGCAGTAAACATGCCTGCCCGACATGTGCCCCTGTCTGTTGGGGGTGGGAGGAAGGGGGGGGGGGGGGGGGGGGGGGGGAGACAGAACCGCCTGTAATACTGCCAACAACGTACAGCGATCTGAGTGTACCTTTTGCCCTTGTACGAGTGGAACTGTCTTTTTCACCCGGTCTGAATGTTGTCGGTTAAACACTCACACGCGCGCACGCACGCACGCACGCACGCATGCACGCAAACAGACATACATACACGCATGCACGCACGCACGCATGCACCACGCACACACGCACGCATGCACCACGCACGAGCACGCATGCACACACACACACACACACGCACGCTTGCATGCACCCACCCACACACACGCACACACATTCGCACGCACGCATGCGCGTACGCACGCACACACACACACACACACGCAAGCACACATTCGAGAGAGAGAGAGAGAGAGAGAGAGAGAGAGAGAGAGAGAGAGAGAGAGAGAGAGAGAGAGAGAGAGAGATTTCTTTTATAGCCTACATATGCACTTCTTCTTCTTCTCCTCCTCCTCCTCCTCCTCCCCTCCTTCTTCTTCTTCTTCTTCTTCTTCTTCTTCTTCTTCACCATTATCATCACCACTACCGCCACACACCACCACCACCACCGTCGCCATCCTTATCCTCCTCCTCCTCTTCATCATCCTCTTCATCATCATCATCATCATCATCATCATCATCATCATCATCATCATCATCATCATCATCATCATCTGTGTGTGTGTGTGTGTGTGTGTGTGTGTGTGTGTGTGTGTGTGTGTGTGTGTGTGTGTGTGTTGTGTGTGTGTGTGTGTGTGTGTGTGTGTGTGTGTGTGTGTGTGTGTGTGTGTGTGTCTCTCTCTCTCTCTCTCTCTCTCTCTCTCTCTCTCTCTCTCTCTCTCTCTCTCTCCACCACTCACTGGCGTTGTTAATCGCTTATTAATGGAAACGGAAACATTCAAATTTATTTTACAATACTTACTTACTTAGGCCCATAGCTCAAGGGTGAGCATAGGCCATCGACAATACTCCGCCATCGCTGGGCTGCTCGCTGAATGCCTGTCCAGTTGGTCCCCTGCCTCCTTATCTCTGCCTCAGTGTCTCGCGCTCCAGCTGCTGCGAGGTCGGCGGCCTCTCTTCTTCCTTTCCCCCTGCGGGTTCCATGTCAGGGCTTGGCGTGTGGTGCTGGATGCTGGCTTCCTGAGAGTGTGTCCAATCCAGCCCCACTTCCTCCGCAGAATCTGCTTGGCCACTGGTTCCTGTCCTGCTTGCTTTCCATAGATCTTCATTGTTGATCTTCTCTGCCATCTGATCTGATTTTGAAGATGCGCCTCAGACAGGTGTTGATGAAGGTCTGAATTTTTTTTTGTGTATTGCCTTGGTCATTCTCCAAGTCTCGCAGCCATAGAACAGAACCGACTTCACGTTTGAATTGAAGATACACAATTTTGTTGTCCTTCTGATCTCTCCTGAGGCCCAGATGTTCTTTAGCATGATGAATGCTACTCGCGCCTTGCAGCTTGCCTATCCTGGCCATGATGTCTCGGTCGGTGCCCCACCGCTTGTCAACTACGCTCCCCAAGTAGACAAAGGAATCTACTTCCCTGATGGGCTCGCCTCCGACTGTGACTTGAATAAAATCACTTACAATTTTACACTTACAATTTTATTTCGATTACAACCAGATCCGCTGAGCCAGTTATGAAAATGAAAAAAAAAGAAAAAACAAATACACATTAACGGCAAAGCTTTTCCCATTGTGTGCGAAACAGTAGATCAAGACAGTGTAAAACGCACACAGAAACTTTTAAAGAATATATAAAAAAAGTGGTTAAGTCGTTTGATTTGATTATTGCTGTCCCTCTCTAACCTAAGGTTTGCATAGTTATGTAAGAAAACCACTGGGCTTCAAAACATAGCTTCATGTTGAGAGCATCAACTTAACATTTAACTCTATTTCGTAAAAGAAAAACATTTTGAGCCAATTGTCTGTAGTCATGTTTTATGATTATGTGATTGTCATTTCTAATCATAGTCAGTGATGACGACTAGAACACAGTATTCACTGACTTATTCAACTGACTTTTCTTTTATGTTCAGGCTGAGTCTTTCGTTGGTGTTTTAGTTTCAATGTGAAGACTGGACGTTTTGCTTTGTGTGGAATACAGATCATGTGTTTTTGTCACAGACTGAAGTAATGTACAGACTGTAGAGTGTCAGGTGCAGAGCAGAGAGAGAGAGAGAGAGAGAGAGAGAGAGAGAGAGAGAGAGAGAGAGAGAGAGGAGAGAGAGAGAGAGAGAGAGAGAGAGAGAGAGAGAGAGAGAGAGATCACTTACAAAAATGCAAAAGAGATGAGGCCCTAGAACAGA
The DNA here is from genome assembly GCA_016801955.1 of Conus betulinus. NCBI lineage: Eukaryota > Metazoa > Mollusca > Gastropoda > Neogastropoda > Conidae > Conus > Conus betulinus. The sequence goes on from JADBJO010002188.1 coordinate 282,795, forward strand.
GCCCTGTGGGTATATACCATAACTTAAGGATTCCTCCATAGGTACATACCGCCATTAACTGAAGTAGATGCGCTGCGAGAGAGAGAGAGAGAGAGAGAGAGAGAGAGAGAGAGAGAGAGAGAGACAGACAGACAGAGAGAGACAGACAGACAGACAGACAGAGACAGAGACAGAGACTGAGACAGAGAGAGAGAGACAGAGACTACACAGATACTCAGAGAGAGAGAGACAGAGAGAGAGAGAGAGAGAGAGAGAGAGAGAGAGAGAGAGAGAGAAGAGAGAGAGAGAGAGAGAGATTGAGAGAGAGAGAGAGAGAGAGAGAGCTTGTTTGTCACGGAAGATGACAATCATTCCCATCAGCAGAGTTGGGGTATGCTGGCTGTCATGCTAGTAGCCGCACATCTTGAACGTGTCGTCCGCTGCGCCTCTTGTCCTACTCTTTGACTTATCTTCTTCCCCTGGGGGCTTGACGTACTCTATGAGTTACACAGGCGCGAGAAGTATGAAGCGAGAGATAAGAAAGCGAATACTGACGGAGATGAGATCTTGAGACATCGCGCGCGCGCCTGTACAGGCGTGTGTGTGTGTGTGTGTGTGTGTGCGCGTGTGTGTGTGTGTGTGTGTGTGTGTGTGTGTGTGTGTGTGTGTGTGTGTGTGTGTGTTGTGTGTGTGTGTGTGTGTGTGTGTGTGTGTGTGTGTGTGTGTGCGTGCGTGCGTGCGTGCGTGCGTGCGTGCGTGGTGTGTGTGTGTGTGTGGTGTGTGTGTGTGTGTGTGTGTGTGTGTGTGTGTGTGCCTGCCTGCCTGCCTGTCTGTCTGTCTGTCTGTCTGTCTGTCTGTCTGTCTCTCTCTCTCTCTCTCTCTCTCTCTCTCTCTCTCTGCACAGATTAATTTACTGTGCTGCTGTGAGAACATGTGTAGCTCTCTGTACAAGCACGTGCGAACATGTGTGTGTGTGTGTGTGTGTGTGTGTGTGTGTGTGTGTGTGTGTGTGTGTGTGTGTGTGTGTGTGTGTGTAAGCGTGCATGCATGCGTGCGTGCGCATGTGTGTGTGTATGTGTGTGTGTGTGCGTATGTGTGTCTGTGTGTGTCTGTGTGTGTCTGTGTCCATTCCATGCGTTAATGAACCCACTCCATCAAAGAATGAAAAGAAAATCTGCATTAAAAGAGAAACCAAATCAAGAAGAAAGATCCAATTCGGTGCCGGACTCTGGCACAACGCTGTTTCAAGATAAAGACACGCATGAGTTGCCTGGCAGTAGAAATAGATTGTGAGACAGTTATGGCAACAAGAAGCCAAGGTATAAGTGGACACACAAAAGGAAGAGTAAACGTACCTTTAATAGGTAATGTAAAACGCACAAGCAAGTTTTTACAACAACTATGTCTACTTCAGACGTCACAGACAACAGGCATGAACAAAAAGACAAAA
>JADBJO010002188.1:299223-301723 GCA_016801955.1 Conus betulinus
AGCTGAAAATGTCATTTAAACTGGAATATTGTATTGATCTGACATTGAACATCCTCCATATTGGGCTCTGAATATCGTCCCTGTGTGTGTCTCTCATCACATAAGGGGTTAAGGGAGAGTCGCCGAGAATGCCACAGGACGCCATGACCGTGGTAGAAACACATGGGAATGAATCAGTATACATAGTATCTCACTGAAATCAAGGGGATTGTAGGATGTTGGGGGACACACACACACACACACACACACACACACACACACACACACACACACACACACACACACACACACACACACCACACACACACACACACACACACACACACACACACACACACACACACACACACACACACACACACACACACACACACACACACACACACACACACACACACACACACCTGACGTGGGAATTCAAGACCACCCATAGCGTAGGACAGCCCAAGGTCAGATGAAGAAGGTGGAATGCCTCCTGCTGGCGAAGTGACTGAGGATCTCCTGGTCCGTCACCAGACGCCCTGGTCTGCCCGCCACCGCTGTGTCCGGACCACTTCCTGGACGACGACCTACTCCCCGACCTCCTCCCCGCCTCCCTTCCCCTCCCTCCTCCTCCTCCTCCTCCTCCTCCCTTCTTCGTGCCCAGCGTCCTCCCGACCCCTCCGGGCTTCCTGCGGCTGCCGTCCTCCGCCTCCTCCTCGTCCTCCTCGTTCAGGCTGTTCAGGTCGTCCAGCACCGTGGCGGGGATGCGCCAGACGCGGGAGTCCTCGCCCCCGGAGTCGCTGCCCGAATCCTGACTGGATCCCGGCTGGAAGGTGGCCACGGGGCGGCACTGCGTGCACTTGAGCTCGCTGTTGACCTCGGCGGCCAGGCGGATGGCCAGTTTCTGGGCGCGGCGGTCCAGCTGGCGGGTGTGCCACAGGTAGGAGAAGCAGAAGAGAAGAAGAGGAGGATGCTGACAGCAGCGGTGGCACTGGCCACCACCAGAGCTAACGGGAACTCTTTGCGAGCCTTGCCCGCTCTGGGCGAGCTCACGGCCGCCTTTTGTGGTTTGTTCTTGTTCTTATTGTCACTGCTGTTGTTGTTGTTGTTGCTGCTGCTGCTGCTGCTGCTGCTGGTGGTGGTGGTAGTGTCCCCCACCGCCACCCTTTGGATGAAAGTTTACGAGGCACTTCTGTTGGAGTTGTCCACCATGTCTGATGAGGAAGAGCCGGGCACCACGCCTGTCTCGTTGCGGCTGACGTTGTTGCCGTGCTGCTTCTCCTCGACTGCTTTAGAAGACGACAACGATAACGAGGACGGCAACAAAGCCGCGGAAGGCGCCGCTATGTGCGAGGCTAACGACAAGAGAGAGAGAAGAACGAGAGGAGGATGCAGAGGAGGCATCTGAAGACTGGTTCACCACTTCACCAGCAATTTTGTTCATCGGAAGAGGCGCCGCGTGGTAGACGTACACCGTACACAAGAGACGTCCAAGAAGAGACACATCCACAACATCTTTCCCGGAAATGACGACAGCGCCGCTGCGCAGGCGCTGTGCACGATTCTCATGACGCACATCCTGTCTCGCGGAGCGAGGTGACTGACGAGAGTGGCTGACAGTGGGTTTAGGGATTCCCTACATCCGAGCAAGGAAGCTGTCTGGCAGGCACAAAGATTCATGGAGACGTCGGTCTCTGTGAGGAGACCTAGCACCACCGCTGCAGCCCAATGAAACGTCCAGTCTGATTCGGTGGAGGAACAGAAGCAGACCCCATATCTGTCGATGCTGGTTCCCAAAACAGCAACCGGGCTGGCACCAGTCTCACCGTGTGTGATGCGAGAGACAGAACTGTCGTCCTCTTTTCGAAGAAGAACTTGGCAAAACGTGAGTCGCTAGAAATGCCGTCACAAGACTCAAGTCTTGGAATATATAAGTACACGTGTTTTTTGTTCCCAGAATGAGAAGGTCAGGCAAAAATAGTTCGGTATTGACTACAATAATGATCTCCCTTTAAAACAATCCGTCCCGCTGTCGCTGTAAAAAAAATGATTTTTTTTTCTGGAACAATGTAAAAAGAAAAAGTCTAAAACGTTCTGTATAGACATCGACGCTTAGTCCAATACGCTGTGTGTAAAAGACTTTTTCTTTTCTTAGTCTCTGCGACGTGTCATCATGCAGCTTCTGAAACTACGTCATTCCGAATCGTGTCAGCAAAAACAGTCTTGTCATTCATAAGGAGGAGGATTAGTTCCCTTCCTTCCTTCCTGTAGCCTTTGTTTGTTCTCGCTGTGTCGAGGTCGTGGAGGTATTGATTACTGACTGTAATGGTATCCGCTCCGACAAGAAAGACTTCCACGACTTCACCAGTCTACTTCCACTCTCTCTCTCTCTCTCTCTCTCTCTCTCTCTCTCTCTCTCTCTCTCTCTCTGTGTATGTGTGCGTGTGTGTAGTACACGATGGTTGATTCGCCTTCCTGACAAAAACTTCTCTCTCTCTCTCTCTCTCTCTCTCTCTCT
>JADBJO010002188.1:311723-316723 GCA_016801955.1 Conus betulinus
TCCAAACCTTCCTTCTCTTGTTTCTCTCTTTCCCTGTCTCTTTCTTCTCTCGTTCCTTCGTTCTTTGGTTTGTTTGTCCGATTTTGCTTGTTTACCTCTCTCTCTCTCTCTCTCTCTCTCTCTTCTCTCTCTCTCTCTCTCTCTCTCTCTCTCTGTGCGCGCGCACATATGTGTGTGTGTGTGTATGTGTGTGTGTATGTGTGTGTGTGTGTGTGTGTGTGTGTGTGTGTGTGTGTGTGTGTGTGAAAGAGAGAGAGAGAGAGAGAGAGAGAGAGAGAGAGAGAGAGAGAGAGAGAGAGGAAGCGTATGTGTGTGTGTATGTTTGAGTGTGTGTGTGTGTGTGTGTGTGTGTGTGTGTGTGTGTGTGTGTGTGGTGTGTGTGTGTGTTTATGTCCTCCATACCCCCAAAGGGGTGACAGGATAATTCAATCTTGAATCTTGAATCTTGTGCACCCGCTAGCGCGCTTGTCCATCTTCTTGCATTTTATCTGCAGATTATACCCCCCTCGCCCTTCTCCTCTCCCCCCCCCTCTCCCCCCCCCCCCCCCCCCCCCCCCCCCCCCCCAACTCTTCCCCTCCTCATCTCGACACCTTACCTCCCCATTCTCCCAATTTTCGTGTTCTTCCGGCAAAGTCCTTGTGTCTCCAGGTCTTGAACGGCCGTCTCTGTGAAAACGATTCCCGGCCTTTTTTTTTTGTTTGTTGTTTGTTTTTCGTTTCTTGGCGTCTAACGTGCCGCCATGTAAATCGGTTATGGCAGATGTGTGCCAACACGCGTTGCACGTGCTGACTTGGTGCAGGCCTCTTCACACGCGTCTGTGCATGTCGAGCTGACAAGCGTAGCCTGACCCACTAACACACGCCAGCTCTCTCTCTCTCTCTCTCTCTCTCTCTCTCTCTCTCTCTCTGTTTGAGCGCTCGTGCGAGTGTGTGTGTGTGTGTGTGTGTGTGCGTGTGTGTGTGTGTGTGTGTGTGTGTGTGTGTGTGTGTGTGTGTGTGTGTGTGTGTGCGTGCGCGCGCGCGTGCAAGTATGAGTGTGTATGTGTGCGTGTGTGTGTGTGCGCGCGCGCTCGTCTCTCTCTCTCTCTCTCTCTCTCTCTCTCTCTGTTTGAGTGCGCGTGTGAGTGTGTGAATGTGCGTGCGTGCGTGCGTGTGTGTGTGTGTGTGTGTGTGTGTGTGTGTGTGTGTGTGTGTGTGTGTGTGTGTGTGTGTTTATGTGTGTGTGTGTGTGTGTGTGTGTGTGTGTGTGTGTGTGTGTGTGTGCGTGCGTGCGTGCGCAGTGCGTGCGTGCGTGCGTGTGTGTGTGTGTGTGTGTGTGTGTGTGTGTGCGTGTGCACGTACGCACCTATAAGCGCTCTCTCTCTCTCTCTCTCTCTCTCTCTCTCTCTCTCTCTCTCTCTTTCAAAAAATGATCATGACATTGCATTAGATCAGAAGACTGCATTTATTTTCTCCACCACAAAACATGCCAGGCTTTGCATCTCACCCTTTTGGGTCCCTCTCCATCTCACCCTTTTTGGGTCCCCCCCCCCCCCCCCTCCCCTCTCCGGATCCTTTCCCTTTTTTTTCTCCTGTTTACTCGTCTTAGACCTAGCTGATTCATTTGTCAGAATGTTGAAAAACACATGACTGAAATTCCTTGGAATTTGAAGATAGGGTAAACTGAAAGCATTCTTGCTGCAGGTTCTGTAATTAATACAAATACATAATTATAGAGTCCCCCCCCCCCCCCCCATCTCTCTCACTCCCTCCTCCTCCCCACCCCTTCTATGTGTGTGTGTGTGTGTGTGTGTGTGTGTGTGTGTGTGTGTGTGTGTGTGTGTGTGTGTGTGTGTGTGCCTCTTTTCTCTGTATCTCTGTCTCTTTCTCGGTCTGTCTGTCTGTCTGTCTGTCTCCCCTCTCTCCCTGTCTCTCCATCTCTGTCTGCCTGTCTGTCCTTCTCTCTCTCTCTCTCTCTCTCTCTCTCTCTCTCTCTCTCTCTCTCTCTCTCTCTCTCCCCTTGCACCTCAGTTCATACTCTACCAAGGAATGTTCTGGAATCACAGAGAACAATAAGCGGAACCTACTCCGCAAAATTTATCGAGCAACTTCAAGTCCACAAAACAGAGAGCAGCACACATGGCCAGACGTTAGGTCAACAATTCATTGAACCCTTCGTCTCTGCAAACCAGACCCAAGACACTGCCCAGCAACTACATAGAACTCACTGACCATTGGTCATATCCAGCAGGTTACTGGACACACAACCGCTGGCAGTGTTTCTGGGTGACGCTATATACCACCGTCACTTTATTGCGAGATACGGTAGCGCCAGCACTTTACTGAATGCACAATACACCATCACACGTTTTGAGTAACACTCTACTACAAGCACTTTCTTGCAAGGCACAACACCACCAGCACTTTCTTCAGTGGCATTATACCGTCAGCCCTACATTGAGTGTCATTATGCCATCAGCGCTCTATTCACTGGCATATCAAGCCCTTTATTCGATGGCACTATGCCATCAGGCCTCTATTGAGTGACATTATAGCATCAGCACTTTGTTGTAAGGGACGCGATACCACCAGCACTTTATTGAGTGACAACACCACTAGCACTTTCTTGAGTGACGCCATGCCATCAGACCTTTATTGCTAGACACTATCTCACTAGCGCTTTATTGAGTGACACTATACCATCAGCATTTCATTGAGTGACACTATACCCTCAGCACTTTGTTGAGCGACACTATATCATCGGCACTTTATTGAGTTACACTATACCCTCAGCACTTTGTTGAGCGACACTATACCATCAGCCCTTTCATGAGTGAAACTAGACCCTCAGCACTTTGTTGAGCGACACACATACCATCAGCACTTTATTGAGTGACACTATACCATCAGCACTTTATTGAGTGACACTATACCATCAGCACTTTGTTGAGTGACACTATACCATCAGCACTTTATTGAGTGACACTATACCCTCAGCACTTTGTTGAGTGACACTATACCATCAGCACTTTTTGAGTGACACTATACCCTCAGCACTTTGTTGAGTGACACTATACCATCAGCCCTTTCATGAGTGAAACTAGACCCTCAACACTTTGTTGAGTGACACTATACCATCAGCACTTATTGAGTGACACTATACCATGAACACTTTATTGAGCGACACTATACCATCAGCACTTTATTGAGTGACACTATACCATCAGCACTTTATTGAGTGACACTATACCATGAACACTTTATTGAGCGACACTATACCATCAGCACTTTATCGAGTGACACTATACCATCAGCACATTATTGAGCGACACTATACCATGAGCACTTTACGGAGTGACACTATACCATCAGCACTTTACGGAGTGACACTATACCATCAGCACTTTATTGAGTGACACTATACCCTCAGCACATTATTGAGCGACACTATACCATGAGCACTTTACGGAGTGACACTATACCATCAGCACTTTATTGAGTGACACTATACCATCAGACTTTACTGAGTGACACTATACCATCAGCACATTATTGAGTGACACTATACCATGAGCACTTTACGGAGTGACACTATACCATCAGCACTTTATTGAGTGACACTATACCATCAGCACATTATTGAGTGACACTATACCATGAGCATTTTACGGAGTGACACTATACCATGAGCACTTTACGGAGTGACACTATACAATCAGCACTTTATTGAGTGACACTATACCATGAACACTTTATTGAGCGACACTATACCATCAGCACTTTATTGAGTGACACTATACCATCAGCACTTTATTGAGTGACACTACACCATCAGCACCTTATTAAGTGACACTATACCCTCAGCACTTTATTGAGTGACACTATACCCTCAGCACTTTATTGAGTGACACTATACCATCAGCACTTTACGGAGTGACACCATACCATCAGCACTTTATTGAGCGACACTATACCATGAACACTTTAGGGGATGACACTATATCATCAGCCCTTTTCTTTATTGAGTGACACTATACCATCAGCACGCCATTGCAAGACACTTTACCATTAGCGCTTTTCTTTCTTTCTTTTTTTTTTTAGGCACGTTATACTACAAGCATTTTACGGAGTGAGGATAGACTAAAGCAAGACTTGAAGCAAGTAGGACAGGTACCAGTGGTCAAGCGGATTCTGCGGAGGGAGTGGGGCTGGATTGGACACACTCTCGGGAAGCCAGCATCCAGCACCACACGCCAAACCCTGACATGGAAGCCGCATGGGGAAAAAAAGGAAGAGAGGCCGACCTCGCAGCAGCTGGAGGCGAGACACTGAGGCAGAGATGAAGAGGCAGGGGACCAACTGGGACAGGCATTCAGCGAGCAGCCCAGAACCAAGTGCGATGGCGGACTGATGTCGCCCTTGAGCTATGGGCCTAAGTAAGTAAGTAAGTGACACGTCAGCGCAAATAGACAGAAATACTGCCCTGAACATACTGCTACAGTTACTGAACAAAACGTCACTATAGACAGACAGCGATATACAGCCTACAAGTTGAGCAGCACATTGTAGAGTTACCCATCACCACAGATAGGCCTAGGTGGAAGACGCCGCCCTGCCTGCCACCACTATTACAATTTAAAAAGGGAGACAAGAGAGAGGGGGGGAAACTTTTGTGAAAGACGTCTCAGCAATAATGACGCGTTGCAAGCCTCCTTTTATTGATCGCTTTTAGATCTTTGTAGTTTCGGTCAGTGTAGTGTGCTATTGTTGATTTGTTTAAAACGTTTGGAAAGTGAATGTATGCCTAATTGTTCAGTACTGTTTTTGGATCGATTGATAATGCCAGTGGATCATTCAAGATTATGTTAGAATGTTCACCAGGTTTCCGCAAGTTGCTAGTGCTTTGCCGAAGGTTCGAGAATGTTGTAGAAGCTGACCGAATCACATTCGCATACGCTCGTCACAATTTGATTGGTAAAGCTTACTGATATGCAAAATATTCTAGAAAAGAATAATCGAAT
>JADBJO010002188.1:321723-324223 GCA_016801955.1 Conus betulinus
CTGTGTAACTTATACTGAACAAAAGTTCGTTCATCTCTCTCTCCCCTCTCTCTCTCTCTCTCTCGCTCTCTCTCTCTCTCTCAAAAACCTCTCTCTCACTTTCATAGAGACAGAGAGAGAGAAAAAGTTGGGAGAGAAAAAAAAAAAAAGGGACAACTGTGGCCAGTACGACAGAACATGGTTGGCAATCATGTCCTGCTCTTGTTCCGCACACACACACACACACACACACACACACACACACACACATCACACACACACCACACAACACACACACACACACACACAAACACAAACACACACACACAACCACACAACACAGCACACACAAACACACACACACACACCCAAACACACACACACACACACACAACACCACACACAACACACACACGCACACACACCACACACCACCACACACAACACAACACACACACACACACACACACCACACACACACACACACACTACACACACACACACACACACCTCTTTGATGCCACACAGACACAGAGCCTGGAACCGTAAAGCCCGGCAGCCTGCAAGGAAGCAGAACACGCACACACGGATGATGACACTGTTGCTAAAAAGACTCCGCCATTGTTGCGGCGTTGCACGTGGAGTGCGTGTGACCAGCGTTAGCGTGACGGTGTGGGTGTTGTTGACAGGCGTCATGGTTCCTAGCTGACCACGTGGTGGGAAACGATGAGCCAGCTGCATTCAGTGAGCAGTGGCTTAGGGTTTCCAGTGACGTTTCGATTTCGAACAGAACAGAGGAAGCGCCGGAAAAACAGAGTAAGGTGGGGGAGAGACAAACAAAAAAAAAAAAAAGGCATGAGAGGAGAATGAGAGAGAGAGAGGGGTGGAATGAGAGAGGAGAGAGATTATGAGGATGAGGAGAGGGGGGGGGGAGGCGGTGGGGGGAGACAGACAGGACAGGGAGACAGACAGACAGACATGGGAAAGAGAGAGAGAGAGGAGACCCGGAGGGAGAGGGGGGAGGAGGGAGGACAGACAGACAGACAGACAGACAGACAGACAAAAAGTCACGAGGTGAGACTTCAGAGAGTCAGTGGTGTGTGTGTGTAGGTGTGTGAGCGATAGCAGGCCCCGAATAGTACACTGCCATAAAGTGGGAGAGAGAAGAGGAGGGAGAGAGTGGGTGGGGGGGTGTAGCGGGGTGGACGAGGGAGCTATCACAACCACCCCCAAAACTGAAGACCAGGGAAGAAAGGGAGGGGATGGGGAGAGGGGCACCTCCCTGTGTCCCTCTGTCTCTCCCACAGTTATACTCTGTTACATTCCTGTGACTCTAAACGTCCACAAACATCCCCCTCTTCCAAAATTTACCAATCTCTGTATCTGTTTCTCTGTCTCGGTATCGGGGTCTATATCATCTCTCTACTGTATATCTCTTCTCTCTCTCTCTCTCTTCTCTCTTCTCTCTCTCTCTCTCTCTCTCTCTCTCTCTTCTTGGAGACGTATACACATACGTGCCCACAGATTTGAGGAAAAAAAAAACAGCGAAAGATATTAGAACAAAAACAGGAAAGCGTTGAGGATAAGACAAATGAAAAGGTAGAGAACACTGAGGTGAGCGTAAAAGAAAAGGAACAAGTAAGAGGGAAATTGTCAAACACATCAAATGAAGCAAGAACAGTAAAGCTGAAAAGAAAAAAAAAAACAAAAACATGCAAAAGGTTAAAATGTAAAAAAAAAAGACTTTCTGCAAAATAGGTAAGAACAAGCAATCAATAAATTGCTAAAAGCAAACGACGAAGCACAAAGCCTAGGAGGAGAGGTTAAACACACACACACACACACACACACACACACACACACACACACACACACACACGCACACTCACACACACACACACACACACCAAAAATAACTAGATAGATAAACAAATGAATGAATGAATAAATAGATGAATAAATCTCTAATAAACAAATAGACAAAAGAAATGGTCAGATAATTAGAAAATTAATAAACAAACTAATACATGAATAAATAAATGAGTAAATAAGTATAAAACGGAAATAGATACATAAAACGGGAAAAGATACAAGCAATTACAAAAAGGTAAAAGAAATATAGATGGGCCAAAAAAAAAAAAAAAAAAAAAAGGCAGTCAAAAAAAAAGAAAAAGAAAAGAAACAAATAGCCTAGGAATAGAGGAACTTGTAAGAAAAGGTAGCAATAGAAGGCTTGGAGAGAAGGGAGATAAGGAAGGACTAGGAGACTAAGAGTTGTCTGAACTTAAGCGGCTGACACACGAGCCTCCCCGCCCGTACGCACATCATGGCCTTGGTACAATTCAATTAATTGTTTGGTCTCTGAATCGGACAGTTTGACCACCTTGCTGGAAGACGCCATTGTTTCCATGTGCCAAGGGTGTCGGCTCAATGCTGAGCGTTGATTGGTTGGAGGATACTAGCTGTCCGTTTCGAATAGATCACGACGTATCTCGAACGGTCGGGTTGAACTTGATGCCGA
>JADBJO010002188.1:331723-335520 GCA_016801955.1 Conus betulinus
CTCCTCTCTCCCATCTCTCTTCTTCGCTTCTCGCCACTCCCCTTCCCTTCTCCCTCTCCTCGATCCTCTCCGCCCTCTCCTCTCCCTCCTCTCTCTATCCCTGCCTCCTTCCCTCACTTCCTCCCCGCCCTCCATCCTCCCTCCTCTCTGCTCTCACTCCGCTCTCCCCCTCCGTCTCTCTGAATGCCAGGAAGAGAGAGAGGGTTTACTCCTCCGCAATTAAGCTGGTATGTACCTTTCGCACACGACCGCTAGGCTTCGGCATCTTACTCGCGATTAGATTGACCCTCCTCATGGGAAAACATCGTGTGATTGAGAGTAGCTGCGAGAAGAGAAGAGGGTTGTGAGGGGTAAGGATTAATGTCATCCTTGGGGTAGGGTGAGATGCGAGCAGTGCCACACGGAACGTGAAATCCGCTCATTGACACTAGTCCAGGTGCAAATCAGGGAAGAAAAGCGAAACCACCAGACTCGATGCTGGCAGTGAACCAGCATTGTTCCAATTCCCCCCCTTTCAAGCATCTCTTTTATCTCAGTTAATTCTTTCCTTTTCCATGGAAAATGTTCCACTCAACTTTCATCCCAATTCCTCACTGGCATTTTTTCCACAGTCCTTGGGCTCTACTGACTTGGTCTGCCTTCCCCTGGCCCTTGCTGTCAATCTCGATCGTTCCGACTCGTGAAGTCTCTTTCCCTATATTCTCTCATGTCCGCAACCCCCGCTACTCCCCTGGTCCCCCCCCCCTCCCCCTCTCTTAACTGGTCCCCTGCCGTTCCCCCTGGTCAAGGTACCCCTAGTGGGTAAACGCCCGTCAACCTGGTACTTGGTTTTAAGAAGTCACCCCCCGCCCCCCCCCCCTTCCCCCCCCCCCCCCTTGCCACAGTCGTCCCCCCTTCCCCCGCACCAGGAAGGCCTCACCCCGCTTTCTCCTGTTGTCTCCTGTCCGTAATCAATGTAAAACCAGTCGGCAAATGGTGTGAAAAACCCCAGGTAAGATCCCCCTGGGGAATAACAAGGATTGGTTTAGGTTTTTGGATGCAAAGTTCCCTGTCTTGCCTTTCCCCCCCCCCTCTTGATTTTTTTTTTTCTGGCAAAAATCGGTTACTCCTCCCTCTTGACTTCATCAGTTTCCCCCCCCCCCACTGGAAGAAGGCGCTCTCGGGGACTGGCAATCAAAGTCCAACCCCCCCGTCCTGTGGACCTCTTGCAGAAACCCCTGGGGGCCCCCAATGTGGCTCCCGGTGTTTTTTCCTCAACCTGTGACCCCTGGACTAAGCCCGGGTTTGGCGTTTTTTTTGGGGAGGGCCTTTTTACTCGGTTTCCTTTTTGTTCTTAGTCATTCAGCCTTTCCCCCCCCCCAGTTCTCTGCACTGGTCCCCTGTGAATACTTTGTTTGCCAAATTCTGTCCTCCTGTTTTCTGCCCCTGTTCCCCCCCCACCCTGGTCTGGTCCCCGCCCCTCCCCTGTCCCCCACTCCTCCCCCTGTTGTCCTTGTTCCTGTTTTTCTGGTTCGTCGTCCCCCTAAAGAACCCCCTTGGTTTTTGGCAGTGCCCGTCCCCTGGTTTCCGGATTTCCCCTTTCTGTTTTTTTTTTTTTTTTTTTTTTTTCCCCCTGTCCCCCCTTTCCTGGTCCCCCCTGTTTTCCCTGTTCCCCTGTTCCCCCTGGTCGGTCCCCTTGTTCCCCCCCCCCTGTTCCCCCCCCCCTGCCTGTCCTGTCCACCCATTCCAACCCTGTTCCCCCCCCCCCCCTCCTGATCGAACACTCTATCTACCCATTTTTTTAGGTTCTTTCCTTTCAGCCTTTTCTCGCGGTCCCGCTTCCAGCAACGAATCTCACACCCTTCACGCACTCTACCCTCCCTGCCCTACCCTGACACACCTCGATCCGAGCAACGTCTCATGGTTATTCTACCTTGATACACTGATCTTATGCCATAGGGTCGTGCCTAGTTCGTATCGCGAACTCCTCCCCTGTCTACCTCTCAGGTAAAATACATGTTTTGCTCTGTTCCCTTAACATCTGTCCCCATGGCCTGACTCTGTCCCTTCACCCATTGAAATCAGGTGTTCGTTTTCGCTCCCAGGCAAAGAGGGTTCGCCATTGAACCATCCCCATTGAAACGCCAGAAATATAGACTTCCTCACAATATGAGATTGACCCTAAAGGCAGGTCCTGTACATTCAAACCCTACTGAAACAATGCTTTATACAGCGATCGATCAGTGGGTGGGGTGCCTCTCTCAGTTAATTTATGCTGAACCTCCAAACACAAGGACCCAACCAATTACACCAGACCTGAGCGCTCTCTCGCCTCGGCTCTTCCGCACCCTCTTAGTCTTCTTCTTCCTCCCTTCTCATTCGCAAGATTACTCAACATTTCGTACAACAAAACGTAAATCGCAAAATCCACTTTCTCATATTTTGGCCCGCAAAGAGGTCCGTTGCATCCGGAAATGAGTAGCCGTTCTCTGCACGGGCGAACTCAAGTGATTCTAATACACGATCATAATAATATAATGACAGAGCACATTATCTATTTCAAGGACAAATGAACGTCAGGTGATGAAACTCTCTATTCACAAACGAGCGAGGATATACCCCACTTTTAGTGGAGTATGACTGTTTAGTGTGTAATAAATATATCTAGAGCCCATACTTTAATCTACTACAACTTTGCAAGTCTTAGCACTTCGCTGCTATTGCGAGTCCTACTCTGAATTCGTTTCCGCTGTCTTTCTTGTTTCTCTTCTTTTTCTTTCTTTTTTTTTTTTTCTTTTTTTGTTAGTTTTCGGGGTGGGTGAGGGTGGGTGGGAGTGGTGTGTTCGGTTCTGACCAGCGCGATACCTCTCTTCTCCTGGGCTTTCCGTCTATCCTCTTCTTCTTCCTTTCTCGTTCTTTCACTTCTCCAGCGATCTTCCTAGTTCTCCCTGCTTGATACTTGCTGGTTCAAAAAATGCCCCTCTTCTTTCCTGAAAATTCGCCCCTCCTTTTTCCCCACCCCCCTCATCATTCTTTCCATGCTTCTCCTTCCTCCATTCCTTTTCTCTCTTCTCCCTTCTCCTCCCCCTCCTTTCCTCCTCCGTCCCTCCCTTCTCTCTCGCTCTCCCCTCTCCCCCCTCCCTCTCTCCTCCCTCCCCTCCCTCCCTCGCCTCCGTCTCCCCCTCCTCCTCTCTCCTCGTCTAAGACAATTGGATTCCCACCTCATTGTTTTCATCAATTGTGAAACAAATCTCCTTCCCCTCTTCTATATTATTAATAATATAATCATTGGGGTAAGTATGGATTGAAACAATTCCTCCCCTCCAATTGATCATTGGTTTTTCTTTTTTGGAACAAACTCTCCCTTTCCGGTGTTTGTAAAAATCCTTTTTTCCCCCCTTATTTTCTGGAAAAATCGTCCCCCCTGTCCTGTGTTTCTGTGTGTGTGTCCCCCCCCCTGGTTTCTTCTTTGTGACCCTCTCCTCCCTTCTGCCTCCCCCCCCCTTCCGTCCTCCTGCCCCCCCCTCCCCCTCTCTCCCCCTCTCCCCTCCTTCTCTCTGTCAATTTGAAGCAACTATGTATATTTTGTAACAAATGTGTAAAAAAAGTAAACTAACAGAAGACAGCCAAATAAACTGTAGTGGAAGAGATAGAAGACGAGAGATAGATTTTGAGGAGAGAACAGAAGAGAAGAACAGAACGAACAGAACCCCTACAGACCTACAGGCCCAAATACCGTAGAAAACGAGACCCAGAGAACAGAGGACCCGAGAGATAAATCAAAAGAAGACCTTGAAGGGAGGGAAAATATTCCCACA
>JADBJO010002189.1:5000-7500 GCA_016801955.1 Conus betulinus
AATTTCTTGACCAACACTGCAGGTGTCTGTATCTCTCGGGCCTGGTTGCGCCGGGATATATTATGAAAGGAAGCGTAGAGTACAGCCCTGTCATGCAGTCTCAGACCAAAATGGAAATCCGTAGCATCATCCTAATCATCCTCATTGTCATCGATCAGCATAAAGAAAGTCTCAAATTCTGTGGCCCTTCATGCCCTGCTCTCATGATGACCTCAATTTCGATGTCCTCTCCACGTCTGTGGCCTTGGTTTGGTTCCGTCGGGGTCGCCGGTATCGGCGAGTCCGTGGGGGCTGTCGCTGGACGGACGTGGTGGCGCCCTCCGGAGGGAGAGCTCACTCACGCCGGCTCCGCGACTAAGCAATTATTGTCTTTAGTAGGGGGCTTACTAGGTGGTGTCCTCCGTATGTTAGATCAGAACAGGCGCCACTGAACACCACCGAAGTGACTCGGCAGCAGTGCAGAGTCTCCTTCGGTGGGTTGCCTCTTGCCTCTTGACTGTTCCCTGTGGATTGCCAGTGCCGAGGCTGCGGCGGGGCCGACCGGTCTGTGGCTGTGGACGGGATGTCGGAATGAGCGACGTGGGCGCACTGCCTCTGAGGTGGCGCAGAGGTTGGGACAGCAAAAAAAAAAAAAAAAAAAAAATGTAGGAAAAAAAAAATTAAAAAACTGGCTCTCTCATGTTGAACGAAGGGTGACCCTGGTGGACGGTAGGCCAAAAGCATAAGGCACCTCCTTTACCCTGTTGCTCCGTCCACTCTCCCTGGCTCCTCCTCCCCTATCTGACAGTCAAAGAGGAGAGACATGATGGGCTATTTAGGAGTAACAAGCATCACCATTGACCGATTAATACAGAGGCGTTGAAGGAAAGGATTCTGCTTAATGTGTAATGTCTGTCACACATATAGGTAATTGTGGACATCATTAAACACATCTGTCTGTCTGTCTGTCTGTCTGTCTGTCTGTCTCTCTCTCTCTCGTCTCTCTCTCTCTCTCTCTCTCTCTCTCTCTCTCTCTCTCTCTCTCTCTCTCTTCACTGGATTCTTTTTTTTATTTTTAGTGATGTACATAAGGGGCCTGGATCTTTACCTGAAAACAATTCTTGAGTCTTTGAGTCATGAGTCCCTCTCTCTTCATTTTCAAGCTAGACAACCTGTACTGATTTAGAGTAGGAGTGTGACAATGCCGTCAACACTCTCTCCACTTTACGTGTTTGCCTACTCCTGTGTTGCTCTTAAGAGACGATTCTTTTTGATGTGCATAGTATGTGATTTCGCTACCAGATGATCTAAAACAAACAGATTGAAGTGGGAGAGAAGAAGAAGAAGAAGAAGAAGAAGAAGAAGAAGAAGTTGATGTTGAAAGAACACTGTTTTTGAAACTAAAAAAAGGGGGGGAAAAGCAAACGCGTTCCTTCACTTTTTGTATGTAATTTCTAACAAATTCACTTAATATGATCATAACATGAATGCTGGAATTTGTATATTTGAAACAAGCCGGTTTAATGATCTGAGATCATATTTGGTTTGCGAATAAAACACATATAAAGAGGGTATTGCAGAAGAATTAACGCACGTAAAGAAGTCCTTGCTGTTGTTGTTGTAGTTGCTCTGATCTTTTTGCTTCTACACAGCAGCAGCAAACCTAACGGTGCCAACAGCAACATCAACAATTATAATAAAGAGGGTAGAAAGCCTGAAACCATACTTTCCATTGTCTCACACCCCTAATGTGGTATTTGGCAAGAAATAGAAATCAAACTAAAACAGCGTTATCCTTGCGCGTGAGTTTTCAGATAATTTTAAACCTGTCTCTAGGCTAGAAGCAAAAAAAAAAAAAAAAGAAAGAAAAGAAAGAAAGAAAAAAAAAGTTATAAAAAAAAAAAAAAAAAAAGGAAAAGAAAAAAGGCGAAAGCTGGTGCTTTTCGTTAAGGTTTTATCTGAAGAACGTTTTTATTTTTTTCATATTCAGTACACATAGACAATATTTGGGTATTCACTGCTTGAGGCTTGCAAACAGAACTCAATGATAGTTTTGCATACGTTTGATTAGAAACAAAAAGGCTCAAGGTTTCCAAATCCAGTATCTGATTTTTAACACCAACGGGAATTTCTGGGGACAACAATTAGTAGGCTATATCTGTTTTGAGTCGGATGGTTGTTCAAGTGTTAATAAGATAATTCTATTAATCAGATGACACAACGCCCTTCTCCAGTGACCCTCAGTTTCTACTATTCTGCTACCCATCCCTTTTCTTCTTGTCTCTCCATCCTACTTCTTTTAATCTATGTGGTAGACAAAGACACAAGACGATGCAGCAATGACGTTGGGCTTTTTTGACGGTGCATTCTCTTACCTTCATCAGACCTGCTACTGCCTAAGGCCACTGGGTTGACAGCCTCTCCAGGAACATCGCCTTTGCATGTGGCCATGTTGCGATGTTTTCATCTATGCAATAAACAAATATTCACAAGATGATTCATCAATGCCGTTGAGTTTTTC
>JADBJO010002189.1:27500-32500 GCA_016801955.1 Conus betulinus
TTCAGTTTAATGAGAGAGTAGACAGAGCAGCAAAACGGGGAGCGAAAAATACTAGCGGGTCGGAGGTTATCAGTATCCCATTGTCTGTCCATGAGGGATACAGTCTTCTAGAAAATGCATGCTGGAAACATTTTAGGAAAAAACAACAGAATTCGGGATGTTCTCTTGATACACGCATAAACCAGCTATTAAACTTTGACACACTTCATTCTTTTTATCAATGTAGTTTGCCGTTTTCTCGGATCATAATTTCGCTAATATATAAGATCAAACTAAATGCTTTTAAGACAAAGTTTTGCAAAAATATAACGTGCCTTTGTGGTGAAATGATAACTAATTCCCACATACTTTTCCACTGGCAAGCAGTTAAAACCTCATCTACCACCTCTGCCTAATTGTTCTATGGATACAGTTGTAACCGATTTATCACTAATGTGTAAAATTGCTGTTTCATTGCATCAAAGTCCTATTTTTTCTGTTTTGTAAAATGGGAACTGGTGTTTTAGTAACGTCCTTGTTATGACCGGTTATTCTTCGATGTTTTATAGTTAGTTATCCATTTTTTTGCTGTTGCTGTTAATGTTTATTCTTATAGATTAGTTTCTCTCTCTCTCTCTCTCTCTCGCTCTACTCTCTCTCTCTCTCTCTCTCTCCTCTCTCTCTCTCCTTGGTGTGGTGTGTGTGTGTGTGTGTGTGTGTGTTGTGTGTGTGTGTGTGTGTGTGTGTGTTTTTCAGTTACACAGATCAGGCCACGCACGCATTCACGCACACACATACATGCGCGGACACATAAACGCGCGCACATTACACGCGCTAACATACACGTGCATGTACGCACGTGTGCACACACAAACACAAACACATACACACACAAACACAAAAACACACACACCACACACACACACATACATACACTCACGCTCATACGCATGCTCTCTCTCTCTCTCTCTCTCTCTCCTCTCTCTCTCTCTCTCTCTCTCTCTCTCTCTCTCACACACACACACACACACACACACACACACACACCACATACACACGCACGCATAAACACCACACACACACAACACACACATCTCCTCTCTCTCCCTCTCTCTCTCTCTCTCTCTCTCTCTCTCTCTCTCTCTCTCTCTCTCTCTCTCTCTCGCTCTCTCTCTCTCTCTCTCTCGGCTTCAAACTTTGCAGTTTTAATCAGTGCCAACAATAGCCCTAATGTAAGACGGAATCAATATCCTATCTCTCTCTCTCTCTCGCACACACAGACACGCACGTACACCCCCCCCCCCCCCCCCCACCACCCACACACACCCACACGCACACACACACACACACACATACACACACACAACCAACACACACAAAACGCACACACATACTCTCTCTCTCTCTCTCTCCTCTCTCTCTCTCTCTCTTCTCTCTCTGTCACACACACACACACACACACACACACACCCACACACACACACACACACACACACACACACACACTACGGATGGACAGATAGAAACACATGGGGAGAAAAGCAAGAGAGATGAGAGAGAGAGAGAGAGAGAGAGAGAGAGAGAGAGAGAGAGAGAGAGAGAGAGACAGAGAGATGAGAGAGAGAGAGCGAGAGAGAAGAGAGGAAAGAGAGAGAGATGGCTAAAGCCATGTAACTCAACAAACCGCGTGAATCAATAAATCACCGTAGTATTATAAATCAAAACGCAGGGGCTCATGGTCCTTCATAGGTCAGTTGGCACATTGCTCCCGCTTACTTTGCTTCGTTCGCCTAGCTGCTGTTAAACTCCGTGGGATTTGTGTGTTAAGACACCTTGCTTCGTTCGTTCGCCTAGGTGGGAAAACACCATGCGATTTGTGTGTTAAGACACAGTGAAATCACAAGACTGATTGAGTGAGATCAAGTCATGGTGTTTAACGCCTAGCCGACCCATAGCTGTTTTGTGAGCTGCCTGCAGGTTGGAATCAGATGTATATACAAGTTAAAATGCCGGAAACAAACCTCGCATCACGTCAAATCTGAAAACGAAAAGACTTCTAAAACAATGAATACAATGAACCGCCTTTAGATGAGATCTAAGGGAAATATATTCAGTTGATTACGTCCACCTATCGCTGCATTGATAGGGTAGAACATTTGAATGTTTATAATGCTGGACTGAGTTTAAAAGATCAAGCGGCAAGCTTTTGACAGACCACATCTTACAAATCATTTTTAGACACAAGAAGACATTAATTAAAATGAAACACAAAACAAAATAAACAAAAAACACCACCGCCACCACCACCAACACTACCACCAGCACCACCACCACCAACAACAACAACAACGACAACGGCAAGAACAAAACAAAACGGGAACAAAAACAACAACGTAAACCAACTAAGAAGGAGCCAAATAAGCAAACTTGCAGACCCTTTCGATTAAAGAAAAACAGTAAACAAACGAAAAGAATCTATTGACATTAAACTCGCAGACAGTGTTTTAGAATGAGAGCGTTGTTTCGTTTCGTAGCTTTGATTATTACTACAAAGAATGTTTAGATAGTTTGGAGGTTGATAGCCTGAGACCTAGGCTTGGCATTTCTGAAATTGCAGTACATCATGATCGCTGCAGAAAATTCAGTGAAGGTGACCTAATATGTCAAAACGAGAAAGAAAATCAGGTGCATTTTTGTTTATGCTGTCCTATTCTACATGAAATACTATAAAATACCCAGTCAGTTTAAATTAGTACAGCTTATGTCACGTGCACATGAAAACAACGGTTAGAACTTTGCCAATCTGTTGTCACAAGGCTTTTGAGCCACCCTCTATTCTGATTACTGCAAAGTGTGCAATGAACGCTGTCACTGTCTATGAATACGAGATATGACAAATTGGATATATGTTCCTCTTCACGAGCGAGGGGCAATGGCCTAAACATGATTAAAAATCTCTCTCTCTCTCTCTCTCTCTCTCTCTCTCTCTCTCTCTCTCTCTCTCTCTCTCTCTCTCTCCTTCATTACCCATGCTTGTTGCTCCGATCTTTTCTGGGGGGGGAGTCTCCTTCATGTCAGTTGAGAACGGGGGGTCTGGTATGAAGGGGACTTCCCTGAAAGGTCTGTGACAGTCCTTCCATCCCTCTCATCACCCTGGTTGATTTGGTGATAGGCTGGAAAAAACCCTCGTCTCCAAAACCCACACCTCACCATCCGCTCATGCATGTGTGCGCGTGTAGTCACATGCATATATACACGCGCCCTCGCGCGCGCGCCGCACACACACATCACTCACACACACACACACACACACACACACACACACACACACACACACAGAGGACCATTACCACCACCACTACCTTCACCATCACCATATTTTCTTCACACACACACACACACACACACACACACACACACACACACAGGACCATTACCACCACCACTACCTTCACCATCACCATATTTTCTTCACACACACACACACACACACACACACATACACACACCACAGGCCTTTGCACACAGGGGGTTGATTCATCCCTTCAAAAAAAACATTGTTTTTTTTTGTTATGCGGCAACCAATGATGGAATCTCACACAGCAGTGTGTAATCCAGCCTGTGTCAACTGGTAGTGCGCACGGGGGTCTTGGTGACCTCGTTACCGCGCGGGATAAAAAGTGCAAAGTTGCGTTAACTGTGCCTGTTTTGCATCAAGCTTGCTGGCGACACAAGATGTGTAAAATGAAAAATTCTTTTTTTTCCCGTGCAAGAGCAGTCTCTCAAGTGAGTTTTATGCCCCTTCTTTGGCTGTTTAAGCGCGGGGTTGGTTACTGTCAGCCCTTTTCTCACCATGCCACCACGAAGAAAACTTAGCACCTTTGACAAAACCAGGGCGATTGCGTGGATACAAGATGGCATTGCAAAGGCTGAAGTGGCGCGACGACTTGGTGTGCATCATCAGTTATTGTTAGACTGAATCAGCGTTTTAGGGCGACCAACAGCGTTGAAGAGAGGCCACGGTCAGGTCGGCCTAGGGCAGACTCCCAGAGAAGATCGTTTCATCGAGAGGCAGGCCCTATTGCAGCGGGATACCACTTCCACCAGCATCCAAAGGCAGCTTCGTATGGCAAATAACACCATCCTCAGCCGCCGTCAAGCCATACGAAACCGTCTTTCACCACTTCGGCCTCAGATCACGTCGCCCAGCTGTTCGACCACGACTGCTAGCAGCCCATAGGCTGGCTCGCCGAGCTTTCTGCCATCGTCATGTGAGATGGAACCAACAACAGTGGTCCCAGGTCCTCTTTTCAGATGAGTCGCGGTTTAGTCTTGAACACAATGGACGGCCGAACTAGAGTTTGGAGGCGTGTTGGTGAACGTTACATTGATGCAGCTGTTCGCCAGACCAGGGCCTTTGGGGGAGGATCTGTTATGGTATGGGTGCCTTCAGCCTCCACCACAAGACACCACTCTACCATATTGATGGAAACCTCACAGGCATCCGCTATCGGGATGAAATCCTGGCGCCTTTCGTTGTTCCGACCATGCAACGGATAGGACCCATGGCAGTCTTCCAAGACGACACAATGCTCGGCCACATAGGGCCCGGGTGGCCGAAAACTTCATTGTGCAGGCCGGCATCAACAGGATGATCTTCCCGGCGTATAGTCCCGACCTCAATCCCATCGAGCATATGTGGGATGAGTTGGGGAGACGTGTGAAGGAGAACCATCCACCTCCCAGAGACCGCCAGGATCTCTTCCAAATGCTGCAACTGGAATGGCAGAGAATCCCTCAGAGGGTCATCAGAACACTGGTCAACTCGATGAGGAGTCGCTGCGTGGAATGTCTCGCCAATGGCGGTGGCCACACCCACTATTGAAATGATTTTGTGAACTGAACAGATTTTGCGAACTTTGATTTCGACCCATCCTCTGTTTAATTGTGTAAATCAACAACCGTTCATTCGATCCCGTCAGGAGACCAATTATTGATGCTACTCAATCTTGTGGTCTCGA
>JADBJO010002189.1:38608-53608 GCA_016801955.1 Conus betulinus
AGGACCCGACAAGCACATATAGCCCACACTGACCCACTCACTATCTCCAGAACCACTCCCAGGAAGTCGGAACAAACATTTTATTTAAATTTTAAATAATACAAATTTACCCCAAACATACCAAACATCCCCATCACTCACACATACATAAGGTTCCTTTATGGAATGGGGCACCCTATCAAAGAAGAAAAGCTACCCCTAACAAATAGAAGAGGAAGGGGGAGAAAACAAACTAATACAACAAACAGGGCATAACAATATACATTAGGTCACAC
Organism: Conus betulinus; assembly: GCA_016801955.1. Lineage (NCBI taxonomy): Eukaryota > Metazoa > Mollusca > Gastropoda > Neogastropoda > Conidae > Conus > Conus betulinus. The sequence continues at coordinate 38,884 of JADBJO010002189.1, forward strand.
TAACGCACGCACACAAATCCACAGCCCATACACCACACACGCTTGCCACATAACGTATTTGTTGGAGACGGTCCCAAGAGTGTTCTGCTGAGTAGATATCCGGAGCAAGACTGGCTGCTCTCCTCAGTGGCGTCTAGAAGACTCCTCCCTGCGCCGGACTCCTCCAGCACTCCTCAGGCTCGGCTCCGGTATCCTCCTCTCTGGGACCATCCTCCAGGTCGCCCAACGTCAGCAACTGTGGCCTATCTCCCCAAGACACGAAAAGCGCCCAGAACGGCGGATGAAGACAGAAGAGAGCTACTGGCAAGCTTCACTCAGCGAAGAGCCCAAAGCCCCACCAGTAGATGCGCCACCTCCAACGAAGGAAGTAAGAGTCTGGGACGACTTGGAAGAATGTTGTTGGTAGCCCAAGGATTGAGATCCTTCCCAAGTTCAGCGGACTGCCTTCCGCCCAGCGAAGGGTTCCGGCCCGGTTCCGCTACTCTCCACGACGAAGTGGAAAAATAAATATGGCTACCAACGGAGGACGTGGCCTCTTACCGGAAAAGCAAAAGCAAAAAGAATGAGAGCGCCGAACACTGGCATAGCGAAGAAGGTTCCCCCTCCATCCTACATAAAACACATACTCACATTCAACCCACGCTAAGCATTAACAACCACACTCTACGCACAGAACACGTGTAAGACACTTCCCTGCACCGTTATTAAAATGACAGCACACACACACACACACACACACACCCTTCATCCAGGTCTCCCTCTTCCCTCTCACACTACACCTATGTGAGGTTTACTGAGGGGATGCATGATCCACACGGGCGGTGCAAAAACTGAATGTGACAGAGGAGCTACCCCCCCTCTCCTCTGCATTCCACATACTAGGTGTGAGCTGCTGTCAACCTCTGTGACGAACAGCCCATTAAAACTCAATGTATAAGTTCAAACACTGGTCCGCCCGTCACACACACACACACACACATGCACGCACGAACGCACGCACGCACGCGCGCTTGTACGCGCTCACGCACGTATGCACGCACGCGCACACGCAAGCACACACACACACACACACACACACACACACACACACACACATTTGAACGCTACTGGTATTCGTGAACGGAAAGAGAATAATGACCCTGCATAGGTAGGCAGAAAGGATTTCCTTCCCGACTCTTACACAGAAGAAAAACAGCACGCATATCTTTCTTTCGTTTTTTTATCAAGTGATTTTAAAATGCACAGGCGCGGAATCAAAGAGTAAATCGTTTAAAACATCGTCTTTTTTTTCCTTCCAAATACCTACCTCCTCTCTTTATGTTTTAGTTGCACTCCACAATTCATCAAATTTTGTTATGTTCTATGTGACAAGTGTATGGCATGGCCGCGACTGACCTTTTTTCTGGGTACCTGATAAAAAGGAATTCACTTGGTCGAGGGTACCTGATAAACAACAACTCACCTGGTTTTTGGGTACCTTATAAACAGCAGTTCACCTAGTCTGGGGTACCTGAGAAACAGATATTCACATGGTTCTGGGTACCTGGTAAACAGAATTTCACCTGGTTCTGGGTACCTGGTAAACAGCAATTCACTTGGTTCTGGATACCTGATAAACAGCAATTCACCTGGTTCTAGGTACTTGGTAAACAGCAATTCACTTGGTTCTCGGTACCTGATAAGTCAGCAATTTACCCTGGTACTGGGTACCTGATAAGGCAGCAATTCACCTGGTTTTAGGTTCCTGATAACAAATATTCACCTGGGTTCTGGGTACCTGTTAAACAGTATTTTACCTGGTTCTGGGAACCTGATAAACCTGTCTGGGTTCTGGATACCTGACAGATAGCAATCACACCCAGTTCTGGGTACCTGCTAAACAGCAATTCACCTGGTTCTGGTTCCTGATAAGGCAAACAATTCACCTGGTTCTGGGTACCTTATAAACAGCAATTCACCTCGCTCTAGGTACCTACCAACGCTTCAATTGACCTTGGTTTCGTGTACCTGATAAACAGCCATTCACCTGGCTCTGGGTACCTCATAAGGCAGCAATTCACCTGGTTCTGGGTACTTGATAAGTCAGCATTTTACCTGGTACTGGGTGCCTGATAAACAATTATTCACCTGGTTCTAGTACGTGATAAGGCAGCATCTCACCCGGGACTGGGTAGCTGATAAGGCCGAGATGTTAACCTGGTTCTGACCCTGTGGTGTCACGTGGGGCAGCGTGGGTTCCGGGTCACACCGTGTTTAGCCGCTTCTCGCCTGCCCCCCCCCCCCCCTTTTTTTTTTGGGGGGGGGGGGGGGGCATACGGATATGTGTTAGTCATAATCTATATCTCTGGTGTGCAAGAATGTTTGCAGTGCATTTGGTTTTGTTCTAGAGATCGAGTACAGGACAAGACTTGTCCTATGCTCTGTTTGTCTGTGTCCTTGGTGGTAACGAACCTCCTCTCTTTCTAAATTTTGCTTCATTTGTTGGGCCTCAGTCACTCGGTTTTGAAAAAGAACGTAAATAAATGTGTTTTTTTTCCCAGCCATGAATAAAGAGTTGACCACTCGAGTGGTCCACAAGAGAGAGAGAGAGAGAGAGAGAGAGAGAGAGAGAGAGAGGGAGAAGAAAACTGTTGAGGGGTGTTTCAGCCCTGCTTTTTTTTCCTGTCTGCTCGGCATTCAAGGAAAGGCTGACGTTGATCAATTTGGCAAGAATGCCACGAATAAAGAGCTGACCAGATACTCTAACCCTTTACACTGATCTAAAGCCTAAAAGTCAGGCTTATGTCACAGACCTTTTGGCAAGATGAATGGAATTCACAGATGGGTAACAAACTCTTCCAAATCCATCAAAGCTTAAAGCGATGTCACCGTGTGCCACTAGCAGCCGTAAAGAAGACACTATCGTTTGCCATTGGCATACGGACCATTCCTTGTACACCTACTCGGATCTCTTTAAGGGCGGAAATGGTTTGTGGTGAATTCTATGTGATGGTCCTTTCATCATAAAACATTATTCTTATGCAGTTCTAGGAATTACTGTACACTGCATCAGATGTGGGCACTACAAGCAGAATACATGAAAACCCTGCTCAGGTATTCCTACCTTCTTAGAGATGTTTGAGTTGGTGAAAGAGATGACATTTGCCATCGAGGATTTGATGGAAGAACAATGTTGAGAATATTCCCTGTTTTAATGTGCTGTGTGTGTGCCTGCGTGCATGCGTGCGTGCGTGCGTGCACGTGTGTGCGTGCGTGCGCGTGTGTGCGTGCGTGCGTGCAGTCGATGTCGAGAGCTGGCTTTTACGGGGCGACAGCCCTAATATAACCCTTTGGGGGTTGGCCGGGCAACAAACAACATGAAACACTCAGAATTCCTGTCCTCTACCTGACGCCTTTCTCACCTGTGGCTGACCAGGGGGCCATGCAGGACAGAACTTCCTGATAGAGTGGCCATGTCTCCACCCCGGGGACATCCCAGCACGTGGGTGGCCCTTCAGCCAGGTGGGCTTGTGTGGTCCCTGAGAAAACTTTGGACAGACTCATCAAAGATTTCTGGAGAGTGAAAGAAAAGTATGTATCATCAGCAAGTATTTCTTTTAGAAGCAGGGACGGCTAGACACTATTTGTATTGAAGAAAGACAAATAATGAAAACTGAGATTGGTTTTGAAGTTTACCGGAGACGTATTTCTGGAGAGGTCATGAATATTAAGGCTGCAGTACACGAGATAGCACTGTAAACAGAGAACAAAGTAAGAACTTAAGTTTTTATCTCATATTGTTTTCGTCTCTCTTGTCAGTCTTGATCTGAATCGTTGTTGAATGGAATGAAGTGTTGGGTCGGCGAAATATATGTACGTTACTACCCTTGACATATCAATGTGTACTAATGGTGTTCACAACAATGTGTACTAATGATGTCTGCCATGTGTAGTGGTTGTAGCATCAGAAGATGATTAGACAAGTGAGTGACTTGTGTGGTATCTTCAGTATCTGTTAATTGAGATTCTGTGGCACTGTTGATGCAGTCTGAAATGCTGACAGACAGCATGATAAACAGTGTGTAGGAAACAGGAACAAGGTTCTGCTTGGTCACATTCTTCCTCTGAGCAGCCACTGATTGTGGACAGAAGGGCCAATGTAATCAGATAGAAATAATTATGATCATTTCTAGTATTCGAGGACATTCTTCAGTACTGAGCTCTGTGTTTACATTTTTGACTTTCCCTTGCTTTGTGGTTGGCAACTTATATTTCCATGGGGGAGCGACTCTAGAGGCTGGTGTTGGAAGTGAATACATTAGTGGTATTTGTCCCTTTTTTTTCCAGGAACATTAGTGCTAAAACACAGACTTACATTGCTCTTTTGTCGACCAAAAGTAAAACTGCAGACATTTACACCCTGTAGAAACGTTGTCATCAGACTGGCTAAAAAAAACTATCAAGCTCATTTTGATATTTTGGTTTTTATGTTAGCTGAGAGAGAGAGAGAGAGAGAGAGAGAGAGAGAGAGAGAGAGAGGAGGGGGAGGGAGGGAAGGGAGGGGGGGGAGAGAGAGAGAGAGAGAGAGAGAGAGAGAGAGAGAGAGAGAGAGAGAGGAGAGAGAGAGAGAGAGAGAGAGAGACTCAGAATCAAACTTTGATCGTTTAATTGCAAAGGCCACCGACATATCTACAATTAGGTCTACAGCAAAAGAAGACACACACGCGCTCGGCGCATATACTGAAAATTATGAAAGAAAATATTTGCATAACAAATTCATTTTCTTTTATTTACTACCTTTCGCTAGCTGCTTTGGGGCTGCTATTGGATTCTTTTTTGAACCCTTGGGTGGTGAGAACACCACAGAATTATGGACTGTGGTGTGTCTCTATTTGACGCCAAGAGCACAGGCACAATCAGCCGTGTCTCCCTGATGTGTCCAATCCAGCAGACGAAAGGCCTAGGAGCAGGCATACATGTAATTCTGCCTTCAAGAGGGATTATGATGGTTTCCTCATGCAGCTAGTGAAAGGGTTTTCATATTCATAATATATATTTTCCCCATTTTCTTCATCTTCAATTTTTTTTTTTTTGATATATTCAAATCTTTGCCAAGTCATTGCTATAATGATGGAAGAATTGTTAACCTGCACTTGTTTCCCCCTCTATTTAATTGTTCAGCATTCTATCTATCTATCTATCTATCTATCTATCTATCTATCTATCTATCTATCTATCTATCTATCTATCTATGTTATCAAAGTGCCCTTCGAGATTTTTAAAAAAAGCTCAACCACCTGGGAGCAACATCTGTTAAAATGAGGTATTAAAATGTAGAAGTAAAAATATCTCTACAAGCTTGTTTCAAGCTTTTGCTCTCTTCAGGATGTTTTTTGGGGGCGCGCTATCGGTGTTATATAGCGTGTGGGGTCCTCCACGCTACATAACACCGATAGCGCCACCCCCAAAAACATCCTGAAGAGAGCGAAAGCTTGAAACAAGCTTGTAGAGATATTTTTACTTCTACATTTTAATACCTCATTTTACCAATATATATATATATATATATATATATATATATATATATATATATATATATATAAATATAATGCTCAACAATTAAGTAGTGGGGAAAAACAAGTGCAGGCGAACAATTCTTCAGTCATTATAGTAATGACTTGGCAAAGATTTGAACTTTTAGAGAAAAAAAACGAAGATGAAGAAAATGGTGGAATATATTATAAATATGAGAAACTCTTCACTAGCTGCCTGAGGGAACCACCGTAACCCCCTCGAAGGCAGATCTATTTGTATTGCCTGCTCCTAGGCCTTTCGTCCGCTGGATTGGACTCATCAGGGAGACACGGCTGATTGTGTCTGTGCTCCCGGTGTCAACTGGAGACACACCACAGTCCATAATTCTGGGAATGGGATCATATGATGGTGCCGAAACTTGCGAACCTGTCGGACTACTTATGTTATCTAACATTAAAAAAAAACTTGGAAAACAAATTGGACTATACAGAGATGACAGCCTTGCTGCACTGAACGACAACCGTATAAATATTGAAAATAAGAAAAAAAGAATTGCGCAAAATTTTCCACAACCAAAACCTAAAAATCACCATAGAAGCAAATAAAAAGATAGTGAATTATTTAGACATAACGTTAGACCTCAACCACCACGCATATAAACCATACAAAAGAAACAAATGACACACCTGTTTATGTAAATATCAAAAGTAACCACCCACCTTCCATTCTGAAAACAATACCTAGAGGCATAAACAAGAGACTATCTAATTTGTCATGCAATGAAACAGTATTCAACAACGCTGCAGCTGAATACCAAGAAGCGGTACACGAAAGTGGCTACAACTATGAATTACGATACGACCCAGGCAATGACACGAATAGACACAAGAAGAACAGGAAAAGGAAAATCATATGATACAATCCTCCATACGATGGAAGAATCAAAGACAAATGTAGGGAAAGAATTACTTAAAATTCTGACATCATCTTTCCCCAAAGAGCACAAACTATTCAAGATATTCAACAAAAGTAACATTAAATTGTCATACTCATGCATGCTGAATCTCAAAAACATCATCGATTCAACCAACAAAACGAAAAGCAGTACAGAGAAAAACGAGGGTGACGAAAGGAAATCTTGCAACTGTACCAACCAAGAAAGAACAGTGCCCTCTAAACAAAAAAAATGCCTCTACAACAACATTGTATATCAAACCACTGTAACATCACAGAACGCAGAAGAAACATATATAGGTATTACTGAAAACCAATTTAAAACTAGATATGCAAATCACAAACAGTCATTCAACAAAAAGATACAAAAACAAAACAGAATTGAGTAAAAACATTCGGAAGCTTACAGATAAAAAAAATAGACTACAATATATCCTGCAAAATTATAAAAAGAGCAGTACCATATAATAATATTTCAAAAAGATGCAACTTATGTTTAACAGAAAAATACATAATACTATGCAAACCACAATTAGCAACCCTAAACACTAGGATAGAAATGTTAACAATTGCAGGCACAAGTGGAAATTCTTAGCAGTGAGCAGAAAAAAAAAACAAACACAAAAGCACATGAAAAACGCAGGCAGCACGTGATGACAAACAGCAAGCAGCTATAAAACACAGGCAGCACTGACCTCCCACATCCTGATGATTGCACGAGCATGTAAGAAACAACGTTGTAGATTTTAAGCTTACTTTTAAACCTGCTTCTTCTTAACAGATGCCGCCCCCAATACGGTTGAGCACTGTTTTTAAAACTGTCGTTGGTTTTTTACAACCATCATCTTATATATATATATATATATATATATATATATATATATATATATATATATATATATCACAAATAAAAATAGAGAGCCGGCAAGAACTCCAAAAATGCTCAACCGGAAGGGAGCGACATAAGTTTAAAAATGTGATTAAAAAGGAGATTAAAAAAAAAAAACCACCACAAACTTGTTTCAAGCTCTCTCTGCTCTCCTCAGGGGTTTTGTTTTTTTTAATGTCCTTTTTAATCACATTTTTAAACTTATATATATATATATATATATATATATATATGTGTGTGTGTGTGTGTGTGTGTGTGTGTGTGTGTGTGTGTTAGGATTGTGCCATCTACAACCAATCATCAAGGGTGTTCACCTTTGACTAGAAGTCACCATCAGTCAGTGTACTGTTTTGACCAGTTGAAAGGCCAGCCGAATCACACTTTTGTTTGTTGCAATTAATAACCCCCCCCTCATGTTTGCTTTTCAGTTCACTGTGACTGAACTTTAACTACCTACATCACGTCGGGTAGACAGATACATCAGCAATGATCCACTGCTTCTCAGCCTCACAGTTTGGGAAGATTAAACAACAAAGACGCAGCTGTGAAAATTATGTTGGAATCTAACCAGTCCTCCCACCCCACCTCCCCAAACATTAATTGACCAAGTGATTAATTAATTAATTAGTTGATAGATTAGTTAATCAATTTATTTATGTATTCACTTATTGCTTAAAGTGAAAACGCAGTTTTCTCATTTATTGACTTAAACGCAGTGTCTTTTATTATTCATTGTCTAGAATATGGGGTCGTCCACAAGAAATGCTTAACGTTCACATTCGGATTTAGCATTGGGGTTTGAAGACTTACATACAATCTTGACGTGCTGCACGAAGATATCGTGCAGCTCGTTTTGTCCACTCTTAGCTGGTCCTGATTGTTGTGAGAGGCTGAGGTGTGTTCACGTCTCGTGAGAGTGGACGAGGCCTTGTGATGAGACACCCTAACCATGAGATCAAAGACATGAACAGATCTCAGATGGGGAGTTGAGTGTCAGAAACCCTGGATGTTCAGTCTAGGATCAGGCTTCTCATCTGCAGAGGGGAAAATCAACACCCCGTCCCACCCGTTCTTTGTGAGCGAGAGGCTCTTCTCTCCTCCGAATGATCTGGTGCAAGCCTTCATGTGGTCCACAGCGTCTATTCCTGCACCACACAGTGTGGTGGTTTTCTATTTGAAATTCGAAGTCAGGATACAGAGAGGCAGATTCACTTTCCTCGTATTAATTCGTGTACAAAGGAAGGATACGTTTAATCTAAGTCTTGCAAATTCATTCTTAACGTGTCGAGGGTTTTTCCTGGTTTATGGGGGAAAAACACGTTGTTTCGAGTTATACACTAAAGTGAGATGCATTATTTATTGAGTGAAAAAAAAGGAATTAACTATCTTTTTTATTGAAATCACGCACACTTACACCCATATCCCCCCCACACACACACACACGTACACACACGTACACACAAGTACACACACACACACACATATGTGAGTGTCATTTACACTGAACACAAAACCCATCAATATGCATAAAACTGTACTTTATAACTTTCCTTTTCTGGTCATCCTATGAAATCCCCTGCGCTCGTGTGTGTGTGTGTGTGTGTGTGTGTGTGTGTGTGTGTGTGTGTGTGTGTGTGTGAGAGAGAGAGAGAGAGAGAGAGAGAGAGAGAGAGAGAGAGAGAGAAGAAAGAGTATGCGTATGTGTGTCCTTTAGCGCGTGCAAGCAGGCATAATTATTCCTTTATCTCATTTTCTTTTCTTTTCCAACCATGCCATTTTGTTTCTTGATACCGAACAATGCCCAGAACGTTTCCCTGTACCGAGATCCCATTCTGTAATATACAAAGAAATTCAAAGAGGAATTGACGAAGAACAGGCTGTGTTAGCGACAGTGTGGTACTGTAGAGATTGCGATACCCGCCCCCCCCAGACATTTCTGGCAAGAACAGGTAAGCAGTGCGGACCAGGAAGACAGGAGACAGGCAGGCGATGAAGAACACGGAATTAGCTATCAGCATTTTGGTAAGAGCCACCTCCCTGGGAAAGAGCAAACTGGTCGTTTCAGTACGCCATGCGACGATCTGACCGAGTTTCACGGTCGTAATCGTTGTTGCTGTTATCACCACGATCATCAACACTCCTGGCAAGCCAGCTCCAAATACACTACCATCCAGCGTGTCTATCAAGTCTTTGTGAGTCGTGTACAAGCCACCACCAGTGATCAACCTCCATTGTTGACGAGTGACAGGATCGTAAAAAACACTGATCCCAGTATCTGTACGACACAAGGAAGAAAAGACTGAACACGCTGACAGAGACAAACAGAATAATAGCAGCCCATGGTTCTGGTGCCAAGTACAGTCTGGTACTTGAGGGGTCTGAGGACACAGTAACATCTCTCACAGGCGATGATGGCGGACAGAGCATAGGAAACAAACCCAGAAGCTAGAAGGACAGCTAGATTGTGGTTGAGCATGGACGAACTGAATGTATTCGGTATATCGTGTGAAATCAGGTGCTCGTGGATGTCTTCTGCATGGAAAAGCAAAGAGGAAGTCAAGAAGAGCTCGTCAGACACACACCCAACATGAACAAGCAGAGGTTCACGCGATCTTGAAGACCGTGTTTATAGAACACCGCCATGTTGATGATGTTGGCTGGTCCACCAATCAGGTACAGGAATGCCACTAAAAGGTCTTTCACTTTAGCTGTATATCGGTCCACTTCTGGACTGAGAATGCCTTCAGGATTATCCCAGGTTAAATGTTGTGACTGATTGATCCTGAGTGGAGTACATTCTTTGCTCATGAACAAGCCCAAGGCAACATACTGCGGGGACCCCTCGTCCTGAACCGTTGTGGAATTGTTGATACTCATTGGTCGAGATCTCATTCAAAACTGCATCGCCAAGATTATAAACATTTGTTTTTGTTTTTTCTGAAATCTAAATCTTGCCGACGACACTGTGATTTGTTAATGCTGATGAATACAGTTGATGAAAAAAGGTATTGTGAGTTTGTTAGATAGTTGTATTATTCAGATCTAAAAGAAGAAGACAAAATTACAAGCCACATCCTTTTTTTTGCGCGCAAGTTTGGAAGAAGGGTCATTGTTCGTTCCTCGTGTTCATTGTCTTTAATATTGTTTGCCTGGCCTGCATCAGACCGCAGAGGTCAAGACGCGTCGTGTTTTGACGTGTAATTAGTTTGTCTGTTTCGTTCTGTTGGATGGTAGGTGTTTTTTTTTCTTCTCAAGTTTCATTCAATTTCCACCTGCGGCGACCTCCCTTTGAAAGTAATTATAATTATATGGAAAGATCGTTAACGACGTAAAACTCGGTTCAACAATCATACAGATTATAATTTCCCTAATCGTTTATGAGATAACCATAACAGTATCTTCGGTTTCTTTCGTGTCACCTCTGAAAAATTCTGTTTGTTTCCAATTCACATGCTGCTGCTGTAGGGTATATTCTGTTATATTAAACAATAAACAAGTAGGGTAACTCTTGCTCTCATAAGAAAACCTAATGCAGGCAACTTTTATTGAAGACTGGCACAGCTTTTAAAACTTGTATAAAATCAGACAAATACAAAGACAAACAATCTGATAGTGGGGGAAAAACAAGTGCAGGCCAACAATCCCTCCGCGATCACAGTAATGACTTTGCAAAGATTTGACCTTAAGGGGGTGAGGGGTGTTGAAGATGAAGAAAACGGGGACATAAAATTAAGAAATACATCATAAATATGAAAATTCTTCTCTAGTTGCATGAGGTAAACCATCATAATCCTTTTCGGAGGTAACCATGATAATCCTTTTTGAAAGCAGGTCAATTTGTGTTGTCTGCTCCTAGGCCGTTCGTCCACTGGATGGGACTGATCAGGAAGACACGGCTGATTATGTTTGTGCTCCTGGCGTGAAATAGAGACATACCACAGTCCATAATACTGTGGTGTTCTCACCACCAAGGGTTCAAAAAGTATCCAGCTGCACCCCGAAAGCAGCCAGCGAAGGGTAGTAAATGAAACAAAAGGAAAGTGTAGGGAGGAAAAAATGTTGCTGAAAAACTAAAGGTATTATGCAAACTGTATAAAATGCAGGGGACAATCTTTGAGCCTACGCCTAAGGATCCACCCATGGATGTAAGGGAGATAAAAAAGACAAACACAAAGACGGACAGACAGATACAAATAACCTCGATTTAATTGAGACGAAATTAAAATAAAATGAGGCAGGGAACAATAAATAAGCAGGGTAACTCTTGCTCCAATAAGAAACCTAACACAGAGTAACTTTTATTCAAGACTGGCGCAGCCTTTTAGACTTGTATAAAGTCAGACAAATACAAAGACGAACAATCTAATAGTGGGGGAAAATCTAGTGCAGGCCATCAACCCCTCCATCATCACAGTAATGACATGGCAAAGATTTGAACTGAAGGGGGCAGTGGGGTGGGGGGTGGGGGTGGGGGACGTTGAAAATGAAAAAATGGGAACATAGAATTAAGAATATATACTATAAATATGAACTCTTCACAAGCTGCATGAGGGAAACCATCGTAATCCCTCTCGAAATGCAGATGTATTTGTGTTGCCTGCTCCTAGGCCGGTCGTCCGCTGGATCAGACTCATCAGGGAGACATGGCTGATTGTGTCTGTGCTCCTGGCGTCAAATAGACACATACTACAGTCCACAACACTGTGGTGTTTCTCACCACCAAGGGTTCAAAAAGTATCCAACAGCACCCCAAAAACAGCCAGTGAAGAGTAGTAAATGAAACAAAACGAACGTGTGAGTAGGAGAAAACGTTGCTGAAAAACTAAAGACGTGCAAACAGTGTAAACTGTAGGGGACAAACGTTGAGCCCATGGTTGTAAGGGAGATCAAAAGACGAACACAAAGACGCACAGAAACAAATACAGATAACGACAAAAGGCCTAGGAGCAGGCAATACACATGAAACATGCACACAGGAAGGGCATGCAGTGACGTACGAGGACCTGTCATTATTTTATGTATCATCATTATCATTCATTATGAATATTTATTTCGTGCCTATCCTCGGCAGGAGACCAAGCTCTAAGCGCTTTACAATGCGCAGTCGTTTACACGACGGGTTGCCTACCTGGGTAGTGCTGACTGAAGAGCTACCAGCTGGCACTTCAGATAATTTTGTTTCTCTCAACAGGCACATGTTATACAGCGATGTATTTTACTCTATCTATTTCTTTCTATAATATACTCACATAATATCACTTTACTTCTGCAATGGATATAAATTATCATAATAAAATCATGTATATCTATGTATCTGTCTATCTCTCCATCCATCTATCTATCTATTTCATCACCTATCTATAAGCAACGTAGTACAGGCTATTGATTTTCCTTCATTACAATAGCTTGGCAACTATTAAAGGCAGGGGGAAGAAGAAGGTGGAGTGGGGCAGCATTATGTGATACATATATAAGATCCTTCACCAGCATGTGATGGGAAACCATTGTAGTCTATCGTGGGGGCAGAACGATCCATATCTGCCTGCCAAAAGGGCTTCTGTCGACGGAATCAGACTCGTCAGTGAGAAAAGGTGATTGTGTTGGTGCTCCCTCAGCATCAGATGGGGATATACCACAAGTCTTTATGTCTGTGGTACTCTCATCTCCAAGAGTGCAAACGTATCACAGTCCATAAATCCGTGGTATTCTCATCACCAAGATTGATAACACTTGACTGGGTCTTTTTTTAGAGGATTGGTGATAAGACCGAAACAAAAAGAGGGGTCAAAAAGAAAACAAAAACAATGCACAACGTTTCGACTCTTAGAGTCTTTTTCAAGTGACATGAAACGACAGTACACGCAAATTTTGCTGTGTTAATGACGTAAAGAACGGGGAGACGCAGATAAAACAACAAGGACGTCACAATAAATTTTTGACGTGACAAGAACTCAACCCCCCCCCCCCCCCACACACACACACACACACACACACACACACACAAAATAAAATAAAATAAAATAAAATAAAAAAAGGAGGCTGGGTAGACACAGGCTAAGAAAGGTGAGAGTGAATGGAAATCAGGAAATCTGATTTGAAAGTAGACGCTTGTTGTTGGGAGGGAGGGGGCAAAGAGGGGGGGGGGAGGGAGAAGGGGAGATTTAAAAAAAAAAAAAAAAAAAAAAAAAAAAAAAAAAAAAAAAAAAAAACAAAAAAAAAACTTCACACACACACACACACACACACACACCCCACCATCCCGGCATCACCCACCCCCACACACACCTACCATTATAGAGAGGGGGGGGGGGGGGGGGGGGGGGGGGGGGGGAGAGGGGGGGGGAAGAACGTTTACATCTCATAAAGATATGCATGCCTTAAGATGTCTAGGCATATATATGATATAAACATATACAACCGCAAACAATTTTTTCAACCTCAAAAATCTTTTTGAAAAACAAGGGTAGGGTAGTGCTGAAGACCACAAACAAGCTATGTACCCTATCCTAGCTGCCGGCATGTTGGAAAAAAAAAAAAAAAAAAAAAAAAAAAAAAGAGGAGGACCTCCAACGGTCATTCAGGCAGTATAGCTACAATGGCGACTCCTCCACCTCAGTCCTTGATGTTCAGTCCATGGGGAGTCAGCGTCCCTAGCCTAGAGATCAGAGATGATTCAAGGAATTTACGGTGTATGGCATCTGAGTGGTTTTGGTGAACAGCAGAGACTGACATATGAAACACGTTATGTCCGGCTATTGAAATGTGTACCTACGGGGGTGTCCTTATTCAGGTTGACAGCCTGGAGGTGTTCCCTGAATCTGTCATCCAGGGTACGGTAGGTCTCACCACAGTAGAGTTTGGAACAGAGGCTGCATGAAAGAATGTACACAAGGTTGGAAGATCGGCAAGTGAAGGGGGATCTGATGGACATAACGTGTTTCATATGTCAGTCTCTGCTGTTCACCAAAACCACTCAGATGCCATACACCGTAAATTCCTTGAATCATCTCTGATCTCTAGGCTAGGGACGCTGACTCCCCATGGACTGAACATCAAGGACTGAGGTGGAGGAGTCGCCATTGTAGCTATACTGCCTGAATGACCGTTGGAGGTCCTCCTCTTTTTTTTTTTTTTTTTTTTTTTTTTTTTTTTTTTTTTTTTTTTTTTTTTTTTTTCCCAACATGCCGGCAGCTAGGATAGGGTACATAGCTTGTTTGTGGTCTTCAGCACTACCCTACCCTTGTTTTTCAAAAAGATTTTTGAGGTTTGAAAAAAAATGTTTTGCGGGTGTATATGTTTATATCATATATATGCCTAGACATCTTAAGGCATGCATATCTTTATGAGATGTATAAACGTTCTTTCCCC
>JADBJO010002189.1:58608-61108 GCA_016801955.1 Conus betulinus
ATAAAAAAGTGAGAACAATACAGGAGAGCACACTTCACCTTGTTTTACTCCTTTAGGACAAAAAAATTCTTCAGTCAGATCTGCTCCTGCGCGCACACGTGCTTTGACAACTCTGTACATGCTTTGCAAGGCATAAAAAATTTTACCATTCAAACCATGCTTGCGTAATACTTTCCACAATTTATCTCTGCAAACCGAGTCAAATGCCTTGCGAAAATCAATAAAAGCAACATATAACTTTCTGTGCCTTAAAAGCTGTTTCTGAATCATAGAAAGAAGTGTAAAAATATGATCAGTGGTACTATGATCTGGTCTAAAGCCAGCTTGTTCCTCACCAATAACATTGTTCATTTCAATCCAGTCAGTAATACGCTTATTTAAAACGTAACTGTACAGCTTGCTACTGATGTCAAGCAAAGAAATTCCTCTGAAATTATCTGGAACAGAGGGGTCACCTTTTTTATGTAATGGTAGTAAAATTGACAATGACCAAGCATCTGGAAATAAGCCCTTGTGTCAAAAAGATTGTTGAAAAGCTTCGTGAGAAATGGTAAAATCTGTTCACAACTATATTTGTAAAAATTCTCCAATAAGACCATCAGGCCCAGCTGCTTTGTGATACTTCAAGGCACCAATAGCTGAGCGTATCTCGTGAGAAATAATTGGTACATTTAGACATTCACAATCAATAAATACAGAATTCCCTAGTTCACCAACAACCTCGTCAGACAGATCGTAAGAATCAACATCATTTACAGAGTTGAATACATTCTTAAAATGATCATACCACTGTTCTTTTGAAACATTTACACCAGTGGCTCCTCTTGCACGCACAGCACGTATAGTGTCCCAAAATTTACGTGGGTCATTGGAGCAGTTATTAAGATTATTAATGATACTATCACGATGCGTTCGCTTTTTATCTGCTAAAAGTTGTTTGTACTGTCTTCTTTTTCACAGTAAGAGAGTCTATCTTCAACAAAGTTAGAATATTGACATTTGCGGAGGACGTTGCCTCAGGAGTCGACGACTTTGTCGACACTCAAGGTCAAACCAAATCCGCAATTTTTCCACACCTACAGTATGTGTCACCAGCATACTCTCACCAGCCTTACGTAGACAATCATTAAACTGGGAAAGGGCCAGGTTCACATCAGTGTTTATCAGATCAGTAGCTACATTTAATTTGTCTTTAATTTCATGTGACTGCATTGAATTTAAAAATATGTTTTTTCATGTCATCTTTCCACTTATATTTACTTAGCTGTGCAGTTTGCTTTGGCAAATGTGCAGTGGAAACAATAGTCGAATCGGCCAAGAATTTAAGCTCAACAATTGTATGTTTTGATTCAATCAGGGGTACTACATTAAAACTCTGGCAAAATGCAAACAGGGTGCGGGAAACAATAAAATAATCTACAACACTTGAGCCATTGGGTGAAGTGTATGTGAAGTGCCCAGGAAACCCGTAAGATTTAACACCATTCAAAATACACAGACCAAATTCTTCACAGACATTTAGTAACAGACGACCAAAAGCATTAACGGACAAATCACGAGAAACACGTGCAGTTCTCTCATCAACTTCTGGATTATCGTCTGCTGAATCAGTCAGATCTGCCAGATTCTGAATTGGATCACCAAAGTCGGCTTGTAGGGAGCCAGTTCTTGCGTTCAGATCACCACAGATAATGATAGGTAAATCACTATGCTCTCTCATAAGTTCAAGCAGGCAGTCCTCTAATAACGAAACACCATTATAAATGTCAGTCTCTTCATAGTAAGGAGAGGTTTCGGGTGGCAAATAACAGCCTACCAACAAACAATCAGTTTCTGTAGCTAGAATATGTTTAGAAAGCTTCAAGGAGACAATGTTATCTATCTCAGTCTCTATTCTTTCAATANAACAATAGTCGATCGCCAAGAATTTAAGCTTCACAATTACGACCAAAAGCATTAACGGACAAATCACGAGAAACACGTGCAGTTCTCTCATCAACTTCTGGATTATCGTCTGCTGAATCAGTCAGATCTGCCAGATTCTGAATGGGATCACCAAAGTCGGCTTGTAGGAGCCAGTTCTTGCGTTCAGATCACCACAGATAATGATAGGTAAATCACTATGCTCTCTCATAAGTTCAAGCAGGCAGTCCTCTAATAACGAACACATTATAAATGTCAGTCTCTTCATAGTAAGGAGAGGTTTCGGGTGGCAAATAACAGCCTACCAACAAACAATCAGTTTCTGTAGCTAGAATATGTTTAGAAAGCTTCAAGGAGACAATGTTATCTATCTCAGTCTCTATTCTTTCAATAAAATTACATAAATTCTTTCTAACCAAAAAAACCAACTCCACCTGATAAACGACCGTGAATGTTATCATTGAGCTTAACGCCCGCCGAATCAAAGACTTTATGACATGAGAACAGTGACTGAGGAATTGATTTAGTAAAGGTTTCACAAAGAAAAGCAAAATCATATTCATTTATCAAAAATGTG
>JADBJO010002189.1:71108-78608 GCA_016801955.1 Conus betulinus
AATGTAAGCCCAGGTGAAACTTATTTTTACGCAGCTCCTTTGTCAAATGACAAAAACTGGAGAAAAAAAAAGAAGAAAAAACAAAATCTATAATTCGTATGTAAAACAAGCAACGAAAGTATATTTTCGAATCTATGAAGAACTCTGCAAAGAATGTACATAGAGACAGACAGAAAAACAAACGGACAGGCAAAGAGAAAGAGTGGGAGAGAGAGAGAGAGAGAGAGAGAGAGAGAGAGAGAGAGAGAGAGAGAGAGAGAGACCGACAGACCAATCGACAGAGAGACCAAACGATCGATCGATCGACCGATAGACAGACAGACAGACAGACAGACAGACAGACACTATTAAATATACGACTAGCAGTCAGTGCGAGAACAAGCTCTGACTCGTGACGTTAGTGTCTTGTAATCAACGTGTGCATCGTCCTTCGTTCCTTGATGCCATGCCGTTCGTCCTTTATTCATTTAGTGACTTACGGTGTCATTATCTGACATCAATTTGAAAAGGACAATGTGCAAGTGCTCGACAGAGAAGAAAGATGGTTCCAGAGGGGAGTAAAGGAGGCAGTCCACATCGCCGCCAGGAACCCCACCCTTAACCGCGACCGGGGCCGACACAACCTGCCATCGGTGTACTCCTCACTCATTCAGTTCAGTCGCATTGTCGTGAGTTCGCTCACGCGGTGCGCACTGAATCCAGTTCTCAACCCAGCAGTTGCGCTGAAGAAGTCGGCCGGATTGCCGACGAACGCTACGCACACCGTGAGTAGCCTTCTTTAATTAACTGAGTGACCTGTTTAGTCTGGTAGCCATTATGTCATAATCTGCTTTATATATTATTTCATTGTCACTTTTCTGTGATGTGATTTCCATGAAACAAAATAGTAACCTCCTGCGTGCACACACACACACACACACACACACACACACACACACACACACCACACACATATATATATATATATATATATATATATATATATTCAGTCTTCTAATTATGCGTGCAAGACGAGGACCGTGACAGCGGATATGGACAGAACAATCCATGCGGTTACCACTAGAAACTAATCATCACGCGTACTGCTTATAATCATGATGACTATGATGACTTTGTGCGTAAAAAAAAAAACCCAAACTATTAAGCACCACATGCACACCTACTGACAGTAGTTACGTAAGGAAAGTAAACTACATTCACACGGCCAAATAACAAGATCCAGTGGCCTGTTAAAAACAATTATCCAATGAACCGTTGAAAAGGGAAACGGACGGTGAACCCCCTCCCCCCCCCCCCCCCCCTTGCCTCCCCCCCCCTGGGCCACCCCCCCCTCCGGACCCCCCCTCAACCCCCCCCCCCCCCCCCCTTGTTAAAAACCCCCTCCATTAACTGTTAAAAGCACCCCCCCCCCCCCCTCTTGCCCCCCCCCCCCTGCGTCTCCCCCCCCTCTCAACCCCCCATAACACATGATGGATGGACTGAAACATTAATTGTGGAATGGACGGGGGAAACATTTACAGAGACCCAAGTTTGGGCACACAGCCGACAGAACTGGAGTAGCCTGGTGGTGAACTATTCTTCAGTGTAGTGCCCCCCCACCCTTCACCCTTTCCCTCCCCCCACTGAAAAGAAGAAGGAGGAGGAGGAGGGGGAGGGGGAGGAGGAGGAGGAGGAGAAAGAAGAAAGAGGAGGAGGAGGAGAAGAAGAAGAAAGAAATAGGAGGAGGAGGAGGGGAAGAAGAAGAAAAGGAGGAGGAGGAGGAGGAGGAGGAGGAGAAGAAAGAAGAAGAAAAAAGAAGAAGAAAAGAGGAGCAGGAGGAGGAGGAAGAGACTGTCATTTTTCTACAAACACATTATTGGCAAATGGAGAGAGAGAGAGAGAGAGAGAGAGAGAGAGAGAGAGAGAGAGAGAGAGAGAGAGAGAGAGAGGAGAGAGAGAGAGAGAGACAGACAGACAGACAGACAGACAGACAGACAGACACATACACAGACAGACAGAAAAACAGACGTACAGACACTAAAAAGCAGAAAGACAAAGTTGCGAGTGTGTGTAGCGCACACACACACACACACACACACACACACACACACACACACACACGCACACACACACACACACACACACACAGACCCACTGACAGACGCACAGAGAGAGAGAGAGAGAGAGAGAGAGAGAGAGAGAGAGAGAGAGAGAGAGGAGAGGGAGGGAGGGAGGGGGGGGGGGGGGGTGCTGATCAAAATGATCACACTAACGTTTCCTGGTCGATTGCAGAAAGCCAGCAATGTGAAGAATCCGATGATTGAAAATCACACAGCGGAAAAAAGGCATCATACATTTTTTCCCCTGATAGAATGCATTTCATTTGCACATAGTAGGGGCGACGGCCTACCGATTTCATGCACTTATCTAAACAGCCAGCCATCATAGGTTCGAATCGAGCCTGAGGGGCAGTGCATCCATCACTTGACGTGGACTTGTGAAAGCAGTTCAAGTTTGACACTGAAAATGTCCCTGTATCTGCTAGGAGTCAATACATTTAAAAAATACGATACAGTAAAATAACATACAATGCAATACACTGAAAAGAAAATCCACAACACAGAGTATACACAGCCGCAGCGCGATTCACTTCATCAGACTTATTTTTATATCTCCACCAGAAGAGGGGGTCGGGGGTTTGTTGGTGGTGGAGGGGGCATTAAGGGCTATTACCTCCATAAATATGAAAATCCTTGCATCCCTATCATGAAAAAAAGAGCAATGTATCATGTACATCTATGTACAATTGTACAACAATTCATAAGCTAATAGCTTCACTGTTGACATCCTTTCTAACTGACCAGGACAGGCCGTGCTAAGTACGCCAGCTATTCCCTGATTAAAAAGTGACACATTACATTCTCTCAGGGACTACAACAGAACGCGTAGAAGTGGCGACACAGAGAGAAACATTTACATAGGTAGAGAGACATAAACACAAAAGCCAGGGAATTCAACTGGCATGATACGAGGATAGAAGGAACACACATTCCAAGAGACATAAACACAAAGCCAGGGAAAAAAACTGGCATGATACAAAACTCGGATAGAAGGAACTTAAAACAGGCAGAAGAGAAAGGATAATAGACGCAACAACAAAAAAAAAGGAATGAGAAAACAGCAAAAAACTCGGATTAGAGACATGAAACAGGGACAAACACAGAAAGGAAAGACAGAGACACACAGGAATGGAAGACAAAGAAAGCGACAGTCAGATGATCGTACACACACCCGAGACATAGATCTGTCACGACAGGGACATAAGAAGACACAATCTTACAGACAGGAACACACCTTTAACACACAGTTAACTCAAACCATGTTGAAGACAGGACAAAGACATTTTTAAAACCTTATTCTGGAACATGTCGAGACATGATCTTATTTAGATGAACACGGATTTGAAGGACAGAGACAGCACAAGACAGGTGGACAGAGACAGGGACATAGAGACACTGGTAATCACAGAGACAAGAACAGGGAGACGGATCTGTATAAAAAAATGACTTACACCATGGACGAATACACATGAAGAACACCTAAAAACAGAAACTCGAGGTTTTGATGACTTACAGCCGAGGGGGATTCAACACAGCAAGGGCATGCTCTCTCTCTCTCTCTCTCTCTCTCTCTCTCTCTCTCTCTCTCTCTCTCCGGACAAAAGCCAGGGACACACAGAGTCAACGCCCGCGCAGAGACAGCTATAAGGAAACAGGTTGCCTTGGAAGCATATAAACAGATTCAGAAACACAAAAGAACGCACGAAGTGACATCCTAAAACTGGATAGCTTCTGGAACCGAAACCACATCTAATGTTAAGTGAAAGTCACTGTCCCTCTCCACCCTCTCTTACTCCACCCTTCCAGTCCCATCCTTCGCCCCCACCCCACCCCCTCTTCCCCCCACGCACATATTCCGTTTTTCCCTCCACTTCCTTCCCTCCTTTCTCTTCTCCTTCGGCTTCCCCCCCCCCCCCCCCCCCCCCCCTTTCATTTTCACTTTTTTTCGTGGCCCAAAGCCCCGAGAACAGTGATCGATCTGCTGCCTTCGTTCATGGCAATGTTTTTCAAACAAGCACTGCACTGAGAGCTCACACAATCGCGTGAAGAAGGTCAAGCCTTGTCAACAGTCTTTCTTGAACTGCTTAAGTATGCGAGCTGCTTGTTGCGAGAGGTCATTCAACACTGAGACGAAACTGATCTTTTTAACATGTTAGTGTTTAATTATGAATAAACTAGTTTTCTAACATGTTAGTCTTCAATTATGAATATTAGGAGAAACCAGCTCGTTTTTAATGGTATATTTATTTTTCGCTTCATACGTTCATTGTATAACTGATCACAGCGAAGTAAACATTTGACTGTCATAAAATGAAATACAACAAGATGAAAAAAAAGCTGCTATTTGGTAAAATTCAACTTCGCATACACAGATTAAAAAAAAATGTCAGTCAGTCTGTTGCAGTATGCCAGCAGGTTTGAAGAAACAATAAGAAAATAAATACACTGGCAACTTTTTCGTGTTTCAGCTTAGGTTTTTGTGAATTTGAACGCAACGAACAGATTTCTGTTTTTGAACAAATGCACAGGATGGGATTTGTGTATGCTCCTTCTTTTCTGTCTGTCTGTATGTATGTATGTATGTATGTATGTATTGTGTATGTATGTATGTATGTATGTATATGTATGTATGTATGTATGTGTGTATGTATGTATGTATGTATGTATGTATGTATGTATGTATGTATGTATGTATGTATGTATGTATGTATGTATGTATGTATGTATCGTTTTTTTCATTCACTTACACATCTGTTTATTTGGTTATTCATCTAATTATTGTTGATTCGCTTGTCTTAATATAAAACGGATGTCTCATAATGAATTCTACTCTGCAAAAGGATCCAAAAAAAAAAGATTGATGTTGACTGGATGCACTTTCACATTCACTGCACGCTACACACGTGTTCTGTTTGTTCTTTAAACAGAAAGCCTTGTTTTGTACGACACCCTTCAAACCATGATAAGGATGGACACATTTCCTGCAGACCCAAAGATCAGGACATGGTATCAATCGTGCAGGAAACAAGAAGTCGATGTTGCGAATTGTAACATTTTGAGTCACTGTCCTTAGCCCCAGAATGATTCGCACTCATTCAAACCGGTCCAGCTTTTGTGACTACAAGCTACGCTGAGCGAGGAAAAGGCACTAGGTGTCAGAGCAAGAGGAATAGCAGGCGTTTAAAAGGAGAAGAAGAAGAGGAGAAGGAAGAGGAGAGGAGTGAATAAAAATAAAAATGAACTGAAAAAAAAAAGTATTACACTAGATGAACTTCCTGTGACCCCTCCATTACTGCGCATGCGTCTTTCATTGTCCATACACTGTCATGGCTGCCACGAAAAGGAATAAGGAGAAAGACGAATTCAAAAAAAAAAAAAAAAAAAAAAGGGGGGGGGGGGGGGGGGGGGGGGCACAACACTCTCATTCTACCCGTTGCATTTCCTGTAAAGCCTTCCATTATTGCGCATGCGTCTATCAGTGCCTATGCGCTGTCATGGCTGCCAGGGATTCCCATTCTTCAGCGTTCAGCGAGGGAGCATCACCTGTCTTCATAAAAGCCTTCGCCCCAAGCACGGACTTGATTGAGACCGAAAGACTTGCCGGCTGCTACGAGTGCCGAAATCATCGGTCACAGGTCCAGTCTCCACATTCCGCATTCAGCCTCCTTCTACAGGGGAAAGAAAGAAGATAAGATCAGCGAAGAAGGTCTGTATGTATGTCTGTTTTGTTTAATGTCTTAGGACTGAATGGTCGATTTGTCTGGGGGGGGGGGGGGGGGGGGGGGGGTGTGTGTGTTTATTGCACAGGCTCTATAGTCCCTCATTTATGTCCTCCGACCCCCCCCCCCCCCCCCCCATCCCTAAACCATGTGTACAATTTGAAAATGATTTATCATAACTGGGTGATTAAATCTTGATTCGTTTTTATCCCCATTTCGCTCCAGAAGTATTTAACACACACATAAATCTTGTTTGGGAGGGTTGCAGATTTTGTATAAGATTCCATGTGGATGAGGATTGGCGAGTCTACACACAGATTATTATTAAGTCGTAGCTGTTCTTGACATCATTTAGTTGCCATTGCTGCTGCTGCTGCTGCTGCTGCCGCTGCTGCTGCTGCTGCTGCTGTGCTGTTGCTTCTGCTGCTGCCTTTGTTACTGCTGTTGCATTTGCTGTCGTCGCTGCTACTGCTGGTACCAGTGCTTGTACTGCTGCTGCTCTTGCTGCTATTACTACCACTACTGCCACTTTGAACTGATTTTGGTACTGCAACTTCTACTATTATTATTCCGTTTTGCTGCCATAGTTGCTGCTACTACTGCATCTGCTGCCGCTGCCACTGGCACTTGTAACTACTACTGCAACTACCGCTGCTGCTGCTGTTACTACAACTATTACCAGTACTACCATTGCTACTGCTGCTACTACTATTACTATTGCAGCTGCTGCAGCTGTGGCTACTACTACTACTTTCTGCAAGAAGTGATATCATTTACTGTTGTTATCTTTTGTCATTGTTATTGTTCATATTGATTGCTCATTTTTGTGTATTATTCATGCTACCACTACTTTCGCAATCGATTGAACATTACTGACTTCGTCATAGATGCGTTGTTGGTCTGTAATCCACATTCCTGCAATCCCGAGAAGCTGTAATATAGATGATCTAGTGTGTCAATTCAATGTAATTCTCTCTCTCTCTGTCAAGCAATCTCTCTCTCTCTCTCTCTCTCTCTCTCTCTCTGTCTCTCTCTCTCTCTCTCTCTCTCTCTCTCTCTCTCTCTCTCTCTCTCTCTCTCTCTCAGTGGTTTGAGATTACTTGATCGTGTAAATAGCATAGTTCATTTTTTTTCAGTGATACTGCAGTCAGCATCCCAGAATGTTCTAGTAAAGTAATGTTAAGCATACACGACTATAAGAATTTGTTTTAATGAAATGTGAGCAATATTTTTCTGTTCAAGAAAAGACGGATTCGGAATTGGGGGAGAGAGAGAGAGAGAGAGAGAGAGAGAGAGAGAGAGAGAGAGAGAGAGAGAGAGAGAGAGAGAGAGAGAGAGAGAGAGAGAGTCTCTCCTTCCTCGCCCATCTTCTCCTGCCATCCTTTCCTTCTTCCCCCCCCCCCCCCCCCCCCCCCCCCTCATTTTTTCACTTGCCTTCCCTCCCTCCACCCTAACCCCAATAGTCCTTTCAAGCAACCTCACTGTTTCATCTTCAAATGAACACACCCGCCTCAATACCACACCATCATTTCAACAATCTGCTATCTATCCCCCCTCCCCCAACCCTCAACATTGGCAACATCTGTACAATCACCCCGCCAGACGTGCTCTCTTTGCTCCAGCGACTATGGCAAGCTCTCCAGACTCGCTCTCCACTCCAGACCCCTCACCCCCGCTCCCCA
>JADBJO010002189.1:88608-101108 GCA_016801955.1 Conus betulinus
TCTCTTATTCCGGTAGCTGCCAGGGTTTACGCTCTCTTATTCAGGGACCCATCAGGGTTTACCCTGTCTTATTCAGGTAGCCATTCGGATTTACGCCCTCTCATCAAGGCAGACGTCAGGATTTACACATTCCTTTCCATATGTGTGTGAGGGTTTACGCTGGTACTTCCTGAGAGGATTTAAATGTTGTTAGGTTCATCCATCCCCCTCTCCCCATTCTTTTGCCCTCGTGTGCCTCGAGCGGGGTTGGGTGGAGGAAGGACGAGGCAGGACCCGCTGTAAAGCTGCTGACACACGAGCCCTTTCGTCCGTACAGTTGAGACGGTACTTCCTGAGAGGATTTAAATGTTGTTAGGTTCATCCCCCCTCGGTTTTGCCGTGTGCCTCGACGGGGTTGGGTGGAGGAGTGGACGAAACGGACGGAGTTTGACACACGAGCCCTTTTTCCGTACAGTTGAGACGAAACGCTATGGCGGTCCGACCAGTCAGTGTCGTCGAACGGACGGAGTGCTTCACGATAGTTTTTTAAAACCTTCGAGTTTGATCCCACATGCCGCTTCAAAGGACTGTACAATTGGATACGTAGTTTTTTTTTTCTCTAATGTTTAGATTCTTATAAGTTTTTTGAGTTGCATTCCAAAGCACATCATGGCCTTGGTACAATTCAATCAAATGTTTGGTCTCCGAATCGGACAGTCTGACCGCCTTGCTGGACGACGCCATTTTTCCCTTGTGCCACGGGTGTTGGCTCAATGCTGAGCGTTGATTGGTTGGAGGATACTAACTGTCCGTTTCGAATAGATCACGGTGTATCTCGAACGGTCGGGTTTAACTGGATGCCGAAGTTCGTTTGAGACGTACGTTTGCTATGACAGACGCTACACTTGGGATCGGGTTCGACCGGTACTTCCGAAGCGTACGGGCGGGGAGGCTCGTGTGTCAACCGCATAACAGACTCAGTTTTCAAATCCTGGTCCCCCCTGTCCTGTGGCATCCCTCGCCACTCACCCTCCCGTATTTCGTCGTTTCTCCAAAGGTTTACGTTCAATATAAAACGCTTCTAAAGCCCTGCAGCCTTCTAACACCCCATGCCAAACTGGATGATGCTGATCATCAGTGTTATGCTACCATATTTTTTTTTAATTCTTTCTTTTCACGGCGTTCAACTCCCGTATCCCTTTGCCCGTTCCTGTGTTTCTCGTGTCAGCGTTATTGCTGTATCCGTCTCTGCCTCACACAGCGTCATGATTTTCTTCTCTTTCTATTTTTTTTTTCCCCTCGTCGTTTACCCCCCTCTGGCGTCAGGTGTTTTGAGAGAAAGAAAGAGAGATGGACAGAGGGAAGGGAAAAGGAGGTGGAGGTATCTGTTCTGGCACGGCCTGTGTTTGGATGGTGCTTACCTTTGGGCAGTTAAATATAGCTCGCTGATGAGCTGGTATAAACAGGATAAAAAGATAGCACTCTCCCTGTCCTTCTCTCTCTGTCTGTCTGTCTCTCTGTCTGTCTCTCTGTTTGTCTGTCTGTCTGTCTCTGTATCTCTCTCTCGCTCTCTCTCTCTCTCTGTCTGTCTGTCTGTCTATCTGTCTGTCTGTCTGTCTGTCTGTCTCTCTCTCTCTCTCTCTCTCTCTCTCTCTCTCTCTCTCTCTCTCTCTCTCTCTGCACCTGAAGGTCGAGTTCTCTCAGCCTGTAAGTGTGTGTGTGTGTATGCGCGGGCACACACGTGTATGTGTGTACGTTTGCGTGCGTGTATGTGTGAGTGCTGTGTAAAGATGCTTGGAATGGATTGTAGAGACACAAAGTCAGTCAGTGACAGATCTGTTTCCCATGATTTGAGAATGAACTCCGTCCTAGCGTTACCACATACTTTTGTGTTGTTGTTGTTGTTGTTGTTGTTGTTGTTGTTGTTGTTATTGATGATGATGATGATGATGATGATGATGATGATGATGATGATGATGATGATGATGATGATGATGATGATGTTGACGACGACGATGATGAAGATGATGATGATGATGATGATGATGATGTTGACGACGACGACGATGATGATGATGATGATGATGATGATGATGATGATGAAAGATGATGATGATGATGATGATGATGGTGATGATGATGATGATGATGATGATGATGATGATGATAGTAAGTTTGTGACGAAAGCTTAGTGGCACGGTCACATGGGCCAACAATCTCGTCGTCAAAGTGGAGTTTGGCGGTAAGAAGTTGAATTACAAATGCAGTTGTTTTAAAGAAATGTCTTTTCATTTTCTTTACTCTTTTCTCAAAGATTTCTGTCGATTTAATTTATGTACATCGAAATGTATGTCGGGCTATGCGATTCATCATTCTGTGAATTATGTAAATTCCGTTAAGATTGGTAACTGATCAGGCCATTATTCTGTTGTTGACACGGGTCTTTAAAGGATAAGCATCTCCAAGAGTAATGTCCCTTTCGCTCTATGATCTGTGACGGTCATTCCCCGTTGAAACAGCAGTTTAATAAGGAGAGCATTTTTAACAGACCAATGTCTTTCTTCTTTTCAGTGTCTTGATGTCAGACAGACAGACAGACAGACAGACAGACATTCAGACAGCAATATAGACAGAGACGGAGACAGGGACAGAGACAGACAAACAGACAGTCAGACAAAGACACGGACAGACAGACAGGCAGACTGACAGAGAGAGCAGACTAGAGAGAGAGAGAGAGAGAGAGAGAGAGAGAGAGAGAGAGAGAGAGAGAGAGAGAGAGAGAGAGAGAGAGAGAGAGAGAGAGAGAGAGAGAGAGAGAGAGAGAGAGAGAGGAGAGAGAGAGAGAGAGAGACAGACAGACAGACAGACAGACAGACAGAGTGCCAACATACAGAATTACGTTGATATCCACCAACGCTAAAAAAAACACTGTGGCTACAGACACAGCTACAAATTTTATCATGCAGATACAACCACAAGTTTTATCACGAGCTTGAAACAGACTGAAAAAAAAAGAAGTTCTGCATTGTTGCGATCCAGATGCGGCTACACAATATTTGATGAGGAAGCCGCTACAAATGTTGAGATGAAGACATACACTTTCACATCTGTTTTTCTTCTCATGCTGTGTAATGAATCTAAGAAAGAAAACTATTTAGAAGACACACCTTAAAACAATCGTATTTATCACAAAACAATCTTCAGACGGGAGGGAGGGAGGGAGGAAGAGAGATAGAGAAAGAGAGATAGAACTAGAGAGAGAGGGGGGATAGACTGACGGACAGACCGTCAAACACACAGACAAACACACAGACATACAAACAGAGAGAGAGAGAGAGAGAGAGAGCAGACAGAGAGGAGAGAGAGAGAGAGAGAGAGAGAGAGGAGAGAGAGAGAGAGAGAGACAGAGACAGAGAGAGACAGAGAGAAGAGACAGAGAGAATGACGACAACAAAACGGTACGACGTCACAGTCCACCAGACAAAGCGTCAACACAGATAGGCCTATTTTGAGCACATCCGAATCAGTTTGCACACGTGTCTGAAATATACACATACAACTGTCCTCTGTAATAAATGAAGACAAGCACACAAGATATGCACGAACTATCACGCATATCTCCAGCACCCCACCCCCCACCCCATCCCCACCCCCGCCCTCTTTAGCATCCTCTATCTCAACCTCAGCCCCCCACCCCCACCCCTATCCCATTCTTCCTCCCTTCT
The DNA here is from genome assembly GCA_016801955.1 of Conus betulinus. Classification (NCBI taxonomy): domain Eukaryota; kingdom Metazoa; phylum Mollusca; class Gastropoda; order Neogastropoda; family Conidae; genus Conus; species Conus betulinus. Next base: position 92,313 of record JADBJO010002189.1, read on the forward strand.
TCGTCTGCTCGTCATGAAATGCACAATCACAGCCCCCCTGCACAAAACATGCATAATAAGCCCGGGGCAATTTTGACCTGGAAGCGGACACCAGGCAGACGGGTTACATACAGCTGGGGCGAATTATTAGAAAAAGATTGCCCAGGACCGCGGTCGTTGGCGGGCAGTTGTCGATGGCCTATGCTCTGGCAAGAGCAATGGGCCTAAGTTAAGTAAGCAAAGGTATTCTAGCTCAATTATTATATCTGTGCGCGTTTAAAATTGGGTCTCTGCATCACCATTGCTTTCATTATTCTGCCTTCATCAGTTCCCCGTCGCCGGCAATGTCCCCTCTTGTAGCAGCGGGGAATGGACTCTCGGGGGATTGTGCATGGAGACCTGCGCGCGAGGAATTGTGCACGTGGAATGGTCTGGACACCACGGAGGAGGAGGAGGAAAAGAAGAAAGAAGAAGAAGAAGAAGAAGAAGAGAAGAAGAGGAAGGAGAAGAAGTAGTAGTAGAGAGAAGAAGGAGTAGTAGTAGTAGAGAAGAGAAGAAGAAGAAGAGAGAAGAAGAAGAGAGAAAGAAGAAGTAGTAGTAGTAGTAGTAGTAGTAGAAGTAGAAGAAGAACAAGTAAAAGTAGTAGTAGTAGTAGTAGTAGTAGTAGTAGTAGCAGCAGCAGCAGCAGCAGCAGCAGAGTAGTAGTAGTAGAAGAAGAAGAAGAAGAAGAAGAAGAAATTGCTGCTTTCCTGCAGACTGACGGACAGGAACAGTAGATTTAAATCGGATGAACAGATGGTTGTGTCATCAGCCAAATGATTACAGAATATAAACCTTTTATAGACAGAGATAAATCGGTATTACTCGGTAGACCAGTGCTTTTTCCCTAAAAAAACGAAAGAAAAAAAAAATATTGGTATCTACAAGCACATTCTTGCCAGCTGATCATATAAGAGGCAATGTGTGTGTGTGTGTGTGTGTGTGTGTGTGTGTGTGTGTGTGTGCGTGCGTGCGTGCGTGCGTGCGTGCGTGTGTGTGTGTGTGTGTGTGTGTGTGTGTGTGTGTGTGTGTGTGTGTGTGTGAACTTGCGTGCGTACGTGTGTGCGTGTGTGTGTGTGTGTGTGTGTGTGTGTGTGTGTGTGTGTGTGTGCGTGCGTGTGCGCGCGCGCGCGCGCGCGCGCGCGCGTGTGTGTTTGTATGTGTCTGTGTGTGAGAGAGCGAAAGAGAGAGAGAGAGAGCGGATGGGGTGGGGGTGGTGGAACGTGCCACTGAACAAAATGATCACAGTAATGTTTCCTGGTCGACTGCAGAAAGCTAACAACGTGAAGAATCCGATGATTGAAAATCACAAAGCGGCAAAAGATGCCAGCCTTTTATTTTGACAGAAAGCAAGTCCATTTGCTCACAGTAGGGGAGATGGCCTACCGTTTAAGGCACTTATTTGAAAGCAAGCTGTTGTTAGTTTGAATCCAGCACAGAGAAGTGGGCATCAGAGACATGTTTGTTTTAGACTGTTCAAAGCAGCCCAAGTTTTACAAAAGAACATTTCATTGTTTCGGTGATAAACCAATACAGTGTATTAAAGCACAGTACGGTAAAACACACACACACACAAGAATTATTTACAGATGCTGGTGTTGAACCCCAAACAGTAGCTCCACAAACGAGTTACAGTAATATTCCTCAATGGGAGCTTAATAAGGCTAATTACGATATTAATTATACAGATTTAGGAAAAGTGATGGGACCATGCTGCCAACATATGTCAAGGCGCATATAAATGAAAAGTATACAAATCATCTCAAAATATATACAGATGGTTCTGTACTTGAAAATCATTTATCAGGTGCTGCATTCATTATTCCATCATTAAAAAATAGAGAAATCGTATCACATTGGAAAAAATTTCTCTGTATTCACAGCAGAGCTAATTGCTATTATTATGGCACTGAACTGTCTTCTTACTTTTCCATATACGATATTTCAAATATTATTTTGTGTCGATTCAAAGTCTGTCTTACAAGCTTTACAATATTCTCATACAAGAGTGAGAGGAGAAATGATATCTGAGATATATCATTTTTAATTTTTTTTGTATTTACGTGGTTCTTCTATTGACTTTTGTTGGATTCCATCACATTGTGGTTTTAGCGGCAAATGAAAGGGTTGATCGGTTAGCCAAAAATAGTGCAGCTAATAAAAAAAGCTTTACAAAAATAAATATTCCTTATCCTTGTATGAAAATTATAGTCTTTTAGGTGAAGCATCATGGGATTCGGTGATACGAAGACAGAAAGAGTGTTCAAACATAATAAAGGACAACAAGGGAAAATTCTTTAAGAAGCTTGTAAAATATAAAACGGGACACAATCTCCATCAGGAGCGGATTTTGAAGAGTCTGATCTTTAGACTCAGACTTGATGCATACAAAACAAAATACTGTAAAAATGTCACTTGCATTTGTGGCCAAAATATTACACTATTTCATGTCATCTTTCTTTGCAGAAATACTAAAAAATATTTACCCACTTGGCTATTAAGTTTGAACCCATCAATTGCGAATTTCTGGGACATTTTTGGGAACGAAGCGAAGGCTATAGAAGCTGTTAGGGCAATGTTAAGAGTCCAGTTGGACATTTACTTTGATTCTCGAGTTACTTGTTGGATTTATATTTTATTATTATTTCAATGGTTAAAAATGTTTTGTTTCTTTGAAAAAATGTTCAGATATGAATCCAGGCGAAAGTAGTTTACAGTTATGCTGGTAGATTAGAATGGGGTTAAAGTGATGGTCACTTATTGGTATCTCATTAATTAAATAGACTATGCATGCAAAAAATTAGCATACTACACTACCTCCATACTCCATACGCTTTTAATAACATTTTTTTAAACAACACACATTATGCTGCTCCCCCCCCCCCACACACACACACACACACACACACACACACACCGCCTGTTTTACATTTTTTGTTTGTTTGTTTTTTTGTCTTTGTTTGTTTGCCTATTCGTTTGTCTCTTATTTTTGTCTAAGATCACTGTAAAGTGGATAGACATTAAATTAAAGAACGATCACACACACACACACACACACACACACACACACACACACACACACACACACACACACACACACACACACACACACACACACACACACACACACACACACACACACACACACACACACACACACACAGGAGCGCGCGCGCGCGCACGCACGCACACACACACATCTCTCTCTCTCTCTCTCTCTCTCTCTCTCTCTCTCTCTCTCTCTCTCTCTCTATATATATATATATATATATATATATATATATATATATATCACGCAATCATAAGGAGATTCAGGTTATGAGTCTTTTATTTCTTATAACCAAATCAGAAGAAAGGGGCAGGAGGGTAGGAGGGATTGAGGGTTATTTCCACCGTCAAATAAAAAATCCGTAGAATCCTGTCATGATGAAAAAGAGGCACAACTCGTATGTGTATGTACAGTTATACAACATAGTATAAGCGAATTAGATTATGTCTGACTGGCCAGATTAACCCGTGCTAAGTGCACAAACTATTGTACAAACGCCCAGGTTTGAAAAGTCACGTACTAAACAGAAAAGGACATACACAGGACACGTAGAAGCGGCGACATATAATTAAAAGACATTCGCATGAACGGAGACCCGAAGACATGCTAGGAAACGTAAGCAAAGAAATTGGGAATGATACTGACATGGGAAATCGCGGGCTGGGACAATTAAGGTAGTGAATTAAACTGGACGAAACGAGACAGGGACATGTTGAAACAGCCATACTTGGGTTCAAAGGTCTGGAAGCTAGGGACAAATACAAGACAGGAAAAGACGAAGCAGACCCACACAGACATAGAGCCATACAGACAGAGTTAAACGCTGACACACACACACACACACACACACACATACACACACACACACACACACGCACGCACGCACGCACGCACGCACGCACGCACGCACGCACGCACGCACACACACACACACACACACACACACACACACACACACACACGCATGCGCCGCATATAGACTACAAATGGACCCGTTTAGACGGCGACATGACAAAGCAAAATCATACAGACCAAAACGAGCAATGAGACATAAATATATATTGACGTAATAAAGATAGTGACACACAATCTTAAAAGTCAATTTTATATCTCTCTCTCTCTCTCTCTCTCTCTCTCTCTCTCTCTCTCTCTCTCTCTCTCTCTCTCTCTCTCTCTCTCTCAGCCACTTTACCTTACCTCTCAACAAATCCCACACATACATGGAATCAGTGCTACGCAGAGACAGACACAAAGAGACAGAATGTCTTGGCAGTATAGACACACAGACACAGACAACACTCAAAAAAAACATGGAATAGCACCCATACTCTGGATGGTGCCTGGAACCAAAAGCACACTTAATTTGACTTAAAAGTCACTGCACTTACTAGGTCCTCCTCCTCCATCCGTCCACCCACCTATCCACCCTCCCTTGAGCGCACTACCATTTCCCTCCAATACCCTATCCCTTCTTTCTCTTCCCCTCCCTCCTTTCATTTTTTTTCCTGTTTTGTGGCTCAAAGCCCAGACAACAGTGATCGATCCGCTGCCTTCATTTATGGCAATGTTTTTCAAGCAAGCACTGAGAGCTCTCACACAACCGCCTGAAAAGGTCAAGCCTTGTCAACAATCTTTCATTTAATTATTTACGTACGCAAATTCCAAAAGTTCATTTAAAGAAGTCAACGCCGATAGGAAATTGAACATTATTTTAATTTCACATATTAGACTTTAATGATGTGTGCCGCAAAAAAAAAAAGGAACAACCCAAACCAAACCAACGAAAACCAAAACAAACCAAAACAAAATAACCAACCGGCACAGTTTCCGTTACTTTCATGTTTGCTTCAATTTTTTTTTTTATTGTATTATTAAAGACTGTAAACATTTAGATATCATGTAATGATATACAACATGACAGAAAAAAAATGACAGAACTTTCAGTTTACGAGTAAAGAGTATTCTTTAAGAAAAAGTCAAAACTGACAATTTACAGAAACTACTAAGATTAATTGATCGAGTTGGTTTAGGGAAGTAAAAGGTAATCACTTAGGCACCTTTCGTACATCAGCTTCGCATTTTGTGAATTTGAATGGAAAGAAAAGAACAAGATTTCAACTTTTGATCTACTAAACAATGGGATTTCTCCCATCCCCCAGTTATGATCGTTCTATGATTGGCTAGTCCTAATCATATATGAATGTCTTGTAGTAAATTCTGCAGTCCAGCTCTTTCATAAAAAAAACGGATTGATATCAACATGGTGCCTCTTGCTCCTGTACGCAAATTCATTGTGCAAGGCACACGTTTTCTGTTTTTTTTTTTTTTTTTTTTTTTTTTTTTTTTAAGAGTAAGACTTGTTTGTACGCGACCCTATAAGTCACAGCGATTGACACATTCGCTGACTAACATAAATATCAGGGAATTGTAACTATAGTGTACGAAACAAGAAGTTGATACTGGGAGGTCGTTGATTCAGATGCATAATGGATTTTTTTAGCCCCTACCAGCTCCATCCCAGAGCTGAGCTTTCTATAGGGCTCAGCTGGGAAGACTGGGATCACGCAGTCGAGTTTCATCCACTGAACGGATGCGTCTCTAAGTGTTGCTCAAATTTCCTGACCAACACTGCAGGTGTCTGTGTCTCTCGGGCCTGGTTGATGCCGGGATATATTGTGAAAGTAAGCGTAGAGTACAACCCTGTCATGCAGTTTTAGACCGGAATGGAAATCCGTAGCGTCATCTTCATCATCCTCATTCTTATCGATCAGCATTACAAAAAAAAGGACTCAAATACTGTGGCCCGTCATTCCCTGGTCTCTTGTGACTTCAGTTTCGATGTCCTCTCCACGTCTATGGCCTTGATTTAGTTCCGTCAGGGTCACAGATATTATCAAGTTCATGGAGGCTGTCGTTGGACGGATGTAGTGGCACCCTCTGGAGGGGGGAACTCACTCACGCTGGTTCCACGACTAAGCAATTATTGTCATCTTTAGGGTCTTAGTAGGTGGTGGTGTCCTGCTTACGTTAGATCAGAATACCACCGAAGTGACTCAGCAGCTGTGCAGTGTCTCCTCCGGTGGGTTGTCTCTTGAAGAATTGACATTGACTGCTTTCTGTGGATTGCCGGTGCCACCAGGGCTGCAGGGGGGCGGGCTCTGGCTGTGGATGGGGCGGGGGGGGGGGGGGGGGGGGGGGGGGGGACTGAGTGGCGTGGATGCAATGCCACTGAGGTGGCACAGAAGATGGATAGGAAAAAAGACGTTGATACTGTCCATTACAATATACCAGGTCACTGTCCCTAAACCAGAATATTTCACACCCATTCAAACTGGTCGAGAATTTTGACTGCAAGTTACTCGGAGAGAAGAAAAGGCAGGCAGAAGGAGGGAGGAGGGGGAGGGGGTGGGGGGAGCGGGGGCAGCAGGAACACAAAAGTAGGAGAAGCACGATGGGAAGAGGGTCGAGGAGGAAGGGAATAGGATAGTTCAAAAGAAGAAAAAAAAATGCAGTCCACTAGATGAACTTCTTGTGACCCCTCCATTACTGTGCATGCGTCTTTCAATGTCCACGCGCTGTCAAGGCTGACACAAATAAGAATAACGAGAAAGAGAAATACAACGAAAAAAAAAAGAGGGCAGAAAACTCTCATTCCACCCGTTGCACTTCCTGTAAACTCTTCCTTTATTGTGCATGCGTCTATCAGTGTCTATGCGCTGCCATGGCTGCCAGAGATTCCCATTCTTCAGCGTTCAGCTAGGGAGCATCAGCTGTCTTCATAAAAGCCTTCGCCGCACGGCACGGACTTGATAGAGTCCAAATACTTCGAGAGCCGAAATCATCGGTCACGGGCTCAGTCTCCACATTCAATCTCCTGAACTGGGAAAGGAAAAAGGGGATAAGATCAGAAAAGATGCTCTGTATGTATGTCTGTTGAGGTAAACGTATTAGGACTGACTGTTGTTGCTGCTTCTGCTGCTTCTGTTGCGGCTATCATTACTCTTGATAGTAATAATAGATAGTAACAAAAAGATTTCTCCTGCTGCAGCAGCTATTGCTGCCACTATTACTACTGCTATTACTGCTGCTGCACCTGCTGTTCCTGCTGCTGCTGCTGATGTTGCTGATGCCTGTTGATAGAACTCATGCTGCTGCTGCTGCTGCTGCTGCTGCTAATACTCTTCCTACTAATGCCATGGTCGCTGCTACTCCTACCACAAGTTCTGTTACTGCTGCACCCTGCTATTATTTCTGTTACTAATACTGTTTTGTTGTTCGTTTGTTGCTCTTATTCAACACACTACAACAAGAATCATTAACACTGGCTTTTAAATACCGAATAGAAATTAAACATTTTATGGTGTTGTTTTCCAGATATATATATATATATATATATATATATATATAGAGAGAGAGAGAGAGAGAGAGAGAGAGAGAGAGAGAGAGAGAGAGACAGAGACAGAGACAGACAGAGAGAGAGAGAGAGAGAGAACAATCCTCCCTTGCTATCATCCCCCCCCCCCCCAAAAAAAAAAAAAAAAAAAATCTCCACCCTCCCTCTTCCACTGCTCCCTCCACAATCACACTTTATTCAGCCCCAGTATTTCATCTTTCAATGAACACACCCGCCTCAACACCACACCCTCATTTGAACAGTCCTGCTATCCCTTCCCACTCCTCACATCAACATCCTCAACATCTGTACAATCACCCCGCCAGACATGGTAGTCTCCTTGCTCCAGTGACTATAGCCCGTTCACCAGATGCGCTCTCCATTCCAGACCCCCCCCACCCCTAAACTCCCTCCCTTTCCCGTCACCATCTCCTATCCCCTCCTCACTCTCTCTCTCTCTCTCTCTCTCTCTCTCTCTCTCTCTCTCTCTCTCTCTCACCCTCAAAAAGTTAATCTGATGATAGCGCGGAACCAACACGGACCTTTGGCATCCCTGCCCTGCCCTGGGGCTCTGAGTAAACAGACTCGGGGGGGGGGGGGGGGTCGGGGGGGGGGGGGGGGGGGGGGGGGGGGGGGGCGTGACCTCTGACTGCTGAGGTCGTCACCGTCACCATCCTCCCGTGCTGGGATGACCTCGGCACCAGGCCTGCCTGTCACTACTCTGCTTTGAAAGAAAAATTTGGTAAAAAAAAAAAAAAAAAAAAAAAGTAGAGGAAGACGAAAGTGGTGAAGGGAGAGAGAGAGAGAGAGAGGGAGGGAGGGTAGGAGGTGGTGGTGGTGGTCACTATGAGACGGATGGCTCAAATTTGAAGATGCAAACGGATTACTTCAATCATCACATCTTTTTTTAAATTAATTTATGCCGAGTCTTCCAGTCTGTCCCTGCTACTTTTACTCAGTTGATCGACGGAAGAAAAATAGAACAGAAGATGCACTATAATTATAATCATATCCAGACGTGATGAAAGTAATTAAAAAAAAAAAAAAAAAAGGTAGGTATGGGATGGTTGTGGGGCGTTTGAGAATGCATGTACAAACGCAACTTTGAAACACACAGCATAGGTCATAAATTATGCATATAAAATTATCAAGGCATGATATGAAGAACAGTCAAGATGCCATAAAAAGCATGACATTTTAGAGAGAGAGAGAGAGAGAGAGAGAGAGAGAGAGAGAGAGAGAGAGAGAGAGAGACACACTTTCTGTCTGTCTCTCTGTCTGTGTGTCTGTGTGTTTGTGTTTGTGTGTTTCTCTCTGTCTGTCTGTCTGTCTGTCT